>SKCR01022757.1:0-399485 GCA_019454045.1 Zanthoxylum bungeanum
AACCGCCTTATCTAGAACAACAATAAGCAGAAAAGCATATTAGATTTGCAGAAAGATAAATTGTGAAACTGGTATAGATGATTCATTATATATTTGTACCTGTTCTTCCCACTGAGCCGTACCCGCAGGAGGGAACATTATAGCAGGTTTTGCATCAGTACCAGCAAAAAGTTGCCTTCCAGATTCTTTATTGCTATGTCCAAGTTCCACTAATTCGCTGATAGATGTTACATGTGAAAAGAAATCATTGTTAGCTTTAATGAAAATGTAATTTATTAACTATTCATGCATTCTACTGTAACTACTGTAACAAGAACAAAGTTTGCTAACCGAATCTCATTCACCATCATATCACGGGTTACTACTTCTAACATATCTTGAAGCAACAATACTACAATATCCTTCTTCGATGGATCAGCATCTTTCTGAAACATGAAGGAAAAGGGTAAGTTTCTGATCTGTTAAAAAAAGTACAGTTGAGAAATTGAAAACTGCATCTATTGGTATTTTTTCTTAAATGACTCACCAGGATAGCCACTAGCTCAACAACTTTCTTGCAAAGGGCGGGTAAAGGACCCATTCTGAAATTTGCAAGAAATGTGTTTTTTGAAATGTTACTTTCAATTTCTTTAATGATGGTGCTGATTATCCTGTAACAGTATAATAACCAAACTTAGATATGGGGCAGTGAAACTTTTACCTCAAAAGAGGGAATACATTATTCTTCAATAAGAACAGATGGTGATTGGAGGTTAATTAAAAAAATGAAAGAACAATGTAGGATTGTACGTGGATAGACTCTAGTCAAGTATCATACTACAAATCTTCGATAATAAAAGGGGAGTGAACAAGTGAATTTGGTGTGGTGGTGGAAACAGAGAAATGGTTAAAGGCTGCAATCCCAGGCCTTAAAGGAAGCCTCTAGCAAGATACTGAAAAGGAGGAAAAATGCCATACCTCGAGAAAAAAACAAATTTTGTTCAATTCAATATAAAATTTTTAAGATTAAGCTAAAAGGAACATGAAAAAGAAAATGTAATGATAACCTTTTCTCGTTTTCTCCAACTACCAAAGCATTCAGGACAATCTTAAAAGATTCATAGCATTCAATCACTGCACATTTCATGTATTCATCCGCACATATACGCTTCCACAGGTCAGAGTCTTTAGATCGAAATTGGGCTGCCATATCTAATGCTATTGGGATCTGCAAAGGTAGATAAACAATCAACACCAGAGAAAATGTTGCAAAGAAATAATAAGATAATCTCAGAAATTCGTAACGGTATTACACGGACCTTGCTTGCAAGCAAAAAAGGTGGCCACTGAATTATTTTAAGGCTAGGATCCGATGTGTAAGGAACAAGCAACAGATCCATCTCCCTGAGTTAATTAAAAACCCAGTTCAGTTATGACTGCAAAGTTAGTAAAAAGATGGTAACCTGGTAGGCTACATGAAATGACAGTTTATCTCAGTTAAGGGCCTTTCCTGTCACTTATCAGATCTTCTTCACGGAAACTGCAGATTACTTCATTCCACAACTGAGAAAATTTAGCAGCTTCACTTCTCCTGCCTGCTGTGACCTATTCAGGCACAAAAGCATACAAAAATGTCTTTTTATCTCATGTCTGAAAACAATTACATGATGACTTTAGTAGTACGAGAGAAACCTCAGTAAACTTCTTTGAAAAGGAGAATCCCCTCTTTGGTGTCTTGTCAGAGGGCACCAAATATGTGTTAAATGCACCAGGCAAAGATTGGAATCGTGACCTAAGCATTCCCAGAGTTCTTATCTGTAATATGAGAAAAGGACTTGAGAATTTATTGGCAACGAAAAATTACATCGACAAATCAAGAAGTCTCTCAGCTAAGTAAAGGGTTTGCAGCTGGAGAATCCTTGTAAAAGATGGATGATATGACAGATAAAAAGCATGTTATGTACAAACAATTACAAAGTCATTGGCCTTTCAAGATGTATCTAGACTTGGTTTGTGAAGCACCATATATATTACTTTAGTAAAGAGAGAAATGCGTTTTGAGCAACATGGCATTACTGCTAAAGGTCAAGTAGTATTAGCATCATAATAATCAAAAGATAATCCATTGTCAGACGAGCTTGTGTTCATATACACGTGTGCGTCCAAATCAAGTTGATAAATCTGTTAATCAACCTTGCAAGTGAGAATGCAATTAGATGTTATTGATGGGCCCTTTCCTTAAGTTTAAACATTTGGGGTTGGTGGTTCCTTAACAGTATTTACCCAATACCACAATTCTATTAGAGAACTGTGAAATTGAAGGTTTTTTAATACGGCCTATAAAAGGATGATGCATATTCATCGGGGTTCTCTCTTAACACGGGTCCAAGATATAATTTTCTCCAACCCAATGATAACAAGATGCCCAAGTAATCTACTCTTCCAAGGTGTCATGTTCACTCTAAGACTGTACGAGCAGGACATTAGAGAAATGACCAAATATTTCATATCATAAGAAAAAAATAATGCATTATTTCACAAAATGACAGATGTCATTAATAATGATTGTTCAAAAGGATTACCTCTCCTAATCGATCAAAGGCGCCGATAATACCACCACACAAAGTTGAGTATATAGCATACCAAATTTGAGTGTCCATAAAATAGATCTGGAGCAGTATATTTATCAAATAACAAGAGACATTTTATTAAAACTGTAAAAAGCGTCCATCTGTTGTAAACTGCGCAAATTGAAAAACATTGTTAAAGACATAGGAATGAAAATGATAAACACACCAAGATTATAGGCAACCAGAATGAAACAAGTGCTCCATAGCTGTGGCTAGCTGGATTGACAAGAGATTTGTATTAAAGTATGCCAAAAATTTAGTTCCAAATGAAAATGAAGGATAGGAAAACGAGTACCTTCAGGGAAAAATTCATGCCATGTGTATCTGATGCGTTTAATATTCATTATATCTTTTGTTGGCTTCACCAAAGGTTTTATCTGGGAGAAAAAGGAAAGCATCAAAATTGAACTGAAACTAAAACCAATGCCCTACTTGCATATAAATAACAATGACAAGTGAGCTTGCCTGCATATAATAGCTGAATGCTAATTTTGAGCACAAAAGTACCACCCAGAAAAGAGTATACCTGAAATTGAAAAATATATTTGAAAATTTGCGCGATCGTCAACGAAGTATAAAATTAAAATCTGTGGTTGTACTCACTTTATAAGAGAAAACTGACTTTCATGCATCCCCCTGCCCACATAAATTCTTGGCTGCAGAAAGTAAATGGAATGTTTGAATAGATGAAACAACAATGGGTTATATTTAGCTACAAAAAGTTCTTCAAAAGATAACACATGATTCTAACCTCATGTTAAATCTAAAGAATGTTCTCTAATAAGTAGGCACTGCACAATACATTTGAAGTTGTCTCAAAATAGAAAAGATGTGTAAACTCATATCAAGAAGATCAATGACTGAACAATTGCTCCGACAACTGATCTCTTTTTATTATTATTACTATTTTTATTAAAAGGCTGTTTTAAGAAACTAGAGTAGAATTTTTACTGATTCTAGTTTTTCCCTAATCTGTTCAAAATTTGCTTGTGTCAATGGGATGACATGGAATAAATAAAAAGTTCGACTACCAACTTAAAGCTCTTTCCCCAAAAATTTTCCAAGTTAAAGACAATCCATTACATTAAAAGACTTATCAGGCCAAAACTCATTTTGAACTAAGCTTAGATACCCTTGTTGCATCTTTATCTATGAGCTTGAATATTATTGTGGCATCCTTAGCTATCAGATTAAGCTTCCGGAATTAATGATCACTAAATAAATTTCTTTTCTACAAGTGCAGTTTCTTAAATCAATTTAACAGAAGCAAGTTATTAGTAAATATCTCACATCGGCTGAGATGGAGAAGCCATAACTAAGAGACATGACTAATAAAATATCAACATTTTTTCTATGGAATTTGATCTTTACAAATTAGTCTGGAAAATATACAGATCTCAACATACTTCCAACTTCAAACTTGGGGAAACTTGAACAAGATATGATATGTTCAAGAACGCATACAGGAGACAACAGCAGGGATCATGCATACCTGTGACCACCACAAGAGAAGCCTAATAATGTGCCAGTCCGAGTTTTCAATCCAACGTCGGAGCATTGGGAAAATAAACAAGCAAGCAGCCAGCAAATTTGGAAGCAAATATAAAGCCACAGCCATCATATATAAAGGAGGAATGCCATGTTCTCTAGGAAGAAACGACAGCAGATCTTTAACTTCAGCAGGAGCATAATCGGAAGATTGCACATAAAAGACAGGAAGAACTATGACCCAAGCAACATTAACTACTATCTTGAGAACGTTTCTCAGCACATCACTGAACCTCCACCTATGATATCCTGGGAAGTTCAGAATAAGATCCAGTAGACCTAAACCAAAAACAAAAAAGAAGCAGAGTGGGGTGAAGTGTAGAACAGTAAGAAGCCAATATAAAGAAAAACAATAAAATAGTGTTGCATAAGATATACTCAACGCAATAAGACTGTGAAATTCATTTTAGCCATACATGTGTATTTATTAGAATATTGACTCTCCAATCAAGATAATTTTTTGAACTATTAATAGTAACCATAGAAAATTACAAATTTATGAGTTATTAGGTGATTAAAAATTGTTTTTCCGTCCAAGATTTTCTCTGTTTTCCTTGCTTCTTGAAGTATACATGATTTACGTGATTAAAAATTCATTACTTATTTTTTTACTTAAACATTATTCTACACAAGAAGTACCACACCTCCTCATCTAAAACATCTCTATAGAATTGCGCTTCTCAAACTTAAAGATCTATGTATTGTCTCAAATATTTCTTGGAAATTCTAGTGACAACTGCCTGTAGCACTAAATAACTTATGCATGAAATGAGCAGTTAAAGGAGCATACTTTCATAGAAATTTGTTCAATTCTTCAGCTAAAGCCTAGCAGCAACTAAGCAAGAATACATACTTTGAAGGAGCCGAAGAAAGGCTGCTGTGATAAAAATACTAGATAGGTAATATAAGCTATCAATCTGAAATAGCTCCAAAATTGAAATGTTTCCAAATCCAGCAATCAGCATTGCCTGCAATAAGACAGTTGAAAACATTAATATTACCATTTTTTGTCGGTATTACCATTATTGTTAGTGTTATTATTATTATTCTTGCTGCTGCTGCTACTACGTGCACGAGATCCCAAACCCATAACAAATCAACAGCAGTTTATAATTAATACTCTATTGGATACCTGTAAAGCAAGTACATAAAAAGTCCACAATCTATCAAAACTTCGGAAAAGGTGCCAAAATGATCGTGTTTCAACAAAATTTGATTTCCCTGTGCTCCCAGATTTTCTTTGGACAGCCTTCCTTCCCTGAATAACAGTAAACATCAAATGAAACCCAGTGGAATAATTTGGGTTGAGCATTGACAACTGTTAGAATATAAGATTACCTGCCCCCTGTCTCGGGTTGATTTGAAAAAGTCACCATCATCACGCATAGGCCAACCAAGAGAGAAGCAATCAGATGACCTGAAGAGAATATAGGAAAAGAAATTATAACCCTATTCAAGGAGACTTCAGAAATGAACACACCCTGATTTTAACTCGAACTCTGATGGAAAGTCGAACAAACCAGAAATATTCATTCAGATCATCATAATTGCACCAATCTGAGTTGGCAGCAGTCCCATCTTTATTCTTCTTGGCTTCCTAGAATATTTTTAGCAGAAAATTATACTGAGAACAAAATGCCTCCCGTGTAGGATAATATCCCTGTTTGTGATACAACCGAAAAAAGGAAAAAAGAAGTCATAATGAGAATGGATAGCCTGTTTGCTACAACATACCGTTTCAATCACACGGTAAATAGGTGTTACAACTTTCCGAAGGAATGCCTCATCATCCCCACCATAAGAAGGTTTAATATTTTCTCCCGTAACAATGCTAACATTTCCCGCCAACAGGCCATGGAGTTCATATGCCATCTAAAATAGATCAGGTTACACATAATAATACATATGCTTTTCCTCAAAAGAAAAAAATGAAGGTGATATATTTTCAAGGGAATCCACTTGAACAATACAGTGGTACTCACATTGTGGAAAATATAACACAGACATTCTGGCATGAATCTAATATTAGCAGCTTCACCCCATATGAGAAGATATAAGCCCATGTATAGCATCTTTCTCTGTTGTATTTCTTGAGGGCCTTGAGGGAGCCTAATTGGAAGACAGATGAATATTTTAGCATCAAATGTTCCAGATGATGCTAAGAAGCTCGATTTAAGCTGTAAGTAATGAACACAAGGAAAATGGTCGCAAGTAGATGAGGAAATTGTTATATCTAACCGTAAACTGTGTTTTCGTCCTAAAAATTTGCACCATGTTTTGTAATTCTTAAAAAGTTTGCTCATAACTGCATCAAGAGCCCGTTCATCAAGCTGCGCAAAAGATATGAGTTTAGCCAAAGCCCAAGAATTGGAAAACATAAGGAGAACTTAATCATAAAGGAGTGCAGAACAAGTACTAGATGTCAACATGGACATGAAAATGATAAGAAAATAATCACATGAATTATAGATTAAATTCTGATAATCAATATATCGACATCAGAACACATACATACACACACAAACATGAATATGTACAATTCAGTTGCAAACTCTTGATTCAACACCACAAACATCTAAAATGCTCAGGCTATAAACACTACATCATATGTTACCAACATTGCAATGAAAAAAAAAACAAAGAAAGAGTTGCGTGCATACCTTGTTAAGGGGTTCAGGCTTGGGATGTAACCTTATATGACTATTAGCAAGTAACAAAATCAAATGCTCTCTCTGGTTCCTGACATTGTCTTTCTGCATTCCCAAAAATAAACCAAACTCATTAGTCACTTCTTTAAGGTCATAAAGTGATGGTAAGTTAGAAGACATCATTTTATGAAATCTTATTGATCAGCAACATGCCTGGAACCCAAACATGGCCCTTAGCCAATCAAGAAGGTCTAGATCCCCAGATTTCTGCCGCTGTGGTTCAAACGATGCCGGCCAATGCAAGCCACGAGTGTTCCACAACGCAGCTACGGATGCCTTAACCTGGTATAGGAAGAGAGAATAAGGAAAAAAAAAACACCATGTAACAAGAAAACACACATACTCTACCTCTTCCAGCTGCATAATAGATTGTGAAGCCCCAGCAGCATCCAGAGGAAGAATGTTATATGGAGAATAAATTTCTGTCTTCTCTTGGACATCTCTGGCAGCCGCAATTATCTGCTCCAAAGAATAACATTTGCCATATTTTTAACCCGTCAAATTGTTGATAATTCAAAGGAACAAAAACATGACAAATAAAGCGTAAAAGCCACATGGCTAGAGACAGAATTACCTCTGGAGCAACTTCTTCGACTTTCTCCGTCTTATTAACAGCGCAAAGCACTTCAAAAAGAACCCCGGCTGTTTGGTAGGCTTTGCCGAGTTGAGCTCTGCCAAAGAATTCGAACCAACAACTTAATTAACAAGCAGTGTAAAGTTATACATGAAAACCCATCACACCAAATAGAAATAATTAAAATGGGAAGAAAATCAAATTATTCAAGTACCTGTCTGCTTGCTCCCCCTGGTCCAGCGCTCTAACATAATGTTCATAGTACTGCTGATAATAGCTTTCTATTTCCCGTGCGTCAGTCTTCTTGACCCGGGAAGCAAGACTAGAGCATTGTCCTGTCAATTTATAATGTTATTCAAATCAGTTATTCTAATTTTTCGAATAAACCATGACAAAAATCTGAACAAATAACTTTACATACGTAGCTAACTCTGTGAATATGGTGAGACTATTAATCTCTGTATTAGAGTCAGAAAAAAATTAGTTTGGATTTTAGAAATTTAAAGGAAGCATTTCATCGAACAAAGGAGAAGGCAACGGATGGATGATAAGCAGGAAAATAGAAATCCAAATCCCGCCATCAATGATAAAAGGACGTAGTCGCCTCCTGCTGGTCTACATTCCTCTTTGTTATGAATCAACAGATGGACCGACTACTGTAAATTAGTTCTAAAAAATATTTTTAATATTACATATTTAAACTTTAATTACTTTTTTCCCCAAAAATCTAATCCCCGGTTATAGTTAAATAACTTTTAATAAAAAGCAAATATACCTAAATACTGGGGACAAATATAATAATTTCATTGGATAAAAACAAGTAAATGAAGGTGTTGACAAACATCATGCTCACTGTGTAATTAAATGTCACTCACCGATTGTTCATATAAAATTTATTATTATAATAAATATAGTTAATTATAAGTGTATTTACTGTACATCCATCAATGTGGTGATGTTAATATCATCCAAAACTTTCCCCTTAATTTAACATGCCTAACTCTTAAATTGACTCAACAAAGTTGTTTTTTATTATTATTATTATAGGTGAGGATATTTTAATTTAAAATTATGACTTAAATTTAAACATCAAAATATTAAAAATCAATCCAATTGCAGCTATTTTAAAGTTAAATAATATTAATTATATAAATTAATCCACCATTATCTTTTCGTGAATTAACGTAAATTGATGACTAGATATATTAAAGTTTAAATTTAAGTCAAAATTTTAAATTAAAATATCATTCCTCTATTATTTTTATTATAGTTGCACGCACGGTTGATTATAATTGACTGGTCAATCACTCGATTGGCGGTTTGTCAACTGTTCGGTTACGGTTCACAACTGTGTGCATGTCTAATTATTATTATTATTATTAGTAGAGGAAAAAATCTTAGATTGTGTGATAGTGGGAGTGAGAGTGTCAATCATCATTATTACTAATTATATAACGTAATCATTATTTGTAATCATAAATTATATATGTGTACACACACATATAGATATATAAAGAAAAAAGTAATTACCCAGAATATAAGAAATAGAGTGCAAAACAAAAGTAATTGGATGTTAGTCAAAATACCCTCTCCAGTCTTTGCAATAGAGATGTCTTGAACTGTCTCACACCACGGCCGCTGGAGCTGGGATCCAACCTATGCGCTTTCTCAAATGCATAGAACCGACCTTTTCACCCCAAAAAATAAAAAATAATAAAAAAATGTCAACACCCAAAAACTTTGTGAAATATTAATGGAGACGAAAAATAAATACAAATAATTAATTAGAATGGAATGTTAGAATGAACAAAGGGACGCTGGCCGGTAGAGGACGTACAGAGATAGGCGACTCGAGGGCGTTCACTTTCAACTTCGGTTGCAATGCGAAGGATTGGGGCGATGGAGCCGAGTGAAGATGGAACTACCTCATTATCGAAAACCTCCGTGGAGAACGTTGTCATGGCGGCGCTTCTCGACGGCCGCCTCGTCAGCCCCGCATCCATATTCGACATTTCTACCAACTGCTCGATCCCTATCAATCCAATAAATCACTACTTACTATATATGTATTCTGAAATCAAATTAAAGAGCATAATTTAAAATGGAAATGAGGTGAATTATCTGTGACAATTGGATTCACGTACGGCTAAATTAAAAATATTTTCAATTGAGTTAATTTCTCAGGAAGCAAACAAAATAAATGAAACTAAAACCGGAATTCTAGAAGGATCTACTATACTTAAAATAGGTTTCGAGGAATGGTGTAGCTAGCTATACTTAAAATAGGTTTCGAGGAATGGTCTAGCTAGCTAGCTGGCAGGGAATTTGAGGTTTCTGTTTGGAAAATAACAAAAAAAAAAAACGATAAGAATTTCTGGTGAAACATTGATCATGACATCGGTTGGCTATTTGGTTGCTGAGAAACCGCAGAAATTGTAGAGAGAAAAGAAAATTTACCTAGAAAATTAATTTCTCAGGAAACAAACACAAGAAATGAAACAAATAACCGGAATACTAATATTAATTGTAGCTAGCTGTGGCTATTTGGAGTCTCTGTTTAGAAATATAAAGATGAAAATCTCGTAATCAATTTCTCATAACCGAATGAAATAATCAATATCTCATTCTCTTGCATTGCATTGCATGTATCAACTTTCTCGGTAACCAAACAGAAATGTTAGAACGAATCCAAACAGAAAACTCAAATGAAATGCTCAATGTTATTCCATGCATGCACTAAATACTGAACGATTCGAAACAATCTCTAAATAATTTTCGTCATGAACTTTCTCGGAAACCATTTCCGTATATCGAGAAAAAAAAAAATTAAATACCTAGCGTAATTAAAACAAAGCTTACGTACTTACGTCTGATCTAAATTAGGAGCAAGGCAAAAAAGGAAAAAAAAAAAAAAACTCCTAATTAAAATCAATAAAATGTCTATAAGAAGAGATTATAGGAAAATGAAAAAGAAAATTTGTGTGGTCTTAACCTTTGTGTTTGTCTAAGGAAAGACGAGAGGCAAAATTGTTGTGAGCGAGTAGCGGGAAATTAATAAATGGGCAGAGAGAAACACGCTGCGCGGGAGAAGATGAGACTTGACCGAGATTGTGTTCTTTTGTTTTATTGATTGACACGTGGCGTTGAGTCAGCGGTGTGATGGTCCGAGATTATAAGAATTGAGAGAGAGAGAGAGAGAGAGAGGTGAACCGTTTTTGTTGGCGATGGTTTTGGGTTTTTTTTTTTTTTTTGGAACCAGTCTTTTTGGCCGGATAATAATTGGATGGCCGTTTTTCTCTTTCCTTTTTTTTTTTTTTTTTTTTTTTTTAATTTAAATAAATAAATAAATTATGTTTTCCGGTAACCAAACTGTATGGTAATTGGTAACACAATATAAACTACCTCTTCCAGCTGCATAATAGATTGTGAAGCACCAGCATTCATCCAGAGTAGGATGATAATTTTGCCTACAAATCCGTAAATCCGTAAAAATTCATCCGTAATAGGTAGGATTTGGTAAATATTTAAGCGGGTTTAGTAATTTAAAATAAAATTCGCTTGAGTGTTTGGTAATTAAGCAAAACCAGTGATATCCGCTACTCGCAAGCTTATTTTTTTTGTTTTATATTTTTAGGGCAAAAAAATCTCTCATATAAAATGACTCACTAACTTACAATTTTTGAATTACTCTTTCTTAATATTTTAAATTACTTCTGGTTATGGCAAACCCGCACCAAACCCTAACTACCATTCAGAGGAAGAATGTTAAAGGACCGTAGTCGCCTCCTGCTGGCCTACATTCCTCTTTGTTATGAATCAACAGATGGACCGTCGGCGTCTACTGTAAATTAATTATAACAAATATTTATAATATTACATATTTAAACTTTAATTGATTTTTTTTTCCAAAAAATCTAATCCCCGGTAATAGTTAAATAATTTTTTATATAAAGCAAATATACCTAAATACGTGGGACAAATATAATAATTTCATTGGATAAAAATAAGTCAATTGAGGTGTTGACAAACATGGTGCTCATTGTCTAATTAAAATTTATTGTTATCATAAATATAGTTAATTATAAGTGTATATACAGTGCATCCATCAATGTGGTGATGTTAATATCATCCAAAACTTTATCCTTAATTTAACATGCATATCTCTTAAATTGTCTCAATAAAGTTGTTTGTTATTATTATTATAGGTAGGGATATTTTAATATAAAATTATGACTTAAATTTAGACATCAAAATATAAATTATTATTTTAAGCCAATCCAAATGCAGCTATTTAAAGTTAAAATAACATTTAATGATATAAATTCATCCACCATTATCTATTCTTGAATTAACTTAAATTGATAACTACATATATTAAAATTTAGATTTAAGTCGAAACTTTAAATTAACATATCATTCTTCTATTATTTTTATTGTGGAACCTCGTTGACTTTTTTGACGTGGATGAGTCTGTTGGATACCGGAAGATTGAAAACGTTGAATCAAACGCACGGTGACGTTCGATTTAACGGAATTATTTATGGTAACCAAATTAATTGTCTGTTTCGGGAATGTTATTGAAAGGCGAATAATGTAATTTCCTTTTATTTTTATTTTTATTTTTTAACCAGAACTGAATAATTGTAATAACTCAATGATACCAACCATTAACCAATTGGTCCTGCTAAAATTTTATTCTCTCTTTCTTTACTCCTTATCTATCATAAAAGAAAATGAACTGTAGCCAAATTAAAGTGAAGCATCTACACTATATATTGAGGAGAGATCATTATTCTCAATTTCGAAATTGTAGGGAAAAAGAAAGTTACACAGAAGCAATCACCAAATTCACAAAAACATAAAGCTGGTGGCTAGACAAGAATGGGACATAACTGCTGCAGCAAACAGAAAGTAATTAAATTAAGAAGGGACTTTGGTCTCCTGAGGAAGATGAGAAGCTTATTAAATATATCACTACTCGTGGGATTAATTACTGAGACCAGATCTGAAAAGGGGTTCATTTACAGAACAAGAAGAGAGGATCATCATTGATTTTCATAGGATTTTAGGCAACAGATGGGCTCAGATAGCTAAGCATTAATTTGCCTGGAAGAACTGACAACGAGGTCAAGAATTTTTGGGAACTCGAAGCTCATTGCACAAGGGATCGATTAGGGGTCGAATCAAAATGTGATGGATTCGTATTCGATTCGTTTGTTAAATGAATCAAAATATCATGATTCGTATTCGATTCGTTTATTAAACGAATCGAATATGAATATTCGTTTATTCATTTAGTCAATGATATTATTTAATAAAATAATTTAGCACACTTGATTTACATTAATTCTTCATAAATATATACATATGAAATATGTAATTAATATATTTATTAAAAATATCTCACCAAATATCGAAAATATTACTTTTTTTTATGATAATTAACTATAATTTCTCGAATCTTAATTGAAAATTAACAAGAATAAGTAAATAAAAATAATTAAACGAATCTTAAACGAATAAACGAATCAATGATCTTAAATTCGTATTCGATTCGTTTAATAAACGAATCGAATCGAATTGACTCATTTATTAAACGAATTCATTTTTTCAAACCCGTATTCGCTTTAAAGCGAATCGAATTGAACGAATAAACGAATCCTGACCCAAATTGCCACCTCTAGGATCGATCCCAACACTCACAATCTTCTCTCTCCCCAATAAGCTGCCAAATATTAATAACAATTACAAAAACCTTGCATGCAATATTAGGCTTCCTCGTCATGCTCATCAAAACTCTCCATATTTCTTGTTAAATTCACATATGAAAGATTCTTCCTTGGAGGTCATTAAATCACCTTTTATCACACAACCTAATGATAACATTTCCTCTCATGGTCTTATTAGTTATACACAATCTTTATCATCATCATCATCAATACTCCATGAAATCTCATCTTTGTTACCAGCCTTTGAAGACCAAAACCCTAATCTGATTTGGACTCTACAAGAAGAAAACCCACATACTACAATTGAGTCTTCAAACCAAGCTTCATTAAACCCATGTGGGTCTGGTCTCATAAATCATATTTTGATTATGGGTGTCAAAACGAATTGATAAATTAAATTTGTGTCTAATTCTAAATGAATCGAATCAAAATATAAATTCGTTTAATAAATGAAGCTTGGTTTGATTATACATTTCTAATATTTTTATCTATGTATGTGGATTGCGACAACATTATAAGTTTCATAACTCTATCCCGGTAGAGCCTTATACCCAGTATATAGGAAGCTTTACCCATGTCTATCATGCTCCCACTAACTTTCTTATAAACACACGGTTCTTCCTCCTTCTTGATGAATCCAAATAATCTAATTATCTCATCAAAACGACAATTCCAGCTTCGAGATGCCTGTTTAAGTATATAAATATACTTATTGAGCTTGCAAACCAAGTTTGAAGTCTCACACTACAAGAAAACAGCCAAATAGCGACGGAAAAATTCGTAGCTATTCCGTCTCTAATCGTTAATTAGCGACGGAAAAATTACGTCTTTATTTTATTGGTCGTAAAAAAATAGCGACGTAAATATTACATTTGTCGCTAAAATTAACGATGAAATTTTATTTTGTCTCTATATAGAGATGGAAATTCCATACCTAAATAGCCACGAAATAGAATTTTGTCGCTATTTAACGACATAATAATTTCCATCGCTATTTAGCGATGAAATAATTTCCGTCTCTATTTAGCGACGGAATAATTTCCGTAGCTAAATAGCGATGAAAATTTCATAGCTATTTAGTGATGGAATAAATTTCCATAGCTAAATAGAGATGAAATTTTTGTAGCTATTCCGTAGCTATTTCTTTTACAAAAATTTTAAAATTTTAAATTTTAGAGAGGCGGGAAATTTGAAATTTTAAAGATGCGTGAAATGTTTAAATTTTATAAAAAAAAAATGAAAATTTTAAATTTTAGAGAGGGAAAAATTTTAAATTTTAGAAAGGCAAGAAATTTTATAATTATAGAGACATGAGAAATTTTAAATTGTTGAGAGAGGAAATTTTTAAATTTTAAATAAGAGAAAATTTTAAAATTTTTGAATGGTGGAAAATTTTAAAGAAGTGATTTTTTTAATTGTTATATATACATCTTCAATTCCACAAGACACCGTAATATCCACCGCAAGTTTCGACACACCACCATCCATTTACGCCACCTTAAATCAAAAAAATATATTAGTGTTTGTTTCTCGGGAAATGTAAAAGTGGAGATAAGAAAAATGAGAGATTGATAATGGCAGTTGATGTATGAAATTTTTTTATGATATATGGAATTGAGTAAGAAAATTCTGGATGGTGTATTGAAGTTGAAAGTTAAAAAGATTGTGGAGTATATATAGAGGAAAAAATAATATTTGTAAATTTTGTAGACATTTGAAAATTTCGCAAGGCGGTAAATTTTTGAAATTTGACGAAATTTAGCGACGAAATAGAAATTCCGTTTCTATTTTGCGACGAAAAATTCATCTCTATTTTTGAAAAAAATTGGTGCCTACGGAATAAAATGTTGGAGGGATTGAAAATTTAAAAATTAGCAACGAAATAGAGATTATGTTTCTATTTAGCGATGGAAAATCCATCTCTATTTTTAAAAAAAAAATGGTGCCGAAAGGAATAAATTTTTGAGGAAATTGAAAATTTTAAAAAGTAGCGACGGAATAGCTACGGAATTGAGATTTCGTTTCTAATTAACAATAGTTTTGTAAATTAGAAATTAAGATAAAAACAAAAATAAAAATTTAAAAATTAGCCATGGAATTGAGATTCCGTTTTTAATTAGCGACGTAAAAATTTCGTTTCTAATTACCAATAGTTTTGCAATTTAGAAATAAAAATAAAAATAAAATTAAAATTAGCTACGGAATTGAGATTCTGTTTCTAATTAGCGACAGAATACTTATTCCATTTCTAATTAGCGACGGAAAAATTCTGTTTCTAATTACCAATACTTTTGTAATTTAGAAATTAAAATAAAAATAACAATAAAAATTTAAAATTAGCTACGGAATTTAGATTATGTTTCTAATTAGAGACGGAATATTAATTCTGTTTCTAATTAGCGACGGAAAAATTCTGTTTCTAATTAGCAATAGTTTTACAATAAGAAATTAAAATTAAAATTAAAATAAAAATTTTAAATTAGCTACAGAATTTAGATTTCGTTTCTAATTAGCGACGAAATATTAATTTCGTTTCTAATTAGCGACAGAAAAATTTTGTTTCTAATTAACAATAGTTTAACAATTATAAATAAAAATAAAAATAAAAATTTTAAATTAGCTACAGAATTTAGATTTCGTTTCTAATTAGCGACGAAATATTAATTTCGTTTCTAATTAGCGACAGAAAAATTTTGTTTCTAATTAACAATAGTTTAACAATTATAAATAAAAATAAAAATAAAAATTTTAAATTAGCTACGAAATTGAGATTCTGTTTCTATTTAGCGACGAAATATTAATTTTATTTCTAATTAGCGACGGAAAAATTCCGTTTCTAAATGAAATTAGCGACGAAATAATAATTCATCTCAAATTAGCGACAGATTTTCGTTTTCGTCTCCAATTTAGAGATGAAATTTTTTGTCGCTAAATTTCTTCCCTAATTTCATTATCCGTTTCAATTATGTCTCTATTCCGTCATTAAATTTTGAAATGGAATATTCCGTCACTAAATTCTGTCGCTAAAACTGTAATTTCTTGTAGTCTCATCGAGGAATCCATTTAGGAGCGCCGATTTCACATTATTTGCCATATCTTAAAATCGCGATATGTAACAATGACTAAAAGAATCCTAATATATTTTAGCATGGCTACTGGTGAAAATTTTTCCTCATAGTCAATCCTAGGAAATTGAGGATAACATTTCGCTACTAGTCGGGCCTTAAAGGTTTTCACCTTTCCATCGGGCCCTTACTTCCTTTTATAAATCCATTTACATGTAGGAAACGGCTTTCCAATGCGCAGCGGAAACGACTATGGCATATGAATCGACTTTGAAAATTTTTATGCCTTCTCCCTTTATTGAAACTGAATTCCACTAACTTTTGGTGAATGGATTTGTTCCTCGATGTAGATGTGTTTCCTTTGAGATCCGATGCTTGGATCAACCAGCCGATCTTCTGAACTATGACTGGAAAGCAACAAACCGAAGTGTGAGCTTCACTCACAAAGATCAATCTCTAAACTATTTAGAGAATTATATTGTCACAATATGTTTTGGCTTTTAGAAAGATTGAATGAAGAAGATGTAGATCTAATTCACTTTTATTTTCTTTCTATTCTCAACACTTGAGAAAAAATAATTTTCTCTTAACACTTAAGAAAAATTCTGAATTTCTTTTCTCTCTATCTCTCTCACAAACTTGTGAGAATGGTGAATGTCCTTACTCAACATCTGAGTGGAAGTGGTAGAGATAATATTCTTTCAATCAAGCCAACTACTCTTGTCATTAAGCCGTTTAATGTTATCTTATAATGGCAAACACACTCAAGTGGAGTCCATATCAAAGCATAAAAAGTGAACCACTAATGACAAAACAATTAGGTATTTAGGTCATTCCTTATATACATAAATTATTGGAAAGTATGGCAAGCCATATGGTATTGTCTCCAAAATAATTTAAAAACCATTATCATAATAATGATTTAATTACCTTAATTGTGATGTAATAAGTATCTCATAATTATTAATAACTTGATTATCTCATAATCATAATTTGATTATCCCATGATCAAATAATTCTAGAAAATATTTATATTAAACTAATTTAATATAGTTTTCATTTGTGACAAATTATATTATTAATCTCATTAATAATATATAAATATTATGTGAGTATATAATTAGACAATCCAATTATATTAGATTTGCTACAATTAATCGAGCTAGCACGTAGACCAAATGGACCTACAGTTCCGAGCTCCAATAATCTCGAAATATTAATTAATCTCATTAACTAAATATTCTGAATTATTAACTTCACATTATTCCACTAAAAACTCGAAGTTGTACTCTCGTTGTCGTAGACGGAAATAATAAGCCGAACAACTCCGGTGTCCATCGATATAGTCATTACATATAGATTGGCCCTTCACGAATATCTCATAATTAGATTCGAGTCATAAGTCCATTATACCCCTTTAATTATTTTATATCTTAAGTACCATTGATTCTCTAATGAATAATTTATTCATAACTCTTATGAATATTAATCTTTCTATTAACAATAAAAAACTTGAGCATTCTAATTTGTTCAAGTACCGAATCAACCCTTAAGAGAGATACTCTTCTACTTCTCGTAAGAATGAGTGAATTCCATGTATATGTACAAAAATTTAGCTACACACCAAATCATATCCCCAAAATACATAGTTATTGGCCGAGATTGCTACACCAACCTCACCTTAGTAAATCAAAGGATATAACCTGCCATGCAGGAGTTCGTAGTACACTCAGGATTAAGATCAATCCATATATTACCATCTAATAGATAAAATGAATTTCTATGTTTAACGAATATTATAAGATATTCATTTTTATATGGGTCATGTCCTATATGATCATATCATAGAAGGTACATTCATTCTCATGTCACCACATGAACGATCTCGGATCAAGGTCATCATATAAGCATAGAATAGACCGCATCTATAGATAAACCACAAACAAAGTTCCCACTTCGTTTGTTCTCTATGGACTATTTTAGATTACTAATTTCAGACTTAAATCCTCTTGTGTATACCACTGATACACTAAGTCTAAAGGTATAAGAGTAATCGAGGATAAACAAGACAATTTACAATATGAGATTTAAACCAAACAACTTTGATAAATGAATAATGTATTTTTTATTTCAATAAACAATTCCGTTTACAATATATGAAACTCTAGGGCATAAATCCCAACAATACAACCAATAGGTTTAACTCATTCAGGAAGTTCAACCAAGCCCCATACTTGATTGTCATGCATAGAATCCATCTCGGACTTTATGACTTTCTGCCATTTTCTCGAATCGATATCCAATATCGTCTATTTATATGTAGTCAAATCTGTTTCCTCCAAGAGGAGAACATCAAGGCTCACATCAGACTTAAAAAATAGTCTCTCTTGAGGCATTGATATTCTATTCGACCTACGTAGAACCTGTGTTATAGATTATTTACCTAGTTGGATCTCTGGTTCGATCTCAGGTTCCTCAATGTTGGGATCAAACTCATTGAGTTCAATCTTTCTACAATTCCTATTTTCTCTCAAAAATTCATTTCAAGAAAAGTGGAAAAATAAGCAACAAATACATTTCGTTACTCATAATCATAGAATTGATATCCCATAGAATTTTCTGGATATCCAACGAACCTATATTTACACTCATTGAGTGCTAGTTTATCCCGCTGTGCAACTCTAATATATACAAGACAACCCAAAATCTTTAAATATCTAAGACTTGAATTTCTACCGTACCAGATCTTATATGGGGTCGTAGAAATAACTTTCGATGAAACTCTGTTAAGTATGTGGCCAGCAGTACGTAAATCATAACCCCAAAAGTAATATGGAAGATCTGTATAGCTCATCATAGATTGTACCATATCCAATAAAGTACTATTTCTTCACTCAGACACATCATTGTATTGAGGAGTTCGTGGTGGGCTATATTGGGCGAGAATCTCATTCTCCCTTAAATATCTTCTGAATTCATCGCTCATGAATTCAACGTCTCGATCTGATCGAAGTCAGTTGATGAATTTCCCGGTTTGTTTTTCTATTTCATTTCAAAATATTTTGAACTTTTCAAATGTTTCTGATTTATGTCTCATCAAATAGACATATCCATATCTTGACTTATCATATGTGAAAGTCACGAAGTATATTGAACTATCATGAGCGGCATGGTTTAATGGACCACACATCACTGTGTACTAGTTCCAATAAATCTTCAGCACGGTGTCCAACACCAAGAAATGAGGCATTTGTCATTTTCCATTGGATACATGACTCACAAATCAGATAAGGATCTAAGGTAAGATCTTCAATCAAACCATTCTTAACCTATTTTAATAAATTTCTAACACCTATGTGGCCCAATCTCATATACCATAATTCAGTATTATTTAATTCAGATATTTTACTTATATTTTCCTCTACATTAAAGACATTTCTATATGTTTCCAAAATATAATGACCGTTAGATAAAGAACATTCACATATCAAATAGTTGTCTTTATCATATAAACATAAAACACTATCTTTAATGTTTATTTTATATCTCTCTTTATCCAATATCGGCAACGATATTATCTGTCTGATAATATAGGGTACATAATAACAATCATGTAAAATTAATTTACATTCATTATGAAGATCTAGAACAATTGTTCCTATTGCTTTGACATCCAATGTCTCGTCATTCCCAACTCTAAGCTGGAT
The DNA here is from genome assembly GCA_019454045.1 of Zanthoxylum bungeanum. NCBI lineage: Eukaryota > Viridiplantae > Streptophyta > Magnoliopsida > Sapindales > Rutaceae > Zanthoxylum > Zanthoxylum bungeanum. Next base: position 19,941 of record SKCR01022757.1, read on the forward strand.
CTCCGCTTTATTAGCCTTTTTTAACCCTCATGAACTACATGGAGTTGTAAATATGAGTGGGACTGTCAGCGTCTAACACCTAGCCACTATTTGCATCTAAGGCTAATGAGATGTCAATAATATGAAAAATATAAAATATACCTGAGGGAGGGTCATGCCTTTCCTTTCAACTCTGGATAATCTTTCTTCTAATCTCCAGACTCCTTACAGTGGAGACATGCATCACGAGTTACATGCGGTCTTGCAGCTTTGTGCTTCTTAGAGTTTCTCTTTGATATCTTCTTCTTTCCCATTTTGATTTTCTTCGACTTTCTAGAAGTCTTTGAAGAGCTTGCTTACCATGGAGGTACAAAGTGGGATTATTTTTCTTCAAATCATGCTCTGTCATGCATAACATGTTATTAAGTTCTTCATAACTGGTTTGTATCTGTAACATCCCCGATCTGGGAAATGCTACCGGTAGGGAATAGGTCATACTATTCCCCTGAGCCTCTGACTTTCTGACTGTGAACAATACTGATACTCTTTTCAAATATAATCTCTCATAAGAGACCAATGCCCAAAACCATGACATAGTACAAAAATAGTTCAAATGTGACTGAACGTTTAAATATCAACTATCTCAATAACTCTATACATGAATTCTCACACACATATCTAGTATACAACTATCTGGACTGGACTTAAACTATGATTGGACTCTTACTCTTCCTGACTTGAACTGGTGGACTCCAAAACCTAGTGACTGCATCAATATCCGTCCTCCCGAGCTCGTCCTCCGAGAATCCCTGGAAAAATAGAAAACTGGGAGTAGGGGGTTAGACCGTTGTACGATCTAAGTGAGTGGACGAAAATTGAAATATTGTTATTTAAAAACATTTGGTTCTAAAACCAAAGTTCCAGAAATAACTTTATATAAAAACTCTTTTTCTGAAAATCTTGTCTGAAATCTCTTTTATAAAACTTATCTTTCTGAAATCTGCTTTTGAAAGTCTGGTTTTGTAAACTTGTATCTGAAAGATCTATTCTGAAAACTATTTCTGAAATATCTGTTTTCTGAAAACTGTTTTCTAAAATCTGATCTCTGAAAACTGTTTTCTAAAAACCTGATATTTGAAAACTGCCATGTCTCTGAAAAACTTGATGTATGGGGGCGTTACGTATCGTCGTCCCCCCATACGCCTAACTAGAGCCAGGAGTGTAAATCCATGACTTTGGGGCGTTATGTATTGTCGTCCCATAAAGCATGCCACTATTGTCCCTAAAACTATGATCTGGGGGCGTTACGTATCGCCGTCCCCCCAGTCCTCTACATGTGCACATGTGCTGACTCTCAATTCCATAACTGTCAATTCCATAACGAAAAACAACAAAATGAAAGTCAATTAAAAAGGAGAGTGTCCACTCACTATTTTGGAGTTCCGCTAACCTTCTTTCACTTTGCTGAAGAAACTTGTGGTTCCTGCGATGATCTATCATCGATAATTTCGATTAGAAAATATATATATATATATATATATATATCATAATCAAGCTAAGTTTGCATATTCAAGTAAGGATTATCACTTTGAGGCATATCGTTCTCATTTCATGATGTAATATATACATACGAGTTGATACAAGACTCTTAGGGTGGTTTTTAACACGCTGGGGTGGAGCTGGAATGAATTAAAAACTTGTTTGGGGAAATTTTGGTCTTGCATCGTGACGCAAAATGTTGCGCGTCGCGACGCAAACGTTCCAGAAACAGCTCTAAATTTTCCATGACGCGTCGCGACGTGAACCCCTTTGGCGTCACGACACGAACCTGATTTTTCAGATTTCTGCACTAACTTTCACAATCCAATCTTTCCCAAATGCATTCTTAAAATTTATATATCAATTTTTATTACATAAACCATTCCATTAGACCTCAATAATCATTCACAACACTATCAATATCATCTAATATCCATTCTATTAACTTCTTTTAATTTTCACCCAAAATTGAACAAGTTGGGGTTTTCCCCAATCACCATCTTCTTAGCACAACAATCACTCATTCATCATCACTCCCAAGTCAATCAACCTACTATAATCATCAAATCTTAAAAAAAAACTCAAAAGATAACAATTTGGGTCAAGTCTCCTTACCTTACTTTGCTTGATTTTTGTCCATCTCCCAAGTCCTTCATGGTTGACAATGTTCTTTCTTCCTTCATCCTCTCTCTTTTTCTCTCTTTTCTTACTTTTCTTCTCTTCTTCTTCTCTTTTCTTCTCTTCTTCTTCTCTTTTCTTCCATTCTTCGTCTTCTCTTCTTCTTTCTCACGTTTTTTCTTATTCTTTTTGTTCTCTTCTTTTCCAAAATTTGTGAAATGGTAATAGTGTTCTCTTTATATAGTACGGGTTATTTGATATTTGGAATAATGGGGAAAATGTGAAAATGTGGAGAAGTTTTGAGATTATTCTAGATAGGTCTGCGGTACTATTCATCTAGAATTTTGACTTATATTTTTTTTACCTGTTTCTGGTTTGATTTTGGAAAAATGTTCAACGCGGAAGTTGTAGTTCTTGATCTCGAACTTCCGGTGATATAAAATTTATTAAAATCGAAGTTCGTATGAGAAAGTTATGTCCCAAACACCATGGGCTGTCCGGAGTGAAACATCATGCAATTCTGTATCGGAACTTCGAGGAACAACGATTGTCCCCAGGGTTGCCTCATGAGTGTATGTGTGTTCAACATAACTTATACTATAAATATTCATCCCGGAATAAAACAGTAGTCGAGATTACCGGTTGACGAGGTTACTGGTCGTTACAGTATCGAATGCATATGAAAGTTTAACATAAAGCCAGCGTAAAAACTGGGCGAAAAAGTGTAGGAACCACTTTCCTAGTGCAGCTGAAACACCTTAGGCACCTGGGATCAGCCTTGAAAATTTTTATGCCCTTCATTTTGTTTGGTCGAATGTGACTGGCTCCTTTACTAAAATTTTATTTATGTTTTTAGCAAATTTTCATCCCCGTAACAGTACCTGAACAACGGCTTAAATCTGAACTATTTTGGACCTGAATATGCGCCCAGCTCACTGCCTAGCAGACCCTAATTTACGTGAATTCCCATAGTGTTTCAAGTCCGATTTCCAATCAAAAACCAACCCCACAATAATCTTGAAACACCCCTTAAAAGTTTCCCAATATTTATGGACAAGAAATCAAAATAAACCGAGCCCCGTTACACAACAAAGTGTGGCGGCAATGAGCAAAATATACTCACTATCGTGAGGTGTTTAAGAAAATGAGAAGATGGTGATTTTTGGTTCGACACTGAATGATCTTCCGTGCTATATCTCGCAACCAAAAGAATAGTGTGGACTAGACTCACAAACTAATCTCTAAATACTTTAGAGATCAAAACAAATGTCACACTAGAATTTTAGCCTTTTTTTTGTTCTTCTTTTTCTTTAACTTTTTAGAGAAAACTTAGAACAAGAAAAGATGGCTAGGGTTTGTAATGACTTGGGTTTCAAAAAGAAAATCCAATTTTCTTTTTATACTTAGGGTTTTGATTTTAAAAAAATTAAACAAAACCCTTCATTTTTCCCTTTAAGAAATTCGGCCAGCCCTATCTTTTTAATAACATCCAATTTTTTACTTAATGTCATCATCATGACAAAGGATATTACAAAATAAGAATGTGTAGTTACTATTTTAAAAAAAATGTAACTTTCATACCAACTAAAGGATTTCTAAAATACAATTTTCGGAAATTCACTTTATTAAATTATACAATATAATTTAATAACTTATAACAAATAATTATCATATAATCATTTATTATAGAAACCATATATTAAAATTAACATATCGTTTCAAGTGTGACAAAATAATATTATTAATCATATTAATAATATATGTATGTGTGTGTGTGTGTCTATATATATACATACATATGTGGGTATATAATTGGACTATCCAATTATATTTAATCTGCTACAGTATATCGAACTAGCACGAGGACCAAATGGACCAACAGTTCCGAGCTCCAATAATCCTAGAATATTAATTAAACTCTTAATTAATATTCTGAATTATTAACTTCAGGTTATTCCATTAAAAATATTCCATTAAAAACTCGAAATTTCACTATCGTTGTCTTAGATAAATAATATAAGTCGAACTACGTCTGTAACATCCCGCCCGAAGCCAGGATGCTACCGGCAGGAGACAGAGAAATCCATCTCCATAAGCCTTTGTTTCTACTAAAATTTTGGCATGACCTTTGCTAAAATATCATGAAACCTGAACCCAAGTCCAGCACCTCGAGGTGTCCTGATATAGAAATTCAAAAGCAATCATCTCAACTCTTGTAAATAGGCCTCCGACCTGACATAAATCTAAACTCATATGAAAATAGGCCTCCGGCCTAACATAAAATAAATAACTACAAATAACTACGTGCTCAGCACTATTAAAACTATATATGTGATACAAATAAATATAACTAAGGCTGTGGGAGCCCAAACACACAACTCAAAACCATTCAACGACTCAAGACCGACTTGACTACATCGGGGTGATCTGATGTCTGCAAGTCGCCTCTCGAATCTTCTAACACTTTAAGTTCAATGCGAACCTGCAAAACTAGCAAACAGTCGGGTGTGAGCTATAAAGCCCAGTAAGTAACTCACACCTTATGTAAATTTATCAAGTAACAATATGAACTTAAATAGAATTCAGATATGTGTAAGAACACAAACTTATAAATTACATCCTTACCCGATGGCCGTTTACTTATGTTATACCTGGATAATTTACTCAATGTACTGAATGCAACATTGTAGTAAACTTATCTGCTTGATTCCACATTATATTTCACATCTACGGAAATTCTGACATCTCTCATGCCCCAATCTAGAAGCATTCATCCACGTATGTAGTATACTTGGCAGAAAAGCCCGAAGCCCGGACCGGCCCGGCCCGGCCCGGGATACGAAAATTCTGTGTCGAGCTTCACCCAAAAAGCCCGGGCCTGGCCCGGCCCGAGCTTAAAATAAATAATTTAATATTTTAATTTATAAAATATATATATTTATATAATAAATTTTTTATTTTTATAATTATTTATAATAAAAAAATCGGGTCCGGGCTTAAAATAAATAATTAAATATTTTTATTTATAAAATATAAATATTTATGTAATAAATTTTATTTATTTATAATTTTTTATAATTAAAAAATCGGGCCCGGGCTAAAAAAAAATTTGGCCGGGCTCGGGCCGGGCTTATCAAATCCCGGCCCGAGCCCGGCTCGTTGCCATCCCTAGTATGTAGATACTATTTTTCCACACTGTAGCTACACTTTATATACTAACAACATCATATTTTATCCTAACTGGGACTAACTTATTATCTACCAAACCACCCAAACCTGTGGCTAAAGCCAACCCAAACCCGTGGTGGTTTAGTGAGCATATATTATGGCTGGTTACTTCATATAGATTACATAAGCTAAACATAAGCAATAAATAACTATAAGCTGTAAAACTTTTACTGAAACACTGAACTAAAGCCTCAAACCTCCATATAATATAAGATACTGACTCTTGATTCCATCCATTGGAATCCTCACAACTGCATTCTAAGTGTGGTAAACCCCCAACACTCAACCTTTACAATAATATCACATATTGACCATGCATCTCAATATACAATTTACACAAAGTATATACTCATAGAATACTACGATACTACTCATCAAATAGAACCATATATCATTGAATTTCCATATCAAAGAAAATGTCTTAAGAAAGCCAATCACTCTGAAAATTCTTTCCTTATCTGAAAACAAATCTCTTCCTTTGAAACTTTTCTGGAAATCTTTTTTTGTCTGTAAAACTTTGAGAATTTCTTAAAACCATTTCTCTTAAAAACTCATTTATAAAACATCATTTTCTGTAAATCTGTCTCTGAAAATCTATTTCTGAAAATCTGTTTCTGAAAAATCTGTATCTGAAAGATCTGTTGTGAAAACTATCTCTGGAACCGACATCTGAAAACTATTTTTTTTTTTTGAAAAATTGGTCTCTATCTCTGAAAACATGACGTATTGGGCGTTACGTATCGATGTCCCCCATACGCCTAACTGTAGGGGTTTTATGGGCAGAATCCGGTAACGCAGTGGAAACGGTGGAAAATCCAATTTTCCGATTTCAAAACTTTTTCTCGGATTAATTAAATAAACATATTTATTTAATTACCTAATAGTAAAATTATGAAATAAAATTCAATAAATCAAATTTATGTGAATTAACCGAATTGCCCTTACACTTGGCATTTTGTTCATTTTAGTCCGAAATTGGTCGAAACGATTTTGGATGATTCTAATCATTACAAATATGAATTTAACATGTCCTACACATTGAAATACAAATTGCAACAAAAATTCCCAAAATAATAGCTCAAGGCCGAGAGCACCAAAAGGGGGGGTTTTGTGCATTTTGCACTTTCATGGTTCAAAACACATCAAGGAAAAATCCAATCAACCCAATATTTTACATGCATCATATACACATCCAAATACACCATGTAAATGAAAATCCCCAAATTTGGAAGTGGTCTTAAACCCTAATTTTTCAATTTCTTCAAATTGGACAAATTAGACCAAATTGGTTAAATCAATTACTTTAATCATGTTTCATCCATCCAATTGAAGTCTCAACACAATGAAATAACTATAGATCAAATCTAGGTCATTTAAGAGTGGGTCAACAACTCTAGATTAGCAACTAGTTTCTAAAACCATGAAAAGAATGTTTATTAGTACACTAGTTACATTCTTCCAAGTTTATACATGCTTAACACTTTCATCAAACTTCCATTCAACAAAAACACAAAGAATAAAGAAAAGAATAACATGAGAACATCACAAGATGTAGCCTAGAACATAAGGAACATTTTCCTTTCTAATAGCAAGTTCAGAAAACTTACTAAAAACCAAGCTTTTCTTTGTTTTTCCTTTTCTTTCTCTCAAACTTCTTTTTCTTTCTTTCAATGGAATTTTGATTAAAGTGTATTAGGTTATTTACCAAATGAAAAAAACAAAACAATTTATACTTGATAAAAATGGCCTTGGCCGAAAATACCAAAGGAAATTAACAAGTAAATTTTGTTTTTTAATTTCATTTCAATTTCAAGTTGTCAAGTTGATAAAATATCATTTACACTTTAAAGATATTTCTAACAATGGCAACTTAGCCATTAAAACAAATATCTAAATCTTAAGATATTTATATTTTAATTAATTTAATCATTTAACAATTAAACAAATAATTAATTAATTAAATATAAATATATTAAATATATGTATTATATTTACATTAAATATTAAATACATATATACATTTATGATATTAGTCAAATATCTCAATTTGACTATTAATTAATGTGTATTTAAATTAATCAAGTATTAAATGTAAATACACAAAAATTAAGGAAATGACTATCGGGTCCCTAAACATGTATTTTGCGTTTAACCTTTAAACGACTTTATAAATAATCAATATTATTTATAAATGTTGCTCTAGTGCTCTACGAGTATATTTCATTATTGAGACTCTCTAGATTCAGGTATATCCGTCACGAAATCCAATTTCGTGTCCATAATTTATCCACCCGTAAATTATGACGATCACAGATAAACTCGCTGAATCATACAGGTCGAGGTCATGGCAAATGTATAATTCCTCTGTCACAGATATTCAGATATATCCCAGAGATATAGATGTAAACGTCAAATCTCTATGGGGATTATCCAGTCGACTATTCTATTAGCAATCTCAAAAAGAATGTTTAGAACTGGCTTCTAAACTGTACCACGTGCCCATGGTTTTATCTGATTGCTAATCATATGAACTACCTATGCTCTGATACACAGAACTGACGGATCTTATCTTGATTCGCACAGGACACCCTGAGGATCCATCTACACCCAACGAACAGGCGGAGGTCTGATCTTAATAGATCGGTGACGTGACTGCCATCTAAGTGTAGAAGATGTCTCATGTGCCCACAGTGGCATCTCAAGTCTAAGAATCACAAGTGTCACTCAACCCGACAAGATTCTTATTGACGTTGGTGTACCATCCATTAAGAATCTTCGGTGAGTCGTTCAGTGTTTATCCGCTATAAACACCTACACGTCTATACTAGTCTCCAAGACTTATGGTTCATTGAGAAACCATTGGAATCATATATTCCAGTATACGACATGTACCGGTCTCAACGGGTTTACTATATTGACCAAGTAGTGTAAACCTTGACCAGAAACTGTCTGAGAATGACAACGTCATGATACAACTCAATGTCAGTTGCGACGCTTTTGCAACTGTACCATGACTAGTCATTACGTCTTTACCATATTAAAAGATACATTATATTATAGAAACTGCATATATATTATTCAAAATAATAATGGTTTACAGAAGTATTCATAAAGAAATAAAACCGGGAATTGGCGCTGTGAGCACCAACCCCAACACTAACTAGAGCCAGAAGTGCAAATTCATGACATTGGGGCGTTACATATCGTCGTCCTCCAAAGCATGCCACACTTGTCCCTGGAACTAGTGGTCTTGAGGCGTTATGTATCGCTGTCCCCCAAGCCATAGAACTAGAACTGGGGGTGCAGACCTCTGCTACCCTCCAAGCTCTGAAACCAAGATTTCGGGGCATCTGTCATCCCTAGTCCTGAACTAGGATCTGGGGGTGTTACGTATCGTCGTCTCCCTAGTCCTCTACATGTGCACATATGCTCTCCGTCAATTCTATAGCTGAATCAAGTTACATACTGAGGTGAGTTTTTTCCCCCATGTCTCGAAAACATAAAACTCAAGTTCTAAAGTCATTCTTTCCAAAACTCAACATGTAATAAAACTGTCTCTTAGAAACATGCTTTTCTTTAAAACAACTGAGACTATATCTGGCTAATGCCTTAAGTGCTTTAAAAATAAGTCTTTACATAAAACAATATAAAAAGAAAAGAAAAATCAACTAGAAAAAAAATGTCCTCTTACTATAACTAGGATCCAGGGGCGTAACGCATCGCCGTCCCCCTGGTCCTGGGTCTGTATCTGTCAATATGCATAGTGTCTCCCTCTGGGTATGCAAAATGCATATGCATCAACATATCAAGCACATGATCATGTAAGTCGTGCTATGAAATGCAATGAAATGAAATGACATTATCCATTTACACAACAATAAAGTTAACTACACTCCATTACGAGCTGGTGACATCTCACTCATCCAATACATACAAAATGGATCCGTATCTTATTTCAACAAACGCATCTATATGAAAAACGCTCGCACGTGTCATCAAACATATCAACATATTTCATACATTGGTTCCACACTCAGACCAAAACTAAACTGAAGTCTGGAAAATTTCGTTAAAACTCTTTACAAAACTTTTACATCTCGTGTACTGAAAATGCGTTCTACTAGGAGATATGCTTAACTATGAAAATGTAACGACAACTTTTGTTAAAATTTTCATGTTGATACTAGCTTGCTATCTAGAAACCTGACATTGTACATACTTTTAGAAAATCTGTTTCTATACATGTTCTCTTACGAATCTTAATGTCTGTACCTCTCGAGACTCTCATTTCATGATTTCTAAAACTTCATAACTACTGTTACTTATTTTTATGAGCCTTCGATTTATACACATATCTAAACACATAATCAACTATCGTATATTGTCTACTACGACGAGTTCATAGTGAGATACTTACCTGGTGTCCATGTTATCCTTTCTCTTTCCCTATCTGTAACACAAAATACGGACTGTGAGGGTCGTTAATCATGGAAAACTTACTGATAGCATAAACTCCAAAACTGTCCGTGAAAATGCAAATTAAATTCGTTTTTAGTGATTTCGGTTTCACTTCTCATAATACATCCAATACTCATATACCATCATTATACATTGTTCCATGTCAATCATGTAGCTCAAATATGCAAATTACACATTTCCGACAAATCTTCCGAAAAGTTTCCGAAAACGTTGCGGAACGAACATAAGCCCTCTGAACCTCTCTGGAACTACTCAAATAATATTGTATCATCATAATTAATCTATATTCTTAATTACGTTCATCAAAGCACAAATGCGTGTGAAATCTGTTATTATCGAAAACTCACTTTACTTATCAGATCGATCAAATTAGCTCTGATTTCTCTCGGATTCTACCAAAAGCACATATTCAATATACTAATGTTCAGACAACTTAATTTATATCATTACATTACTCTATGAAGCTACTGGATACATCCGAACATTTAACTATAAACTTGAAATTTGTGGATTTATACCGGGAGGTCTTACTGAGATTCCGAGGCTATATACGGACTCCAAACGATCCCACGAACGCACTGGAATCGACAAAATTCCGATCAAAGTTACTGTTCACCATGGGTTACTATTCATCCAAATTTTCCTTCCTCGTTTTGCGTGCAACCGAGCACGGATCAGAAAAATCATCACTGTTATCTTGTAGTACTATTCGAGGGCTTCGATTTGGCGGGTGGCTCGGGCCGTGAAAAGAAACGACGAGCCGGGATAGCAAAACCCACTACTGTGCGCGTCACCTTCATTTTCCCCTGTTCACCGGCGTTCTGGGCTGCCGCCGGCCATCACAAGGCGGTGGGGTGGCCGGCGCACCCCTCTGGCTGGTCGAGCCAGTCGGCGTTGGCCGGCAGGCCGCCGACACTACCCAGTGCGCCCAAGTTGCGTTTTTGGGGATGAGGTGGTCGGGTGGAGGGATTGAGAAGCTTATGTCCTTTTTTCAATTTCTGAAAAATTCATGGTATTTATAGAAATATTTTTGGAAATTTCGTTTTGACCTTGCGAAATTGTAATTAAATCTTTAACCTTGTCGTTCTTCGGAAATATATAAATATGAGGCTCTTCCGCTCAAAATTTAGAAAAGTGCTCAACACAAAAGTTGTTCGTCTCGGAAAAATGAGTTTGATGGTTCAAAATTAAGCTCAAACGGAGTTCCTTTGCTATCTCTATAGCTGAAACAAGAAACTTTCCCCTTATAGAATAATATACATAAATCGCATAAGCGGTTCTTTCATGTCACACGATTTCCAATACATCAAATCTCTATTTTAAAATATTCCGAGCTATAATTCAACACTAAAAATCTTTTTCTCAGATATAGTCTCATTTGAGACCCGTTCTCTAATATAAAATCCTTCCGAAATAGTTTCCGAATTTCTGGATGTTACAACGTCGGTGTCTATTGATATAGTAATTTCATACGGATTGGCCCTTCACGAGTATCTGCATGATAGACCGAGACAATCTCAATTGAGTAATATATACGGGATAACTCTTATTCCTATATTAACCAACCATTGTTTGATTTGATCAATGGATTTTGATTAACATTTAATCGTTCCTTCGTGAATGTAACCCGTTGTTTCAGATGGACTTAACTAGTGAAATACCGCCGTAAGGTAAGTCAATTAACCAGATACATCTAGAGTTCATATCCTCTCGAAATACAAACTTGATATTGACCCAAAATGGATATCATCCGTATGGGGACGAAAATAAAATCGTCTAGAGACGCCTTTTGAATCCCACGTTTTCGGACTAACAACGGAGGTCGCAGGATATATTGTCGTATATCCCTCTCCCACTCACTATTTTAAATTTAAGATTTCTATTTAAAATACCTAATATTTTAATTCACTAGTGTTTATAAATTTATGCGCGGCTAAAATGTAACTTTCTTTTACACTAGTGTACTATTAGTGATCTTACCAATTTTAACTCTTAAAATTCTAATTCACTAATCTTAATTAATCTCAACTAATAATTTTTCTTAATTAAACCAATTTAATTAAGTTAGGTTTAGTGACCTAATTTATTTAACTCTTAAAATATTAGTACACTAACAAGTATAAAATTTAAAATTCAAAAGTGGATAAAATTATAATTAAACCATTTAATTAATATAAGCGTGTTATAAATTCCAATGATACGTGGAGTTGTATCCCGAGTGCAGACTACACTACCATCCATTCAGAATCGGCCATGAAATTTACGTATGAGTTTCCATCCGATATACCATTGGAATTCATGATGCACTTATAAAGTCCATAATTTTAGAATTTCCAATTTTAAACCATTAAACCAATTAATCTTATTAATTTGTTTTCATGCATATCAAATTCCAATTTAACCTTTTTAGATTTCATAAAATCATATTTTATGACTAGAATTTCTATGCATCTAAAAACATGTTGTGGCATGTGAAAATGCAAGAGTATGCACTCTAAACTATATGACATGTTATTCAAACATTTCGAATTAAACATACATATAACATAAAAAAAAAATTTGCATTGACCAGACTCTTATTTTTCCTCTACTAATCTAATTAGAACAAAAAATTCCAAGGCATCTTTTGGTCTTCAAATCTTGCTCCATGCTTCGGTGTTGATCCCTTTACGGCATTGGAACTCCAAATTACAAAGAATGAATTACATAGAAAATAAAATATACAACACTTGTAAAATTGGCCTTATGGCCTTACACTCCCAAAACCAAAAATAACACAAAAATAAAAGCCGGACAAATTTACGATCAATGCAAAAAATATTCACCACATGAATGAAAAATAAACATTCATCATATAAATATTAATATGTGCCTACTCATCTCAACATGTATATAATAATTTATATCTCATATAAATAAATAAAAATAATAACTTTAAATGAAAAATAGAAGGGTTAAGAACACTTTTCAACCTTGCTCTTGATGTCAATTGTAGAAACCATTTTCCTAATGTAGCGGAAACACCTTAGGCATCCCGGATCGGCCTTGAAAATTTTTCTGCCCTTCCTTTTGTTTGGACGAATGTGACCAGTTTCTTTACTAAAATTTTACTTATGTTTTTAGCAAAATTTCAACCCTGGAACACTACCAGAACAGCGGCTATAAATCTAAACTATTTTGGACCCGAATATACGCCTAGCTCACTGCCGAACAACCCCTGATTTGCGTGAATTCCCACTGTGCTTCAGGTCTGATTTTTCAATCAAAAAAGCCCCACAACAGTCTTAAAACACCCCTTAAAGTTTCCAATATTTCTGGACAAGAAATCAAAATAAATCGAGCTCTGTTACACAATAAGGAGTGGCGACAATGAGCAAAATTTGCTCACTGCTGTGAGGTGTTTAAGAAAATGAGAAAATGGCGATTTTTGGTTCGACACCGAATGGCCTTCGGTGCTATGTCTCGCAACCAACAGAAACTATTATTGGTTAGATTCACAAACTAATCTCTAAATACTTTAGAGATCAAAACAAATGTCACACTAGAATTTTAGTCTTTTGTTTTTGTTCTTTTTTTCTTCAACTTTTGAGAGAAAACTTAGAACAAGAAAAGGTTGTTAGGGTTTGGAATGACTTGGGTTTCAAAAAGAAAATCCAATTTTCTTTTTATACTTATGGTTTTTATTTTCAAAAAATTAAACAAAACCCTTCCTTTTTCGATTTAAGAAATTAGGCCAACCCTCTCATTTTTTAGTAACATCTAATTTTTACTTAATGACATCATCATAACAAAAGATGTAAAAATAAGAATGTGTAGTTACCAGTTAAAAAAATGTAACTTCCATACCAACTAAAGGATTTCCAAAATACAATTTTTGGAAATTCATAATTTAAAAACTTTATTAAATTACACAATATAATTTAATAACTTTTAACAAATAATTATCATACAATCATTTATTATAAAAATCATATATTAAAATAAACATATAGTTTCGAGTGTGAAAAAATAATATTATTAATCATATATATATATACATACACACACACATATGTGAGTATATAATTGGACTATTCAATTATATTTAATCTGCTACAGTATATTGAGATAGGACAGAGACCAAATGGACATACGGGTCCAAACTCCAATGATCCTGGAATATTAATTAAAATGTTAATTAAATATTCTGAATTATTAACTTCAGGCTATTCCACTAAAAACCCGAAGCTGAACTCTCGTTTTTATAGATAGATAATATAAGTCGAACTACATCGGTGTCCATCGATATAGTCATTTCATATAGATTGGTCATTCACGAGTATCTCATAATTAAAGCCGAGTCACAATATCTGTTATACCTGTAGACGCTGGTTTTCGCCCGAGGTCCACAATCGAGAATTTGTAGTTTGGGGCGCTTGCGATCCTGCAAAACAAAGGTAGAATGAGTGGGAGTTCTGCCCACCGGTGTGGTGGGTGCCGGGGGCACTCCGACGCTCAAGTCAGTGAGGGAGATGAGCTGAAAGTAGTGGAAGAGCAAGGCTAGAGATTACCTTGATACTCGCCATCTGCCGTGGTGGCGGTTGATGTGAAATATTGAGAGCTATGGAGAGAATGTCGTTGAGCTATGAGAGTTCCCCCTTTTCTCGTAGACTTTCCTCCCCCTCCTACACCCTTCGGAAACATGTGTATTTATCACCTTTAATTACTCGTCCATTGGATGTTGGAAACTGTCGAATTATGTAAGATATTCATGAGTCTGGACGTTTCAGATTGAAGTAACTGATCAGTCAAAGGCTTGCTGGGTATGGCTCTCTTTGTATGTGGGCCTGAGGATGTAGTCTGATCTTTGGCCCAAATTTATTCTGGGTACTATCTGGAGGGATTGGGCTACCACTGGTGTAGAGCCTGAAGCGAAAAGCCAATTTTACCCTTGGGTCCAAATTTGGCCCGTACAGTTTGTCCCCTACTCTCTAAGTCAAGAGTCATTGGCTTGGAGAGTACCTGACGCATGTGTCGCCTGGGACGAGGCCATATTATGTAGCTGTACTCGAGCGTTGATGCTGCCTACTGATTGAACCAAACGAAGTGGTAGTTATGAATTTGACTCTACGAAAGTCATTTGGGGAAGTACCCAATTGATTGGACCAGATGAAGGTCAGTATATCAGTCATACGACATGTGCCTTCCATGTCTACATGTTGACTCGAAATGAGTCTATGGGGGATGTCCCCTAGTCGACTGGACTTGATGAGGCCATGAAGATAATAGTCACATAACATGCGTAATCCATGTCTGCAACTTTGACTCGACATGAGTCCATGGGGATGTCCCCGGTCGACTGGACTTGATGAGTCCAGGAGGATATGAGTCATACGACATGTGTAATCCAAGTCTATAACTTG
The DNA here is from genome assembly GCA_019454045.1 of Zanthoxylum bungeanum. Classification (NCBI taxonomy): domain Eukaryota; kingdom Viridiplantae; phylum Streptophyta; class Magnoliopsida; order Sapindales; family Rutaceae; genus Zanthoxylum; species Zanthoxylum bungeanum. Next base: position 35,186 of record SKCR01022757.1, read on the forward strand.
ACTCGATTTGAGTCTATGGGGGATTTCCCCGGTCGACTGGACTTGATGAGTCCAAGAAGATATAAGTCATACGACATGTGTAATCAATGTCTACAACTTTGACTCGACATGAGTCTATGGGGGATGTCCCTGGTCGACTGGACTTGATGAAGCCAGGAATATATGTCATACGACATAAGTTGTTCATGTCTATAATTTGACTCGACATGAGTCTATGGGGGTTGTCCCCGGTCGACTGGACTTGATGAAGCCATGAATATATGTCATACGACATGAGTTGTTCATGTCTATAATTTGACTCGACATGAGTCTATGGGGGTCGTCCCCGGTCGATTGGACTTGATGAAGCCAGGAATATATGTCATACGACATGAGTTGTTCATGTCCATAATTTGACTCGACATGAGTCTATGGGGGTTATCCCTGGTCGACTGGACTTGATGAGTCCAGGAAGGTATAATTCATACGACATGTCTGATCCATATCTACAACTTGGGGGATGTTCCCGGTCGACTGGACTTGATGAGACCAGGATGATAATAGTCATACGACATGTGTAATCCATGTCTACAACTTGACTCGACATGAGTCTATGGGGTATGTCCCCGGTCGACTGGACTTGATGAGTCCAGGAAGATATAAGTCATACGACATGTGTAATCCATGTCTACAACTTGACTCGATTTGAGTCCGTGGGGGATTTCCCCGGTCGACTGGACTTGATGAGTCCAGGAAGATATAAGTCATACGACATGTGTAATCCATGTCTACAACTTTGACTCGACATGAGTCCATGGGGATGTCCCCGGTCGACTGGACTTGATGAGGGTTCTTGAATGTCTTTACTCTTCAAACCTGATGAAGACCCAATGGTCTTTTCTTCTCATACTACTAGACCTGCTGAAGGTCTACAAAGATCATCAACCTTCTCTCTACTGACAAAGGTCAATGAGATTTTACGATTGAATGAAGTCTGAAGTTGGTAGCAATCCATCCACGTAGTATGGATGAAAGTTCATCTTGCCATTTCAAGAATACAACAATCTATCGTTGTCGTTTAAAATGTGTGTGAAGTCTCATACGTGTCATGTCGGGTGGGTCATTCACCTCATGCTGAGTGTATCGTCCAGTGGGACATTAAGCATCTTCGTTGAGTTGAGACTACATCGACGTAGTGTCAAGTGGGATATTTGTTGTACCCTCTTCTAGATCATTTTCTTTAAGTCGAGTCTTTATCATCAGTGTCGAGTGAGACAGTTTCAGTATCTGGAGTCATGTTTCTTAAGCCACATGGACCTCTCGACCAGATTATGGGACGCGACACCATCACGTTTCTCGTTTGCTAGACTGAGAGTGGGACGCGAGGTGATTTGCAAGGCTGTGAGATTTTGCTTCATGTCTCGTTTTGGGCTATGGGCCTTAGCAAATGGGCTCTCGTGATTTATGTCGTGGCATATGAGACAGTTTCAGTATTGATGTCTTGTTTTTGGGCGCAGGGCTTGGTTCGTCCATATGTGGGGGGGAGATTAAGCTTATGACGTGTCGAGTGAGACAGTTTCAGTATCGATGTCTTGTTTTGAGATTTGTATGCTCGAGGGTGCAATTGAGGTGGCTGAGATTTCAGGCGACTTCCAGAGGATTCCACAATCGATGTGGGACAATAACAACCACGGTATAGACATCCATTGTGATGATAAACCTGAGCTGTGATGATAAATCCCTTGTAATGGTTGGGTGCATTACTACCGTCAGATCCTCTGATGATCAACAAATAAATTCTGAGCTCTTTTGATATGGTCAGGGAGAGTCTTGCTGTCATTAAATGGGCCCTAGGAGATGGGCCTATATGCTCCACTCTGCTCGGCAGGACCCTCAGTATTGGGAATATGAGTGGTACTTTGCTCCACGTTGCAAACGGTGTAGATATGCGCTGAGGGGAGGCACAAGTGACTTGGTAATATGCTCAGCTCATCTGATTTTGTCTTCTTCTACATGGTCGGATTATCACAATGTGCTGCCTTCATTCGACATTTACCAAGGTATCCACATGCCAGTCTACACGGAAGGCTGATAGTGACAGATTGGTGTCTAGCTTGTCTAGATGATAAATAAACAATTGGTTTGTGAAGGGCCCATTTGAGAAAAAGCATGACAAAGAGAATTTTCTAGCCACAAACGACAACACAAGTTGTGTTGATGTATTAATGGAGGCGTGTTTGTCGGCTCCAAAAGACGATGTGGGCTGGCCTGGTATATGTGGGCTTTTTATTTTCTAACATGATACTTGCATCATTTTAGATGCACTTGGTACCCCAGCTGGGTGCTTCCTCGGCTGCATCATACTCCTGGCGTTGGCAGGACGTGGTGCGGGTGGCAGTTTTGCATGGGCCTACATGCATGCTATTTGTGCTTTCAGGATTCTTTGGAGGCTTGGGTTTCATGTGGGCTTTCATGTCATTTGGTCATTTGTGGACTCAACTCTTCGAGCATGCATACGCCTAGGGTATTTGTAATTCATGTGGGCTTCGTATTCGTATATTTGTATGCCTATTGGGCTTTTCTTTTTGTGGGCTTGCGCGTCTTCTTATAGTTTTATTAGTGGCATACGTGTCATAAATTGCCATTTGGACTTTATTTATTTTTCATAATTTAGACTCTATCCATTGTAGGCTTACGCCATAATCTATGGGATGGCGCTTAACTTTGTATTTATTTACAATTTGGAATATATAACTTAATTTTTTCAAAAAAAAGGCTTTGATCATACTTTTGGGCTTGCTTTGTAATTGCTAAAATTCTTGAGGCTCAGGCTTCCTTAATGATCAACGAGTGTGGACTAGACACGCCTTATGCAAAATTTGGTCACATGCGCTCTTCCTATTATCTTTCATTTGAAGGATACTAATCGGCTCAGACAGTGTGCCGCATGACTCAAGGTAATATACGTTTGTTGTCTGGGGTTGTTAGTCGAAAGGAGAAAATGAAAATTAAATTCCTACTCTATTCTAATTTATTAGAACCATTCCTCAGACTTGGCGAAGATCAATGAGGCCATAGTAGTTTGCGCCTGAAATGTGTTTATGAGGCCATAGTAGATTGGCCAAGGTGAATGTCCATTGATTCCCAATTTGAAAATGTCACTAGTCGACCAGACCTGTGATGAAGGTCCGATAATATTTTACTTTACATGACATGGCAAAGGTACATGGGATTTTCTATAGTCGACTAGACCTGGTATAGGTCCAAGGTAGTCTATATCCTACTAGACCTGATGAAGGTCCATAAGAGTCTCCACTCTACAAGACTTGGATGAGGTCGACTGGACATAATTAAGGTTTTTGAAACATTATTCCACTAGACATGATAATAGATTTCCTATGTAGTCTAGAGTTGATGTTAATACATGTCTATCATATGGAGAATAAATGACAATCACTGCATGTTGATTGGAGAAGATGACATACCTTTTACATCTCCAAGAGGGGATGGGAATCCTCTTAACGTCGATTGAAGAAGATGACATTTTTTATGTAGGCTGGAAGAGACGCCAAGCCTTTTATGTAGTTTGGAGGAGATGCAATCCCCTTACGTAGCCTGAAGGAAATGATATTTTATTCATGCCATTTATAGTAAATGGTAACCGTCCTAAGTAGACTCGAATAGATGTCAATTATAGAGAATGCTTCTTGGTTGATTGGTTATACTGGGGATTGCGGGGGTATTCTCATGTTGATCGGAGGAAACGTGTAAAATGATTCAAGATAATGATTCAGATATGTCGATTGATAGGATCGTAGATGGAGTGATCTTTGCATGCTATGAATCGCCAAGGCCCCACGGTGGGCGCCAAATTGTAGACGCTGGTTTTCGCCCGAGGTCCACAATCGAGAATTTGTAGTTTGGGGCGCTTGCGATCCTGCAAAACAAAGGTAGAATGAGCGGGAGTTCTGCCCACCGGTGTGGTGGGTGCCGGGGGCACTCCGACGCTCAAGTCAGTGAGGGAGATGAGCTGAAAGTAGTGGAAGAGCAAGGCTAGAGATTACCTTGATACTCGCCATCTGCCGTGGTGGCGGTTGATGTGAAATATTGAGAGCTATGGAGAGAATGTCGTTGAGCTATGAGAGTTCCCCCTTTTCTCGTAGACTTTCCTCCCCCTCCTACACCCTTCGGAAACATGTGTATTTATCACCTTTAATTACTCGTCCATTGGATGTTGGAAACTGTCGAATTATGTAAGATATTCATGAGTCTGGACGTTTCAGATTGAAGTAACTGATCAGTCAAAGGCTTGCTGGGTATGGCTCTCTTTGTATGTGGGCCTGAGGATGTAGTCTGATCTTTGGCCCAAATTTATTCTGGGTACTATCTGGAGGGATTGGGCTACCACTGGTGTAGAGCCTGAAGCGAAAAGCCAATTTTACCCTTGGGTCCAAATTTGGCCCGTACAATACCCCTCTAATTATTTTTACCTTAAGTATCATTGATTCTCTAATGAACGATTTATTCATAACCACTATGAATGTTAATTTTTCTATTCGTAATAAAAAGACTTGAGCGTTCTAATCATTCAAGTACTGAATCAACCCCTAAGGAAGATACAAATCTACTTCTCGCAAGAAGGAGTGAACTCCATATCTATGTAAAATGTCCCTAGTTATACATCAAACTATGTCCCCAAAGTACATAACTATTGGTTGTGATTGCTACACCAACCTCACCTTTGTAAATTAAAGGACATAGCCTGCTATGCAGGAGTTCACAGTACATTTAAGATTCAAATCAATCCATATATGACCATCTAATTGTTGGACAATTATGACCCATAGCATCACTATTTGTACAGAACATGGTGTTGTTGTACAAATTAACTATGTGACAAAGGAAATTGCTCTTTTATCATTTGTAATTGGATTACCAAGATACATAAATGATAAAAGTCCATATGATTAGTTCTGGATTAATAAGATATGAGACAGTATTAATCCAATAAGGTTTAATCATTAAAATATCTCTAGTCGTAGTATTATCGAGATTGGACATCGATAATGCGGAATAGACTAGTATTGAACTTGTGCGCGTTGTGGGAGCATAACAGCATAGTTCTCATATATTTAAATATTGGATGCTTATGCAAGTGTAATATGAGGTTGTGTTTATCGATGGTACGAAAACAGCTTCGCTCTGGATAGACCCCTCAGAATTCCATTGGTAGTATGACTATGTGTCTATGGAAGTCCGAATCAGGGTAGGTGTATTTGGTCTTAACCCGAGACTTGCATCGCTAATACTTGCGACAATTAATATACTTTGGTTTTGTTCATCCGGGACTTTAACAAGTTCTGTGTACGCCTCTTCTGGGTATATTGAGAATCGTAGTGTATTGGGTGTGATGTCAAGATGGAAGTATCACTCCAGTCATATGGAGATGATGATCACGCAGGATACGGAACTAGTACTCTTATGTACTGCAGTCATCGGGATAATATGACTAGGTCATGTTTATCCGATTATAGAGACTAGTTACCAGAGATCCGATATATGCTTCGTACGAGGCAGACACAATTCCAGCCCCAGGCCTTGCATGTGACATCCGATACTGGATCGCAATACGCAATACTACGTATACTACGTCTGACATAGATTATATATTCCTTTAAGAATATTTCTGGAGAATTGGGTAGGCACGGTGCTTTGCTATAAGCCAACCATGTCTTGTAAATCGGTAAGAACATGGTACTAGGTACGCACGTATTCAGATATTCCGATGACCAGATTTATTGCCAACATATCCAGGGATCTCATGGGTCGCTTCCTGAAGATTCACCGATGACGTATGATTCGAACATATTAATATAGGATTAATTGCGGAGAGATTTTATCTGGGATAAAATACTATTTGAAGAGAAAGAACGATTAATTTGGAATTAATCAATAAAATAATATATTCGATATATTAAATGAAATTAGATTTCGATGCGGAATTAAAATTGGATTTTAATTCGGGCAAACTAATTAATTTAGAATTAATTCGCGAGCGACGTGAATAGTAATTTTACTTGGCATAATAATTTAATTAAATTTGATTTAATTACGTCGCAACAGAAGATTCGTTAATTCAGAATTAGCGAACCCAAGCCCGGGAGTGTTTGCGGGCCCACTCAGATTTTGAATCAAGTGGGGCCCATAAGTCACATCACTAGTCATTCATTCACCTTTATGGTGATGGAAGTTGGTGTAAGAAATGATGGAAACTTGTTTTACACTCCAAGTTGGTAATGATGGAAGTTTTTTTTTTATTAAATGTTTGGTATATCTTGAATTTGATTTTTGAAATCAAATATACAAGTTAACCACATATCTTCATCATTCTCTCTCTCTCCCTCACGGCTTCACTCTCCATCTTCTCTTCAATTTTGGCTTGGCCGAAACTAGTAGGAAGAAGAAGATGAAAATTTGTTGCAAATTTTCAAGAGGTAGCACTCAAATGAGTCATTCAAAGGTGATAGGGAAACCATCCTTGAGTATGGAATCAACACTCAAAGCTTGGAGCTTGAAGATCAACACAAGGAGGGCTTGGCTGAAACTCAATGAGCAGAATTTTTATGTTCAACGCATCCAAAATCCGATCCAAGTGAGTATTTTCTGCATTCTTACTTTGTTGTATTCACACATTTCATTGCTTAATTTGATCTTGGTTTGACCTAGAAAACTCAACACTAATAGATTGAAATGAATTTATTTATTTAATAGATATTATAAGAAACTCATTTCTATATGGGTCCAATACTATATGATCACATCATATAAGGTGTCTCCATTCTCATGTCACCACATGGACGATCCTGGATCAAGGTTGCCAAATAATTATATAATAGACCGTAACTATAGATAAATCGTAAACAAAGTATCTATTTTATTTGCTCTTTATTAACTATTTTAGATTACTAACTTCAGACTTAAATCCTCTTGTGTATGACACCCATACACTAAGTCTGAAGGCAAATGAGTAATCAATGGAAAATAAGATAATTTACAATATGCTATATTAAACAAACACTTTGATAAATGAATATTGCATCTTTTTATTTCATAATACATAATTTCGTTTACATTACATAAAACTTTGGGGCATATATCCCAACAAAAAGATAGAATCAAATTTCATCATAGTCGTTCATCGATCATAATGCCCTGTCATTTCAGATATCGAATCTGGTCTATCATATTCAAAACATGAATGCTGACCGCTCATTCCTCATTGAGCGTAGCACGAAACAATTCCTTAGACCTCCAATATATTTAAATTTCTTGATTTGCTTTGAATAACTCCTTAAGTGTTCTCATAATGCTCCAAACATCAGGTACCTATATGTACTGTCTTAGCAAATCTGGAATCATCGATCCTAAAATATAGGATTTTACATTTAGGTTATCATCCTTCTATTTATCAAAAGTCACTCGCTCTTCGGGAGTGGAATCAGGATCGATTTCAACATGCAGTGGATTGATCGTCATATACCTCAATTTTTCTGACTCCAAGACAAGGTAGATGTTCATTTCCAATTCAAAATAATTCTCGGCTCCTTTCAATTTATTAGAATCTAAAAGTCACACTAATAGATTTACGGCAGCTATCTACAAGATAAAAATTAAACACTAGCAGAACATTTTCCTTTAAATATAAAAACACTAATATGATTATGGATTTTAAATCTATTAGTGCCATCTCATTACTTTACATAATTTTATAATCTCCCTTAATGGAAAAATAGAAATTTGACAATAAAAATTTTATTGCGGGAAGTGGATCCCATGACATTTACTCCAGCCTCACAATAATGACGATCTTCGCCTTCATAAACTCATTAGGTATACCTCCAAGGTCAATCACATTCACGTGACTCCTAAGTTTGGTTCTGAACTATTTCTTATCCTCACAATAATGACAATATTGGATTAAGACGTGTTCCAGATGTATACTTTTCAATGTGCACTAATGAGCTTCGTAAGTACACTCTCATAATAATGACGGTATTGGGTGACTACGTCAACTCATCACGCTATATCTAATGTTTCACCGGAGCGACCTAAGTTCCGACCACTTATACCCTCACAATAATTACGGTATTGGGCATAAGTAATAAGAACTCATTCATCTCCGTATTGAAAAATGGACCATCCAATAATGCTCCAACAATACTAATATTATTACTTAAAATAAAGTAATCACCTAATCACGAGAGATTTATAACAATCAAGCCATTAACATGCTTGGGTCAAAATAAAATTTTTAATTTAAAATATACAATGCATATCCAATATGACTAATGCATAATTAAATTAAAATTATAGATGCATAGATTCAAATACATATGTTGCATGGTTAATACCCACGATGATACCATTCTGTTGGGGCAGTTGTGGGACCCCTAGGGTTGGATCGGTGCCCCGCACATCGGAAGTGGGTCTAACCTATGGATATCATGCATGAGTGTATTTTTAAATAATTTAATAGAATACTATATTGCATTACGAGTGTATAGGAAAAAATCGAGGATGAATCGGAGTCCAGAAAACCAAAACTGGAGAAAATCGGAGAGAGCGTGTGTCGCATGGGTCGAGCACGCGCATCCGCGCAAGCAGCAAGCTTGGCAGAGCATGTTGTCAGCAGATTCTTGCGTAATATGCATGTTGTTTGCACGAGTAAGCAGCTTGCGCATACTGCACAAGCATGCGCATACTGCACAAGCATGCGCAGCTACAGTAAGCACAGCTGCTTTGCGCTAAAGTATATATATTTTTTAATTTTAAAAACCTTAAACAACTTTTAAAATCACTGAAAATAATTTTAATTTCAAAACCAACATCAACACATATTATAAACAGATATATATATATATATATATATATATATATATATAATATATATATATATAATATATATATATATAATATATATATATATACATTTCTTTGAATCAAAACACAAACCAAAATAGAATCCCACAATGAAATAACTCACGAACAATTATAGATTACCCAAATATGGTCAAATGATTTTAGAATGGTAGCCATAGCTCCAAGCTATTATGTAGAGTTCCAAACTCTAATTTTATATTTATGTCCAACATAAACATTTTGACCAATTCACAAACATATTGTGTTTATACTTCCAAATCATTCATACACAATTTATTAGCTTAATTTCAACATCAAGTTATGTTATTATGTATCTAATACATAATACATTACTATATGTTTCAGTAATGAAAAGTCACTAATGAAAACATAGCTTTAGAGAAGATCAAACTTACCTAGCAAGCTTGATTCCAAAATCCAATCATCTTCTCCATGTTGAAATATTGTAGAGAACTTCCAAAGCTAGCAAGCTTGATACGTAGATCTAATCTTCTTCTCCTTGTTGTTGTAAAGAACTTCCAAAGCTAGCAAACTTGATTCGAAGATCCAATCTTCTTCTCGAATTTCCAAAGCTTCTCCCACAAAACTTTACTTAGACTAATATTTCTTTTTTTTGTTTAATGCTTGTTTTAGCTTATTTTGCCTTGTTTAAAAACTTGCTCAAGCTTGCCTTTTATAGCAAAACTTATGCAATTTTTAATTAATAAAAGTTATAATCAACTTTTATGTGGCCTTAATCCAATTTGTTTAAATATATATAATTAGGTGTGACTAATCACATTTGTCTACCACTTTGATTTAATCCAATTAAATCAAGACAAAATTTAATTAATGGATTAGTTCAATGTCTACAATTTTCATTTAATCTAATTAAATCAAGCAAAATACACCTATTATATATTTGTATTACCAAAATATCCTCCAATAGTAGAGATATTTATGAAATTACAACAAAGGCCTTGTGTGATTTTGGATTAATCCAATTAATCCAATTGAGTCAAAGTAAATAATTAATATTATCCAATAACACTTAATTATTTTAGTTGATAATTATAATATCAAATATTATTTATTATCAAAAATTATCGGCTACCCAAGTGCTCAACAAGTACACTTCATATTGTGAGACTCTCTAAGTCCAAACACGTTCGTCATATAAGCCTAGCTTATATGTACGCAATTCGGCCACCTCAAATTTGTGAAAAACATGAACAACCTTTCTGAACTATACAAGTCGAGGTCATCACATATATTTAATAATTCATCCGTCGTAGGCTATCCGAGTTGTGCTTAGGAAACATAGATTATACCGTCAAGTTTCCGAGACGCACATCTCATATCGACATATCCACGATTCTTTACAATTAATCAGAATACCATTTCTGATATATGCGATCCACCCTAGGTGATCGGCTTTGGCCAAAGTCTTAAGAATCATGACTTACTCATATGGATACCTAAAACTATTATGGTACACATACTAGCATTGGTTTGTTGACTTTGGCCAACAAACCAATGACAGATCTTATCTTGATATGCACTTGATTAACGAGTGCATCGGTCCATACCGAATGAACATCTAGCGGTCAGACCATGAAAGGTCTCTGACATATATGGTATCAAAGTGTGGAGGATTACACACAAAATCAATGATATCATATAGTCAAATGATCACATATGCTACTCGACTCGAGGAGATTCCTATTGACGATGGTGTGTACTTTCAACTATTAGGAATCACATGTGAGTCATTCAGTATTCGCTCCAATGAATACCTACATGTTTATACTAGCTTCCTAATCTCACGGTACATCAGGTAAACCAATTGAACTTCAATTCCAATATATGGCATGTGCTAGTCTTCTAGGTTATAAGAATTCGACCGTATTCCAAAAACAATGACCAGGAATATTTATTTTAACAATAGCTTATAATAATAATATTATCTCAATGTCGGACCTTTTAGTGTCCAATATTACTATATGATTATTCTAAGGTCGATGTCATTCTCAACATATTTATATGTCAATCTAATATGCATAATGGCATTACCATTAATAAGATTGAAATGCAAATGTAGTTATTTTATTAATAAATAATAAAATATAATGTACAATATATTATTTGAATTGGCACTCCAAACACCAACTCCAACACATGCTTATTTACTTCCTATTGTTTGCAAGTCATAGATCACACCACCACTTATCTGATCCATCCTCTAGCTGACAGTCAGACTGGGTCTTCCTTAAATTTACAATCACAATCTCACACCCCACTTAAACAAATAACCATTCTCAACGCACCCATAACATAACCACAAGATCAATGAATAAAATTTTCAAACCCAAACAAATTCATACAATGTCCAAACATCCTCTTCCTCAAACCATCGAACCAACGACTGTGAGCCAAACCCTCTGTTGTGATCTTTTATATCATACCGCAAGTGTACGGTGTCAAGTTTTAGTAAAAATAAGTTAAGAGTGTCGAACCCACATGGATTGTGTTCACTCACATTAAATACTATAATTGATAATCCTAATTTTATTTAGAAGATAAATAATAAAGATTTAACTAAATAAATAAAATATAAAAATATTTAGATATGAGAAACTAATACGCGAGAGATTCTAGAGTCCGATTTCACCTAGTTATCCCCTATGTATTCGTCATGCCAATTAACTTGTTCAGTTACATTGTTTATAAGTCAAGAATCCTGAGTATTCACTCACTCTCCCGAGTATCAGTGAAAATATTATCAATTACAGAATTCGATATCCCTATAAAAATTTAGTAATTAACAACTCATTACGTTTTGTGATTCTATGTTAAATACTTCAAAGGAACTATAGGTTCTCCCGAACTCTATAAGACTTCTAGGTTATATTCTCTAGATCTATTCAAAATCCCTCTCTCCCGAGTGATAGATTCTAAACATGCATCATTTTAATTTGTGGCCAGCAAACAAGAAGCATTAAACTCAAAAGAATATAAATAAACTGAAATATAACTTCATAACAAAATTGACAAACAATACAAAGGTTCAAACATCAGTTACATCATTCTCCAGAATTAAGGAGTTAGTTCATGACTTAAAGGTAAACACAATAAAAACAAGTCATGAATCTAATGAAAATCATTAGAGTTCTAAGAAAGAAACAAGAAGATAAAACCCGAATTGAATCCCTTCCTCTTCAGACGTTGCCGCTTTCGTCTCCTCTTGTCGCTCTTCAATCATTCTCCTTGGATCTCTCTAAAATTAAATGTTTTGTGTTTTGTGCTGCGTATTAGCCTCCCCTTTAGTCTTGGATGAACTTATGTATTTATAATAAAGCCTTGGGGTCATTGTGCATCTAAAAACCCTAAAATTGGTGTTTTTGGACTCCCTGCAGCACCACGGTGCCTGAACTTGGGCGCCGCAGCTCCAAAGCCACGGGAAATTTGGCGCCCACTTCTAGGCGCCACAGCGCCAGTGAATTCTTTTCACTGGTTCCTGCGTCTTGCGTCTCTGCTCTTCCCCCGCGCGTCCGATGCGTCTGTATGGTCCCAAAACACGTCTAAATGCCCCAAGATCCATATATTAATGCTTCATACAAATAAAACATAAAAGAACTACAAAATACATTAAATGATACAGAAACTAACAAATTAGTAAGCTAATAATGCATGAATAAGTGGGTATAAACCATACTCATCACTCTCTCTCAACCTTACTGGTGTGAGGCCATGTCCAATGAACTTGATGAGCAACCAATATACATATATTTTTCCGCCATCTAACTTAATATTTTGTGCGTTGTCTCGAGTTTTATAATTGTTTTGATGTGTTTTGGGTTTATTTTACAGGTTAAAATAATATCGAGACTCAATGAAATCAACAAGGGATAAAAACGGCAAATCATGCCAAATTTAGAGTCAAAACGTACGTCCCGATGTTGGAACGCGCATCGAGACGCATGGATGAAGTAAACTCAGGCAGAGAGCAATTTATCTAGCACATCGCGATGCTATCTCTTGCGTGTCACGACACACTGATTGATGATAGTAGAGTTGCGACACGAGAAATGACGCCAGTTTGTCATGGATTCGATTTTTTATAAGGAAAGACCCCCATGACCTCATATATAAGTAATAATTCATCCCAAAACCTAAAAAAGAGTCTCGTAACATATTTTGAAGACTCAAAATAGATTTTTAAGAGAAGACAGAGCACATCAAACGAACATAGCGTAGAGACTCAACAGGAGGAAACGAAAGACTGTCGATCTCGACTGAGTTTCTTCTTTCTTTTGCTTCCATAATATTTTATTTATCATTGAATATTTATTTAAAGTTTTTGAGCATGTGTAATAACTAAACCTTTAATTTGGGATTGTGATGAAACCCAATATTTTAACTTAATAAAATTAGTTTTCTTATATTTTGTATGACATTTTGGCTTATTTATTGAATCTTGTTCTTAATACTTCTTGTTGTTTGATCACCAATAATATTGATTTGGTAAACTTATTGAACTTGACAAAGGAATTTTAGGTTTAGCCTTAGATTCAATAGCACACGATCTCTACTTACGGATTTCTTTACAGGATATAAATATACCTTTAGGGCATGTGTAACCTTAATTGGAACACGATCCTAATGAATTTGGTGTTAATTAGTTAACATGAAGATATAGTTAATTAATTTTCTCTTAATATTTGCACATGACCATCGAAATAGGCTTGTTGATATCTTAGTATTCCAGGTTAATAAGTCAATTTATTACACAAGTATAGAAAAACTAATTTATCTTTAAAATAAATACTAGGTGGATTCACAAATCTGGATGTCTTTCTCTCATTGATTGTTTTTGGAATTTTCATAAATCATCTTTATTTTCTTTAGTATTAGTTTAATTCAAATCAACTTCTAGTTAAATATCAATTAGATAATTGTAGGCAGTTAGTTCTAATAATTAGTAAAGTTGGTGATAAGTCCTCGATGGATCGATACTTTTTATACTACTTGAGCGATGCGTGCGCTTGTGTAACGTGTGAAAATCATTATCAGAACTCACTACTCAAATGAAACATAGGACTTGAGACCTCGTTTTACCACCTTCAAATTGTAAACCTGTAGGCTGTAAGTGGATATTTCGGGTAAAAACGAATGATGGGTCTGTGGATAGATTCAAAGCCCGTCTAGTTGGTAAGGGCTACAATTAACGTCCTAGTGTTGATTTTAAAGAGACCATTAGCTCTGTAGTTAAACCAACAACTATTAGAGTTGTATTATCTATTATAGTCATGAATAAATGAGAGTTGAGGTAAATGGATGTCAACAATGTCTTTCTCAATGGTGCATTAACTGAAACTGTTTTCATGGCATAACCTTCGGGGTTCAAAGATTTGTCTAAACCTCATTATGTTTACAGGCTAAAAAAGGCTATTTATGGACTTAAACAAGCCCCACAGGCTTGGTGCACTGCCCTCAACACTACTGCTATTCTTCAGTTGGGTTTTCAAAACTCCAAGGCAGACTCTTCTCTCTTCATTTACAATCACGGCCCAAATCTTTGTCATATCCCAGTGTATGTTGATGGCATTGCTGCTGTGGACAACTCCAAATTTAGTAGGATCTTTAGAAGCCTTCAATATCTTTCATTGACACGCCCATACATCTCATTTGCAGTCAACAAACTCTCTCAATTTATGCACAAGCCGACTACAAATCATTGGACCGCAATCAAACGACTCTTGCGATACTTAAAACAAACCATTTTTCATGGTATTCAAATCCATAAAGCTAATGAGCAGTGCAAGAGCGATCCTGAGTTACAAAGAAATCGTATGGGGTCATAGGTAATTTCTTAAAATGAGCTCCATATCGATAAAAGATAAAAAAAAAATACATAAAAATCATATTATACACTAAAATTTGAAATTTCTATGAATAAACAAACCAATTTTGGATCAAATTCAAGGGTTCCAGCCGATCGTCTACGTCGACTCTCTCCAATGTTACCTCTGGGCTAATGTTGGATTTATACCTTAAATTTGATCAAAATTTGCCGTCCATCTCCTGCAAAACCAATACTCAAAATTCTCATACTAAAAATTTCCTACTACAAGCAAATTGACAATATTGTTTAATTGATTGTCTATCATAAGATAAATTTGCTTTAATTAATGATTGGACAATGACTCCTTATATTATTTTTATCCCATATTGAGGTGCCACTTAAATTAAGTAATAAATATTATTTGGTTATTATTTAATTTTAAAAAAAAAAATAGCACTAGCAGACAAATTATCAACTATCTTCCTTTTCGCCGGCTCTGACACTCTTTACCCACAAATTTTCTAATGTCTTTAACACGCAATTAATTATATAATCAAATATATTACAATTTATAATTTTAGAGTGCTCATAATAATTTGGCTTCAAAATATTTTAGTAAATCTTTTGTCTTATACCCTAATTTATATAAGGATATTTAAAATTTTAAAAACGTACATAGCAACCCATTCTTAGTTGTCCTTTTGTTTTGTTTTGTTTTTTTTTTTCAAATTTCATCCATTTCATAACTTTTCCATTATAGAGATAAAAAAAAGTAAAGTGTGGAAGCTGTCCCATTTTTACCCAAACATCAAAGTAGAGGGGAGAGTCGAAATTGTTGGAATATTGGTTGATTTGATAAAAGTTGGGAAGAATGAGGAAGTGGAATTGTTTAGGGCTCTTTGCTGGGTGATTTGGCAAGCGCGAAACTATATGATTTTTGAAAAGAAAGCTGAAGACCCGTCCAGATCTTTGGCCAAAGCCTTTGCAATGGTTGACTCTTGTAAACTCTTGACAACGCCCGCTTTAATTGGCCATGTCAAGAGATTAGTGGATGATAATAAGACGTGGAAACCTCCTCCAGAGGGCTGGATAAAGATGAACTCCGATGCAGCAGTAGGGGCCTGCAATGGTAAAGCAGGCCTTGGGGTGGTTTTCAAAACTTCGGATGGGGAGGTCTTATGTGCAGCAGTTAAGGGATTAATCTTTAATGGAGATGTCCAGGTAGCAGAAGCTGAAGCCATAAAGTTTGGTCTCCAAGTTGCGGAAGAACTAAACCTGCGCCGAGTGATTGTGGAATCTGATTGTAATCAGGTAGTGGAGTTAATTTTAAACAGGAATGGCACGATGACGGAAATTTTGTGGATTGTTGAAGATATTACTGATAAGCTAGCTAGATTAGATAATTTTGTTGTTAGATATTCCTCCCGTTTTTGTAATACTATTGTCCACGCTCTTGCTAAGCTAGCAATCAGCGTTGATTCCCTGTTATTTGGAAAGATTGTTTTCCTTCAAATATTAGATGTATTTTATCTTCTTAAGTAATGATATTATACTTTAAAAAAAAAAAAAAGAGATAAAAACAAATAAAAATAAATTCTTGAGTTTTGGTTGTTAATGAATAGTAATATATTGTTTTTAATAAATAAGTTATTAAAATATATGATTAGGATCATCTTATAATTTTGAATTCTTACTCGAATAGGCAGAAATTGATGATTATTATTTTAAATTAATGCATGTTTGGTATAACTTTTAATAGAGATATAATGATTTTTTAATTTTAAAAAATCTTTCCAAATATTATTTATATTCATATTTTACACATTTCCATTCTAACATTATTTAAAAAAAAAAAAACACACATTAAATTTTTTTAAAAAAATTATTATTCAACATCAACAGTGCAATTTTCACTATTTATAATTTTTAGGATCGAAATTCACATATATTTTTAGCTCATTGTTCAAGTGAACTATGAAATATTTATTGTTCACGTGAAACTGTCATTGTAACTGAGAAATGTGTCTACGAATTGTGTATTTAACTGACATTATGACTGAATTGTATGTGTGAATATAATTGTGACTTCGACTATTGTGATTGTGACTGTGTTACTGTGACTGACTATTGTAACATAGCGACTTTGGAGTTGATTTTGACTTTATAAAATCCTAATTTGAGAGAGGTCTCTTGATGAAAGTGGTAGTAAATGTTTGAAAATAGCTCATCTGTAACCTTTAAATGTAATGGTTTCAAAATATATTTACAATAATACTTGTTATAAAGCATATGATTTGTATATTAATGATATATAATTTTTTTTCTTTAAACACTTTTATTTTGGGAGATATTTAGTTTTTAAACTTAAAGTTCGAAAAAAAAAAGCCAAATTTTGGCTCGCCACAAATCACTCACTTTTCTTTTCTTTTTTTAAGTGGCAAACTTATTATTATTCCAATTTATTATGCGTCTATATATCATTTGATAGAGAAAAATTATTCTATTGAAATATCTTTAAAATGAGATAAAATTATATAGGATATATTAAATGTACTCATCCAATAAATATATGATATATGTTAAATGTTAATCAATAAATTTCTCTCTTTATTATTATTGGTTAACGATTACAAAATATATATGTCAAAATATTAATGGACGAACATACCACGTCATCACTCATCTATATGCTCGTCTCACACAAGTCTTTCTCATATAAAAGATATAAATAATTTCAAGTGTACAAAGGTTCTAAGTTATCTAAATGACCAAATTATTCTTACATTACCGAGTTCATTATGAATGGTATAAAATCTCATATTTCAATTATGAAAAATCATTCCGATTTAAAAATTAATTTGGGAATCCACAATCGAAAGGGGATAAAAATTTATAAATCCCAACACGTTGTGATCAATTATCAACTCTAGAGTCCACCACTACCATACTCTCGAAGATAATCCAGTCATTTTATTAGAATTTAGGGACGCACATGATACAAATGTACAAACTATATAATTCTATGTAAAAAGGAAAAGTACAGGGATTACGATGTTATTAACCCATTTCTCTTGTTTCCTTCGTCTCCCCTTCCTCTCTCCTTCGTCGTATAAATTCATGTCTCAGAACCCAAATCTGAACTTCCCTTTTACTCGAGGAGACTCTCCTCTCTTCTTCTTCTTCTTCTTCTTCTTCTTCTATTTCTATTTCTTCCAATAAATATAAAAATAAAATCTCAGCTTTCTTATCTCCAAAACGACTCTGTTTTTGCTTTTTTATTCATAAAAATGCCTGGTTGGTGGAGTAAAAAATCAAGCAAGAACAAAGAAGAGAGCCAGAGCCCACAAAGCAATCACTTCAATTTCATCAAATTCTCCGGCGACAAGAAGAAAGATAAGAGCAACAAGCCCACGAGAGCTGGGTCGTCCGGATTTTCGGGTTTTGATTCGGATTCTGGGGAGAAAATAGGGCACCCTTTGCCTCGGCCGTTGGATTCTTCTACTCAGAGTGATCATGGAAACGGCTTTGGATCTGGGTCGGTTTCGATTTCGAGTGTGAGCTCTGGTTCATCTGAGGATCACGTGATTGGTAGTGATCAGGGTCAATTTGGTGGCTCTAGGTTAGTTATTTGTTCAGATTGATCAATTTCATAATTTGATTTTTTTTTTCCTTTGTTTGTTAATAAAAATAATTAATTTATGTATTGATTCATTTAATCCTATCTCTTTTGTGCTTCGTAATTTTGTGATGTCAGAGTTGGATTAATATGATTTTGTTGTCCAAATGTCGAAACCCAAAGAAATAACATGAATTTACTGTCAGTTCTATTCTGTCAGCCCTATTTTCAGAGGCTTTCCTGTCAGAATTTGTTGCTTTCGAAATTGGGTTTCCTTTTTTTTCCCCAGTCATGATATATTGGAGAAAAACTTATATAAGAAGGTTCCATAGGACCGTGAATGACATGTGTTATTTTGAAAATCCAATCAGTGAATGACACGTGTTCCGAAAATAATCGAGAGAAAAATAATAAGAATATATGTCATTCACTGGTTGAACTGTCCCTACATAAGTTGTTACTGTTTGTTCATCACTTTGTACTTGCTCATTTTACCAAATTACTTTTGAATTCATTCACATAATTTTTTAAAAATAATTTTGAATTTTTATTTCTCTGATGAATAGCAGTGTATCATAAAAGTAATTCTTTGATGCCACTAATGAATGGGTGATGTGTTATCACTAACTAATAAATATATAACATGTAGAAATATATTAAATATAAATACCATTTATTTAGTTTTTTTTTTCCTATTTTGACACAGTTGAGAAAATATTATTAAGTTGTTGTAGGAGTGATATGGTAGAAATTTTCCATACACTTAACAGAAATCAGAATAATTTTTTTCTTGCTAATTTTATACATCTCTTGGCTCTTTAGTCTAATTGAACTAATTTGTGTAAATGACTAAGATTTTGAGTATGGAGAGTGGATTTTATCATTCTAAACAATTCTAGTTTTGTTGTGTATTAAGAATTGCAAGAATTGATTAAGTTTTGCTTAAAGTGGTAGTACTTGTTTGTAATGTAGGTCATATGGTGATCTGAGAATGAATGGTGACACCAAGTTTAATTTGATGCCAAGAAGTCCGGGTCCTGAATCACGAGGGCCTACAAGCCCCCCATCGCCTCTGCATCCACGTTTGTTTGGAATGAGTGTCGATTCTCCAACGGGAAGGGTTGAAGATGGAAAATCTCAATGTCATAAGCTGCCTCTTCCCCCGGGTTCTCCCACAAGCCCTTCTGCTTTACCTTGCTCAAGGACTAGTGGAGTAACAGAAAATAGTCTGTCGAAATGGAAGAAAGGAAAGCTTTTAGGAAGAGGAACTTTTGGGCATGTCTACCTTGGATTTAATAGGTAATGAAAAATCAGCATATGGTTAAATTTGTTTATTAAACAAATTGCTTGGCAACAATCTAATTGTATTGTAACAAAATGTTATGAAAAACTAGATTTTGATAAAATATCAGAAGGCTTAATATTTTTCTTTGCAAATTTTACAATACTCTTCTAATTGTTGTATTTGCAATTTTACAGTGAAAGTGGGCAGATGTGTGCGATAAAAGAAGTCAGGGTTGTTTCAGATGATCAGACATCAAAAGAATGTTTAAAGCAACTGAATCAGGTTATTCTTTTGCCTTATATTTCCTTAGTGTATGGCGCCTGATGCATGATATCTTATGAGATTTCATTTTACCGGTTACTCTTGGAAAAGTGGACTTAAAAGTTAGTGATACAAGTTGTCCATTTGATATTTTGGATTTTGATGGATTTGTAATCATTATTTCTGGTCAACAGGAGATAAACTTACTTAGCCAGCTTTCACATCCAAACATAGTCCGTTACTACGGAAGCGAACTGGTATGAGCTACTGTAATGCTTTAAAGGGAAAAGCTTTATACCTGCATAGAAAATGTGGGTCGGAACATGCTTTTTAATAAATGTTGGTCTGTCTTGTCCTCAGAGTGATGAAAGGCTCTCAGTATATTTGGAATATGTCTCTGGTGGCTCAATCCACAAATTGCTTCAAGAATATGGCCCCTTTAAGGAACCTGTTATTCAAACATATACCAGACAGATTCTTTCAGGACTTGCCTACTTACATGCAAGAAATACAGTGCACAGGTAATTGGGTTTTAATACTAAATAGAATTCCTAGTGGTTGTTCATACTAATTAGAGTTCCTAGTGGTTTGTTGTGTTAATATTCAACTTAAGAAGTCCTGTCTTGCATGGCAGGGATATTAAAGGTGCAAATATATTAGTTGATCCTCATGGTGAAATCAAGCTGGCAGACTTCGGCATGGCCAAGCATGTATGTCTCATCTTAGCCAGTAGTTAAGAAGCTTGTTTGAAAATTTTGGATCAGTTTTATTATAGCTACCAATGGAATCTAACAATATTGTATAGTTGAATAATGTCTTTTGACATTGCTTTTTGTTCTTTATTGTCTCCTCTGATAATATCCTGTTCATGAATTAGATGACTTCTTGTGCTTCAATGCTTTCATTCAAGGGAAGCCCTTATTGGATGGCACCAGAGGTATTCCCTCTCCCCCTCTCCTACACGCTCTTTCTTTCTTCTTTTTTTAACAGAATAATTAGCACGAAAAATCTCTTTTTATTCTGATTACTTCAGATTTTGTTTACTCATTTTGATTTTCTAATTTTAGGTTGTAATGAATACAAACGGCTATAGTCTTGCTGTGGATATATGGAGCTTGGGATGTACAGTTCTTGAAATGGCAACATCAAAACCACCATGGAGCCAATATGAAGGGGTGCGGTATAAAAATTCAGAATGTATTTATATGGAATTTATCTGTCTGTCTGTTTAGCTTTGTCTGCCTGTTTAGCTTTAAAGTGTTGACAGAATTAATAATCATTCGATTTGTTGTTGGATGCACAGGTGGCTGCAATATTTAAGATCGGAAACAGCAAAGATATTCCTGAAATTCCAGATCACCTTTCAGATGATGCCAAAAGCTTTATAAAGCTATGCTTGCAGCGGGACCCTTCAGCACGCCCTCTAGCCTCCAAACTGCTAGAGCATCCATTTGTTTGTGACCATACAACAGCAAGAGCCGCTAATATCAACATAGCCAAGGATTCCCCTGCCTACACCATTGATGGATGCCGCACGCCGGTATGCTCTAATGTTTCTCCTGAAATTTTAGATTACTTGTGTTTTTTACTATCAATATGTTAGATATTACTTATTAGTGCTTATTTTATGATGCCTTTCTCCATTTGCAAAGGTTCCATGGTACAGCTATCATAATGATTTTTGAGTATTGGTTTTGGATATTGGAAATTAAAATATATAGCTGGCAGATTACCACCTCAAATTATTATTGTCTGAGAAATCTCACAATACACTTTGTGCATGCATAGCCGTCTATCTCTTGCCTTTGGGCTTTACTGAGTTGATTTGAATTGTGCATACTCCAGCATTTGTAATTTTACGATGAATGTAAACTCAATTTTTATGGGGGCAATCATGTGTTATATTATGCGTGTTGCTAATTTAATGGTTGAGATTTGATAATGTCATAGCCATGCACACTAGATTATGAAACAATTAATTCGTTTTGTATAATGGCATTTAAGTCAAAGGTGCCTAGTATAACTGGTACAAAATTTTTATGAGCAGCCAGTGTTAGATCTACATCCCGCCAGAAAAAGTATCACCTTGTGTGAGGGAGACTATCTGGCAAACCCATTGGTCACAACTTCGAGAGCCTTAAATAATCCAAGGTGGTACCATGTTTTTCTTTCATGTTTTTATCATTCTTCATAATGTTTTGTACTTTTTGATGAACTTTATATATGCAGGGAAAATGCAAGAATGATCACCTCATTGCCAGTATCCCCTTGTTCAAGTCCGTTACGGCAATACAGACCATTACACAAGAGTTGTTTTCTATCTCCTCCTCACGCAAGTTATGCCTTAATGGGACAAAGCAGCGGCTACAACTTAGGTGACCACTCAGGACATCCGACAAGATCAAATCCAAGATACATTAATGATCCTTGGCTTGAAACCCCTCTTTTGAAAGCACAGACACCAGGTACATCCCCAAGGTCTAGACCCATTTGAGTGAGTGTAAATACCTATAGAACAAATATATTTCCCAACTTCCCAGTCTCCCCAAAATGCACAATGTGGTCGAACGAATCACTTTTGCTGCAATGAAAAGATATAGAATTTACACTTCGTGTTTTGATTGACACAATCGGGTTCATTACATGTGGGTGCTCTTGATGCATGGGGGGATATTATAGATTTTCTTGATTTTGTAACAATCTTTTGATTATTGTAAATGGAAAATTGATCACTGCACTCTGTAACATTCATGTTGTATACTAGATCAATGGTGTAATATGGTTTAGTCCTGTATCAAAAATCTTATCAAGTTTACATTAGATTTAGAAAAGAACATACTTTTTGTCTTGGTAATATTTTGTGGATATTAGTTGATTTTATTGGTAGAATCTCTTTTAGGAGATACAAAGAGATTTGGAGTTTGAACTTCGCATCCGATTTCGGAATTTCCAACTTCAGAATTGAGATGTGATTTGATATATACTTTGGTGTAATTCAATACAAGTTGCTCTTATCAAATTTAGCATTATCAAGACTCCATTCAATGTACATGTATTATTTCAATCTTCAATTATGCAATCATTCTGTCCTTTTCCAACTACTGAAGTTTTTATGGATGATTGCATAATTGAAGATTGAAATAATACATTTACATTGAATGGTGTCTTGATAATAATTTTGATAAGAGCAACTTGTATTGTGTGCTATTGTGGAAGGTAGGGGTGTTCACGGGTTGAGTCGGGTTTTTTGAAATTTTGTGATACCCGATCGGGTTGGGTCACTGAAAAGTCGGGTCGCAGGTTGGGTCACGGCGTCACGCGAAGGTGGAACCCGATCGGGTCGGGTCGGGTCATCAGGTCATTAAAAAATAAAAATAAAAATTTAATGAATTAATTATTTTGAAATATAAATATTAGTTATTTTATGTCACAAAAATTATCATATATATAAAGTTTTAATACAAAAAAAATAATAAACAAATGAAATAATAGTAAAAACTTCAAAAAAATAATAAATAAAATTTTAGACAAATAATAAAAAAATTAGAAAAATAATAAAAATATTATAAGGTCGGGTCGAGTTTTAGTATTAAACCCGTTGCCTAATCCGAAAATTTCGGGTCGGGTCTGGTTTTAACCTGCATAGTCGGATCGGGTCATGTCAGGTCGGATCGGGTCGCGGATTGACCCGATCCAATGAACATCCCTAGTGGAAGGTGGCTTAAGCCACCTATAGATGAAATGCTAGTAGCCATTCGGTGAAGTGGTTTCTCACCTGTCAATAATTTGTCTAAGACACTCAAATTTCATAGAATAAATATCGGGTTTGATTCATCGTGGTTTTATCTTTGGATCTAATTTTATTAGTTTACGAACCTTGTTTTTACCGTCACAGACATAATTCTATTAGTTTTCGAATATTATTATTCTTATTTCTTTCAGGACCTAATCAATGATGATCCGTAAAATGGAAATTATTCTATACAAAGTTTGGATTATAATGAAATAATAAAATAAAACATAATCAATGTGGTTTCTCACCAAGCACAAAACGTCAATAGTTGATGAAACACCACATATGACATGACATAACAAATTGTTAATGGTGTTGATAGTTGTTCATAATCTCTATCCAGAAAATATTCATTTTCTAAGATTTTAGTCAAGGATATTGTTTAATCTCGTGATTCATTTCCTAAAATCGTCTAAATTATTAGGACTCTTTTAATTTAATTCAAACATAAATAAATTTTTTCATTTAATCCATCTACATGTTGTAGTAAAAAAAATTCTTCCTCTATATGTTATAAGACTAAGAAACAATACAATACTGTTAGTCATATAATAATATTAATATCGATAGGAAATTGAAAAATGCTGAAAAATGAACTTGTAAATATAGTAAGTGAAACACAGAATAAAACAGAGATAAAAGTACTGTAAAATGTGAAGCCTCAGCCGTTAGATGAGGGACACGTGGCGCAACCCTTTCTGTTGTCCTAATTTCATCATTTTTGCTCATCATATATAAATGATGCTAAGATTGAGAATAAGATAGAGTTTGTTAATTGCTTTACACATTTTCTCCTATTATTGTTTAGCTAATTGTTAAGCCTTATTCCTAGTCCAAGTTAGTGTGATCTTCAATTAGGGAATTTGAGATTGACACTTTTAGAGATTAGAGTTTATCTTGTGATTTGGGGAAATTGATGTTGTAAACGGATTCAAGATTCTTGAGAAATCTTGTGATTGCTTAGTGCAGTAAGCTCCTTATTTCGGAGTTCAACGTGGATGTAGTCAGGAATTTTTCCGGCGAACCACGGTAAAAATCTTGTGTTCTTGTTGTTCTTATTCGTCCGATTGGTTTGTGTGACGAATGAATTAGGGCATAATTCTTTACAGTGGTATCAGAGCCTTTAAGTGGCAATGCAATCTTGTGACCGAATTGAGATTTGTAGACCAAGATCAAAGTCTGCAATAACGCCAAGATCCAGTCTTTTTTTTTTTGCCAAGCAAAAACCCTAAATTCGTCAATCAAAATCCCTGCCCAAAAACTAAGTTGAAAGATCTGAAATAGCCGATCAAGAACACGAAGACAACTCTTTGCACTGCCGATTTTTGAGATCCCTGAGTTGGACGATTCATACTCTCTGAAGTTACCGTTCAAGAACACGAAGACAACTCTTTGCACTGCCGATTTTGAGATCGCTGAGTTGGACGATCAATACACTCTAGGTGTACCGATCAAGAAAACGAAGACAACCCCTCTGAGCTGCCGACTCAAGATCCCTGAGAGGCGTCAATCAGATCTGTGGGTGTGTACCGATCTAGATCCCTGACTCATTCCGACTGAAAGGGTGATCTGATCTCTCAGTGGCCGAACAAAAACCCTAGGCTCGCAGACCAAAAGGCTCTTGGTTTCCGAGTGGGTCTGTAGCTGCCGACGAAAGTCTCTAGGACAAAACAAGTTCTGAGTTGCAGGTTGTGTGTTCTGGCTGTAACCGTGCAAGGCCAGGAGTCACCGATTGAAGCATCCAAGGCCTGAGTGATTGCCGAATTGGTGTTTGGGTGAGCAATTGCCGAGAGTGAAGCCGACTGTTGTTTGGGCTAATTTGGGTGAGCAATTGCCGAGAGTGATTGCCAAATTGTTGTTTGGGTGAGCAATTACCGAGTGATCACCAAATTGTTGATTGGACTCGGTGTTGCCAAATTGAGTTTCTGGTTTAAAAGAAATAAAAATGTCGACTATGAGACTCGACATTGGCATATTTGACGGAAAAGGGGATTTTACCACTTGGAAGAAGAAAATGAGGGTATTACTTTCTCACCATAAGGTGGTCTTGGCGTTGGAACCCGACCCCGAAAAGTGGCCAAAGATGGAAAAGGACACGAAAGACGAAATCCTGGAAGAGGCCTACAACTTGATCTTTCTCCACTTGGGAAACTCAGTCATCAGAAAGGTTGATGGAATGGACACGGCCATTCAACTCTGGGGTAAACTCGAATCTCTTTATTCTGTTGTTTCTGCTCCAAATTTAGTGTTCTTAAAAGGAAATTTGTTTAATTACAAGATGGATACAAATAAGTCTATAGATGATAACCTGGATGAATTCATGAAAATGACTCGAATCCTTAAAGGAACTGACCAAGCCTTAGGAGATTCTAGCAAAGCTATGATCCTATTAAATTAACTACCTGAAGAATATAGTGTCGTTAAGAACTCACTACAGTACACAGGTGTTGTACCTAGGCTAGACTTGGTAATATCTGGGATAAGGGCTAGAGAGTTAGAACTTAGAACTAGTAGAAGAGGTGGAGCGAATCTATTCGTGAAAGGCAAAAATGGCAGGAAATATAATGGGCAGAATAACAATCCACATAATAATCAAGATTCGAAAGGGAAGAAAAAGAATAAACAGGATAAGAATAAGAACAGAGGGAATAAGTGCTACCACTGTGGGAAGATGAGACACCTTAAAAAGAATTGCTATAAGTTCCTTAGGGAACAGAAAAATGAAGGCAGCGCTACTGTGGCTGCCGAACATGGGTCGATTTGCCTTCTGAGGCATTGACTGTGTCTAGTGATCACATTAGCAGAGAATGGATTCTGGACTCATGGTGTTCCTATCACATGAGTCCGTATAGGGACTGGTTTGTCAACTTTAGAAATTCTGACCAAGAGACTGTGTATATGGGAAATGACAATACTTGTAGGATACATGGAGTTGGGGACATAACACCCAAACTTCATGATGGTAAAGTTAGGATCCTTACTGATGTTAGATATGTACCTGAATTAAAATGAAACTTGATATCACTAGGAACTCTAGATGAATTAGGTTTCACATATAAAGCACACAAAGGAAACATGCACATATCTAAGGGTAAGAAACTAATCCTAACTGGTATAAAAAGAAACAGACTGTATGTTCTAAATGGCCAACATGTATTCTCGGAAAAATCCATTTCCGCTCTAACTTCTAATATTGATATGACTAATATTTGGCACTTGAGACTTGGCCATATAGGCCAGAAAGGCATGCAGGTACTCAGCAAGCAGGGACAATTTGGAAAGGACCAGTTGAAGCCACTAGAGTTTTGTGAGATCTGTGTGTTGGGAAAATAGCACAGACAGAGCTTCCCAACTGGAATTCACTTGTCAAAAGCCAACCTGGAGTATCTACACTGTGATCTATGGGGACCAGCAAAGGTCCATACACATGGGGGTAAGAAATATTTTCTCTCTATTGTTGATGACTATAGTAGGAAGGTATGAGCATTCTTACTAAAATCAAAGGATGAAACTTTGGTAAAAAATCAAACTAGTAACAAAGTGAAAGTCTTGAGAACTGATAATGGCTTAGAATTTTGTAATACTGAGTTTGATCAATACTGTACTAGTGAGGGTATCCTGAGACATAGGACTGTGAGACACACCCCTCAACAAAATGGAGTTGCGGAAAGAATGAATAGAACCTTATTAGAAAAGATCAGATGTATTTTATTTTCTTCCGAACTTCCGAGGCCCTTTTGGGGTGAGGCCCTCAATACAACTACTCATTTAGTTAACCTTAGCCCAAATAGTTCAGTCCAGTTTAAGACCCCAGAAGAAATCTGGTCTGGTAGAACTCAGAAGCTTGCCCACCTTAGAGTGTTTGGCTGTGAAGCTTATGCTCACCAGTCCATAGGTAAACTTGAACCGAGGTCAATCAAGTGTGTTTTCTTAGGATATCAAGAAGGGACAAAAGGGTATAGGTTATGGGAAAGGGAGTCACCTGGAGTCAAAATCATAGTTAGTATGGATGTTATATTCAATGAACTCTGTTTTCCATGTAAATCTACTAACAAGAATGCATGTGCCTTAGAAAAGGATCTAGCAGATTTTGATCTTGCAGGTGGAGCTCAGATGCAGGTGGAGCCAGGCACATCAAGGACCACTGATCAAGTTGGTGACAGGCCAGGCACGGAGACATCTGAGGACACCCAGCCTAGGAGTAATAATCTGGAGGAAAACAGAAATGAAGTGGCTGAGATACAAGAATAAAGTGAAGAGGACACAATGGATCAATTGGATCAAACTGAGCAGCATGATGAAACACCACAAGACACATTGGCCAACTACCAGCTAGCAAGAGACAGAAGTAGGAGGCATGTAAGACCTCCTACCAGGTATGATTACTCAACTAATGATTTGTATTTCTGTGCATTAATATCAAGTCATGAAATAAATGGAATAGAGCCTGCTAGCTTAGGAGAGGCATTAAAGTCTACCCATAAACTTGAATGAGAAGCGGCCATGGAAGAAGAGATGTCTTCTCTTAGAAAAAACCAAACTTGGACTTTAGTTCCTAAACCTAAAAACCAGAAGTTGGTTGAGTGTAAGTGGTTGTTTAAGGTCAAAGAAGGACTACTGCCTAGTGACCATGTTAGGTTTAAAGCCAGACTTGTAGCTAAAGGATTTACACAGCGGGAAGGGGTAGACTATAATGAAATTTTATCACCTGTAGTTAAATTTAAAACTATTAGAATGATGTTAGCTCTAGTAGTGCAGTATAATCTGGAATTGGAACAATTGGATGTGAAAACTGCCTTTCTACATGGTGAATTAGAAGAGAAAATTTATATGTCTCAGCCTGCAAGTTTTATAGGTAAAAACCATCCTGAGTATGTTTGCTTGCTTAATAAATCCTTATATGGTCTTAAACAGTCTCCTAGGCAATGATACAAAAGATTTGATACATTCGTGCTTAGTATTGGATTCATAAGAAGTAAATATGATAGTTGCTTCTATTTCATGCTTGATGACAAATGTCCTGTATATTTGTTATTGTATGTTGATGACATGCTTCTAATCTCTGAATCAATGAATGCTATTAACAATCTTAAGAAGCAGTTGAATAGTGAGTTTGACATGAAAGACCTAGGTAATGCAAAGAGAATCCTAGGTATGACCATTGATAGAGATAGATGTAAGAATTGTCTTAAAATACATCAGTCTACATATTTACAAAAGGTAGCATCTAGATTTGGGGTAAGTGGCTGTAAGCCTGTTAGTTAGCCACTTGCGAGTCATTTTATTTTATCTAAGTCCAAAGCCCTGCTAATAGGTATGAGGTGATTAAAATGGAAAATATACCTTATGCAAATGCTATAGGTTCTGTGTGTATCCATGATGCCATGAGTACTTGTACTAGACTGTCATACGTTATTATTATGTCTAATCCAGGTGGAGCACACTAGAGTGCTTTGCAGTGGTTATTAAGATACATAAATACAACTGTTGATTATGCCTTATGTTTTAACAAATCTAACGCTTTAGACTTGGTAGGGTATGTTGATTTTGATTTTGCAGGTGACAGAGACTCAAGAAAATCAACTACAGCTTACTATTTCACACTTGGTGGAAATTGCATCAGCTGGAAGTCAAGCCTGTAACCGTTGGTTACACTCTCAACTACCGAAGCTGAATACATAGCCATAACTGATGTGTTCAAGGAAGCCATTTGGCTTCAGGGTATCTTAACCGAAATACAACAACTGCAGGGTAAGACAGTTGTGTATTCTGATAGTCAGAGTGCAATACATTTGAGCAAGAATCCGGTACATCATGAGAGAACCAAGCATGTGGATGTAAAATATCATTTTGTGCGGGAAATCATCTCAAGTGGTAAGATTGAGATTAAGAAGGTCCCAACTGAGGATAACTCATCTGACATGGGGACAAAAATTGTGACTGCTACCAAACTCTCCCACTGCATGAAGCTGTTGCATGTGGGGGTTGGCTGACCTTGCAGCCGACATGAACATGATGGAAGTAAGTGAGTTTGTTG
Organism: Zanthoxylum bungeanum; assembly: GCA_019454045.1. Taxonomy (NCBI): domain Eukaryota; kingdom Viridiplantae; phylum Streptophyta; class Magnoliopsida; order Sapindales; family Rutaceae; genus Zanthoxylum; species Zanthoxylum bungeanum. The sequence goes on from SKCR01022757.1 coordinate 64,921, forward strand.
TACTATCTTGGCCTTAATGTGTCCTAGTATATGGTTGGGAGTGATGGATGTTTTTTTAGCTTCAAGGTGGAGATTGTAAAATGTGAAGCCTTTATCCAGCCGTTGGAATGAGGGACACGTGGCGCAATCCTTGACGTTGTCCTAATTTCATCATTTTTGCTCATCATATATAAAGGATGCTAAGGTTGAGAATTAGATAGAGTTTGTTAATTGCTTTACACATTTTCTCCTATTATTGTTTGGCTAATTGTTAAGCCTTATTCCTAGTCCAAGTTAGTGTGATATTCAATTAGGGAATTTGAGATTGACACTTTTAGAGATTAGAGTTTATCTTGTGATTTGGGGAAATTGATGTTGTAAACGGATTCAAGATTCTTGAGAAATCTTGTGATTGATTAGTACAGTGAGCTCCTTATTCCGGAGTTCAACGTGGATGTAGTCGGGAATTTTTCCGACGAACCACGGTAAAAATCTTGTGTTCTTGTTGTTCTTATTTGGTTGATTGGTTTGTGTGACGAATGAATTAGGGCATAATTCTTTACAAGTACAAAATCCGAGGCCTGTTTTGTAAGGAACAACGGAAACGATTCTTCTTCGTTCTTATGTGCGTGCGGAAATAGATTACCGAGAGCTTTAAAAATTTTCTATTTCCTTCTATTTGAGAACTCTATTTGATCTTCATAGTTATGACTCTTCACTAAGAAAGACACGTGTGAACGTGATTGATACTCTTATTCTTCGTAAGATTATGTTATATTGAAACCATTGTTTTTATTAACTCCAGTAAAATTAGGATTTTGACAAAATCACACTCGGGATGTTTTGATATTTCCCTAATCAATTAGGATTTACAAAAATAGTCTCTTAATCAAACTAGGATATTAGGTTTTATTTATTAAAATAAATAACTTTAAATAATTAATTATTAAATAATTATTATCGGAAAATTTTATATAATCAACTATTATATAGTTTATTATCTTTGATCAATTTAAATAATAATTCATAATCATTGTTTATTTAAATTCGAATAATTCTTAGTTATTTCATTTATTTATCGAGTATTTAATTGGACTATATAATTATTTCTTATAGTGATTACGAGCTAATAAGAGACCAAATGAACCTATAATTTTGAACTCGAATAATATTGGACTTATTTGTCAAACTATTTAATCAATAATCTTGTATTATATACTTTGAGGTTATACCACTAAAAATACTAAATTGAACTCTCATCACTATAGATAAATTATGTCTATCGATATAATCGTTGCACATGATTTGATCATCCATAAGTATTTCATAATTAAAATTAGGTCATAAATTATGTTATATCTCTCAATTATATTAAATTGACCGCAACTATAGATCAACTATAAATAAAGAACCCTATTTTATTTACTCTGTACGGACTATTTAAGATTATTGGTTGACCGGTGCTTTCACACGCGTATAACGCAAGCGCACGTATCGTTCAAGTAGTATAAAAAGTATCGATCCCACGAGAACTTAATACCCAATCTATTAATTTTATGAGGTCAAATGATGACTAATATTTAACAAGTTGATTGATTGATTTGAAATGGTGATGATTTTGAATTTAAAAACAAGTAAATAAAATTGCACGAAAGTAGGTTTAAGAAAATTCAATATTAGAAAACTATCTAGGGTTGTGAATCTTTCTAATATATTTTAAAAGATGAAGTGGTTATTTCATGTTTGTGTAATAAATCGGTTTACTAACCTGGAACACTAAATTATGCGAAAGCCTCTGTCGATGGTCAGACGCAAATACCCAGTATAACCCAATTGAACCATATGTCTATGTCAACCAAATTACCTGGATTCATTAAGTTTAAGTTCCAATTATGGCTACCCCAGTCCGACAGATATATGTCTATCCTGTAAGGAAATCTATTAAAGGGTTATATATCCTCAAGGAAGATCGTGGGCTATTAAGTCTAGCACTGAAACCTAAAATTCATTTGTCAAGTTTATTTTAGATTTACCAGATCAATCTTATTAGTGGCCAATTAACAAGACGCATTAAGCTTAAGACTTAATAAGTAAATATTTAAATTACCCAAACTATAAAATAACCCATTATAAGCCGGTGATATTAGAATTCATCACAACCCCAGATAATTAACTTAGTTATAACACATAACTAGGGCTAGTAAAAACTTAAAAGTAAAATACATAAAGTAAAAATCCTGAAAAGTAATTCGGTAAAGTAAAAGCTGAAAAGTAAATTACAATAAAATAAAATGTTAAGGTAAAAGGATCAACTTTTATTATTTACTATTTAGATATCTCCTTTAATATAATATATTAACTTGTGATTATTTTACCAACCAGCCATATAGGCGGTAACCTGATTAAGTCAAATTAAGTCCAACCAGCCATAAAGGCGGAACCAAAATAAACCTGTCATATAGGCGGTAAGAAAATTTAATTACCAACCGACCAATCTGGCGGTATCCTTGATTAGTCAGGTTTAAACCAGATTAAAATGAATTACCAACCGACCAATATAGCGGTATCATTTTTAAGTCAAATTTTAAATAGTGAATATATTATATTTAAGGGAGATTAATCTAAATAGCAATAGTAAAAGAATTACCTTTCACCATAGCAGGAGGAAGTTACCTCCTCATGGTTGAATAATAAAAACTGTAAAAAGTAAAGAAAGTAAATTACTATTACTATTACAGAACATAATTAAAATTTATTACAAAATTGAAATTAAAACAAACTAGATAGAAAACTCTCTATTTACATCAGAGAATTCAGAGAGGAAGGTACATCTACAACTGAAACATCGAGATGAATTTATAGGCATCAGTAGGCTCTGGGCGTCGCGACGCTATAGCCTTTGGCGACGCGACGCCCGTGATTTACAGCGTGGCGTGCAGAGAGCTCGACACGTGGCGATTCTGGATAAGGTGATAAGGTGACACGTGGCAAGGCGACTGGCACTCAATGATTATGCCGATATGGCGCTGACATGGCGACATGTGGCGAAATGGATTGTCAGCACTGTAGGATTGCGACACATGGCACGCTGTGATTGGTTGATGATGACATGGCGATGACGTGGCACTTTGACTCGGTCAACTAGTGATGTGGACGATGACATGGCGGTGACATGGAGTGACACGTGGCGATGGCGATTGTCGGCACCATAGGATGATGACATGTGGCATGACGCACGTTAGCAGATCGCTGTGATGGTGACACGTGGCACGACGCACGTTAGCAAAGTCAAACTTCTCAGATTCTGACATGTGGACCCGGCGCACGTTAGCACGGTTAGGCGCATGTTAGGCATCGCGACTTCTAAGGCTTGTGCGTCGCGACGCGGAAAATTACCAAAATGCCATTTTGTCCAATTTTCACTGTTTTGGCCCCAAATCACCTCCAGAATGTCCTGAAACTTTATATATCTACAAAATAACACAAAACACATCAAAATATTCACAAAACTCAAGAAACTATACAAAATATTAATTATTTTTGCTAGTCCCCGAGCAAAACACAAAATAAATAATATAAACATCTTTAAAATAAAATTTAACTAAGCCACTTTCGTAGGGATCACAGTTGCATTTAGCGTATGCAACAAGCCTTTAAACCCCTAGGTGTCCCTAGTGGACGAGTTGTAGTCTCGTGAGGGTTTACAGTAATGATACCCACAAACATTTTACAAAAGAAAAAAGATAGTGAAACTAATGCACACAAAAGCAAAAAGACAAGCGAAAAGAGAATAAAGAAGTTAGTGACTAATCAGGTGAAACTTTTACTCCAAGTTACTAGTGGTTTTGTTTCTTTCTAAATTACCGAATAAGTAAATTCTCCGATTATATTTACCATTCTCCATATACACAGCCAACAGAATATTAATCAACTCATTTTTTTTTGCCCACAACAGTCACAAGTGCAGTTGATAAGAGAGTAATATTTTTGTTCTAAAGTTTTATCAGAATTCACACCTTTTTACAGCAATGAAATAATTTTTTTGATTTTTTTGATTTTTCTTTGATTTATTTTTTATTTATATACAATATCTTCCATCTATGTAGCGAGTGTTGTGTCGGTGGCTCCCAAACCAGTTGGCTTTAGGGTACCAGGTGTTAAGACACCCCTACAGACTTAATTACTCAGACTTCAGATATATATATTTTTGCAGCATCCTTGATCCATGTAGCGAGCTTTGGGCCAGTGACTCCCAAACCAGTTGACTTTAGGGCACTAGGTGTTAAAACACCCTTACAGACTTAATAACTCGGATCTCAGATGTTTTTATTTTATTTTTTTTACTCCATCACTTTTTGAGATGCTTCCTCCAATTAAACTAGAGCACTGAATATTACAAACTTTTCAATTTTAGCTCATGTCCGTATGTTACCATGCATGTTGATAATATCTGCTAACTAAGCATATGAAGATCCATTTTAGTCAGTATTATGGAGAATTCACAAATTAAATAATTCAAAAGGAAATAAACAAAAATTAACTTGTTCCGAATTAGGTTTGAGATACGTCTCAGAAGTGGAAACTCCTTACTCAGCTATCTCTTACCAATTTCATCTTTTTAGTCAAAATAAAAACACAAAAACGCAAAAAAGTTTTTGTAATTTTTGAAAAAATTTCAATTTTTTTGTATTTTTCTAAAAATTTTGGATTAAAAATAAAAACAACACACAACTAAAAACAATATACTGATCAACTAATTCCCTCCCCCAAACATAAATGAGACATTGTCCCCAATGTCTTAAACAGTAGAAGAATAATTTAGAGGATAGTACATGGTTAACTGAAATTCTACACGAAATGTTAAAGGTTAAGATCCAGATTAATCCGACGCCTCTTACCACGATCGTCCTCATACCAATTTATCTTTGAAAGGATATGGTCAATTTGTGGTTCATAGGCTAAGATTTGGTCAATTAGATCCGGAGCAGTTCTGACAGTGAAGATGAGTTCTTTTAAAGGTTTTGACACTGACCAATTTCTCCGGGCATCATCAAGAAACACACAAAGAAAATCATAAAATCCTTCAACGTTGTACAATCCAAGCGGCTTCTGGTGTATGTTCAGGTTCGCCCAAGATAACACTGTAAAAATTTCCTCCAATATACCCAAGCCACCTGGTAAAGCAATAAAAGCATCAGCACGGTTAATCATTTCTACCAATCGTTCAAACATACCTGGCACGATCAGTTCCTTTCTGTTTGATGGTTCAATAAGATTTGCCTATGCCAAGGGTTTTGGGATAATTCCCAAAACGTGACTGCCTCCTTCATGTACGGCCTTTGAAACGATCCCCATTAGTCCAAGATTGACACCGTCATATACTAAGTGCATATTCCTTGCAGTTAAGACTCGACCCAATTCATGTGCTGCTTCTACGTATTGTGGCTTAACACCAACACTAGTACCGCAAAACACACAGATGTTTTCAACTCGTCTTCTTGAAGTGGCTTCCATGTTTTACTCCGGATGTCTTCAAAAGTGCAATGATGAGTTGAATTTATAACACCTGAAAAATGGTGAGTAAAATAATAGCACTAGTACCTGCCAAATGACAATTATTAGTTAATAGTAAAATAAATCGTGATAGTAAAAAGGTCTGGATCCCGTCGGAGAAAATAAAAGAAAACAACAAAACAAATCACAATTATTAGGAAAAGACAAAGAGATATAATATGTACAAGAAAAGTAGCGGCTTGATTGACGTCTATGCGTCATGGACAAGCTTCCCATCCAATTTTCTTATAAATTGGCAAACATGGTCTTTTTGAGTCAGATTCCCGAGACTTAACTGTTGTCTTTCTTTTTGGAATTGTGCATATAACACTCGAATTTCGTGATACACATATCCACTGGGATGCGTCTCAAGAGTTTTAGATATATCATCCAAATACTCCTTACTCAAGTTATCCCTAATGAAATTAATCTTATCTTCGCGATTATCAGACACCATTCCTAAAAAACGACAACGAGTATCACAAAACATACGAGCACATTTATAACAAACGCACATTCTTTTGGCTCTTCTCTTTTTAGCATAGGTGCTCCTTCCTAAACCAGACAGATGTGAAATAAAAGAGTCAGAAGACTCACCTGCCAATCAGACCCGTTCTTCAATAATCCAATGAATGTCAGTAGGAATACCTTTGATCATCAGTAACCTCATCCGTTCCAAGCGAGCTTTGTAAACTTTCATAAGAGATTTTTGAGAGAGAGAGGGAAATTTATTGTGAAGATTTTCGAGAACTTCTTCAATCCTGGAATGTCTTAATCTGCAAAAACTAAACACACAAAATTAAATCACACCAAATCAAAATATATACACAAATTGCATGGGTTGCCTCCCTGCGAGCGCTAAGTTTAACGTCGTCAGCTAAACTTGACTTCTCGAACGTTAAGCTGGATCTGAAAGTGTGACACTTTCTTTTTGTTGCTCAAATGATTCTCCCCAGTAGTGTTTGACACGCTGATTGTTAACCTTGAATGTTTCATTGGTGTTGAGATCCAGTAACTCAACAACTCCATATGGAAAAACCTGAGTCATCACAAATGGACCTGACCACCTTGATTTCAACTTTCCAGGGAAAAGTTTCAACCTTGAGTTGTACAACAACACATATTGCCTTCGTTCCAACTGTCTGTGCACTATTTTTTTGTCATGCCATTTCTTGGTTTTTTTTTGTACAATCTGGCATTCTCATAAGCTTGTAGACGAAACTCTTCTAATTCGTTGAGTTGGTAAAGTCATTTATCTCCTGCAGCTTGTGAATCAAGATTCAACTTCTTCAGTGCCCAGTATGACTTGTGTTCAAGCTCAACTGGCAGATGGCACGATTTCCCAAACACCAATCGATATGGGGACATACCAATGGGTGTCTTGTAAGTTGTTCGGTAGGCCCATAATGCATCATCTAGTTTTGTAGACCAATCTTTCCTTGTTGATCCAACAGTTCTCTCCAAGATTCTTTTGATTTCCCTGTTTGAAACTTCAACATGTCCATTTGACTGTGGATGATAAGCAGTGGCAACTTTGTGATAACTCCGTATTTGGATAGGAGTGCATCAAAGTATCTGTTACAGAAATGTGTGCCACCATCACTGATAATTGCACGAGGTGTTCCAAACCGATTGAAAATGTTCTTTTTCAGGAATTTGATCACCACTTTTGAATGATTTGATGGCAGCGCAATTGCTTCGACCCATTTGGAGACGTAGTCTACAACAACCAGGATGTACAGGTTTCCGAATGATGGAACAAAGGGTCCCATGAAATCAATACCCCACACATCGAATATTTCCACTTCTAGAATATTTTGCAACGGTCCTTCATTTCTCCTTGAAATATTCCCCGTTTTCTGGCACCTGTCACATTGAAGAGCAAAAAGATAAGCATCTTTAAAAAGAGTGGGCCAGAACAAACCTGATTGTAGGACTTTGGCTGCAGTTTTGTTTCCGCTGAAGTGTCCGCCATATGGTTATGAATGACAGTGCTGCAAAACACTGTTGACTTCCTCCTGTGGAACACAACGCCTCAGTAATTGATCAGCATAACGTTTGAACATGTACGGCTCATCCCAGACATAGTGTTTGACTTCTTTGAAGAATTTCTTCCGTTGTTGAGTTTTCCATTCCAACGGCCATTTTCCTGACACAATGTAGTTGACATAGTCAGCATACCAAGAGGCATCTTGTTGTTTCATGGCAAACAACTGTTCATCTAGAAAAAGTTTCTTTGATTGACAGATCTTTGCCAACTGTTTCTCCATTCTCGAGCCTCGATAGATGATCTGCCATCTGATTCTCTGTCCATTCCCTATCTCGAATCTCCACGTCAAATTCTTGTAGAAGAAGTATCCAACGGATCAATCTGGGTTTGGCATCTTTCTTCGTGATAAATTATTTAATTGCTGAATGATCTGTGTAGACCACCACTTTGGGACCCAGCAGATAGGAGCGGAATTTGTCAAAAGCATATACAACTGCGAGCAACTCCTTTTCAGTGGTTGTGCAGTTGAGTTGAGCTTCATTCAAAGTTCTGCTGGAGTAGTAAATGATGTGGAAAATTTTTGTTTTGCGTTGTCCCAAAACTGCACCTACAGTAAAATCACTAGCATCACACATCACTTCAAATGGAAGGGTCCAATCTGATGCTACAATGATGGGGGTAGAAATCAGCTTCTGTTTTAAGATCTCAAAAGCTTCCTGGCATTCTTTGGTGAAGTTGAAAGACACATCTTTCTCCAGAAGATTGCACATAGGTTTAGCAATCTTGGAAAAGTCTTTGATAAATCTCATGTAAAAACCTGCATGTCCGAGAAAGCTCCGAATCCCTTTGACAGATGTCGGCGGAGGTAGTTTTTCAATTTTTTCAATATTTGCTTTGTCTACCTCGATTCCTTTTTGTGAGATCCGGTGTCCAAGAACAATGCCTTAATGTACCATGAAATGGTATTTCTCCCAATTGAGTACCATGTTTGTATCTTTGCACCTTTGTAACACATGTTCTAAATTTTGCAATAAGTGGTCAAAAGAGTCTCCAAACACAGAGAAGTCATCCATGAAAACCTTCATACTCTGCTCCAGCATGTCTGAGAAGATGGCCATCATGCAACGCTGAAATGTAGTAGGGGCATTACATAATCCAAATGGCATCATGCGGAAAACAAAAGTACCATAGGGACATGTAAAGGTAGTTTTCTCATGATCTTCTGGTGCGATGGCAATCTGATTGTACCCTGAATATTCGTCCAGAAAGCAATAGAACTCATGTCCTGCCAATCTGTCTAATATGAGGTCAATGAATGGTAGCGGAAAATGGTCATTTCTTGTGGCTTTGTTCAGCTTCCTGTAGTTCATGCATACTCTCCATCCAGTCACCGTTCTTGTTGGGATTAGCTCGTTCTTTTCATTGGTAACCACAATAATTCCTCCTTTATTTGGTACACACTACATAGGACTCACCCAACTGCTATCTGAGATGGGGTAAATGATGCCAGCATCCAACCATTTGATTATTTCTTTCTTTACGACTTCCTTCATGATTGGATTGAGTCTCTGTTGATGCTCCACTGTGGGTTTGTATTCATCATTCATCAGAATCTGGTACATGCAAAATGATGGACTAATGCCTCGAATGTTTGCTATAGTCCAGCCAATGGCTCTTTTGTGCTCTCGTAATACTCTTAGTAACTTTTCTCACTGCTCAAATGTTAGTGAAGAAGAAATAATAACAGGTAATTCAGAAGAGTTTCCAAAAAATGCATACCTGAGATGGCTCGAAAGTAACTTCAGCTCCAGCTGTGGTGGTTCTTCAATCAAAGGCTTGATTCGATCTTTCTTTGGTAGTTCCAAGCTTTCAACTGGTGGTGTTGATTTGAATCGGAATGGTTTGTCAAGGTAGTTGATACATTCCAGGATTTCAGCATCTAGCTCGCTGTCAATCATGTTGGTGATGCAAGCTTCGAGTGTATCCGTGGGATTTGGCTCAGTATCCTGAACGATACTATCAACAACATCAATTCTGAAGCATTCTTCTTCCTTTTCATTGTTCGGGAATTTCATGGCTTTGAAAATATTAAAGGTAACTTCTTGGTCCTGCACTTTCATGGTCAGTTCTCATTTTTTCACATCAATCACAGTTTTACCTGTAGCCAAGAATGGTCTCCCAAGAATGATAGGTACTTCTTTGTTTTCTTCCATGTCAAGGATGATGAAATTTGCTGGGAGAATGAGTTTGTCGACTTTGACCAGCACATCTTCAACAACACCTCTTGGAAATGCGAGTGTTCGATGAGCAAGTTGCAACGAGACTGAGGTTGGCATTGCTTCTCCAATTTGCAGTTTCCTGTAAATAGAAAAAGGCATCAAGTTAACACTAGCACCTAAATCACATAAAGCTTTACCGATGTAATGTTCTCCAATGGTGGATGAGATAGTGAAACTGCCAGGATCTTTCAATTTCGGGGGAAGTTTCCTCTGAATGATGGCACTGCATTCTTCCGTTAATGCTATTGTCTCGGAGTCTCCTAATCTCCGTTTTCGTGAAACAATGTCTTTCATGAATTTGACATAGCTGGGCATTTATTCCAAGGCTTCTGCAAATGGGATGTTGATATGCAGCTCTTTGAACACCTCCAGGAATCGAGCAAACTGCTTGTCCAGTTTGTTTTTTTGAAGACGCTGGGGAAAAAGGTGGAGGTGGATTGATCTGATCTTTTTCTTTTTCCTTTGCTTTTTTTCCTCCATCTGTGGAACTGCATCATTTGGAACTTCCTCAATTGTTGTCTTGATTCCAACATCTTTGTTGATCTCAGTACCGCTTTTCAAAGTAATGGCTTGACATTACTCCTTCCCTCTGTTCCTTGGATTTGGTTCTATGTTGCTGGGAAGATTACCTGGCGGTCTGTAACTCTGAGAATTAGCCAGTTGTCCGAATTGATTCTCCAGTGTTTTGATGGAAGCAATTAGTTTTGAAACATAGCATCGTACTTTTTTTAACTGAGCCAGCACTTCTGCTATTCCTGGTTCATTTTCCTGCTCCTGGCCTTTGTTCTGTTGCTGGAATCCAGGTGGTGGATAGTTCTGCTGTTGGAATCCAGGTGGTGGATTATTCTTTTACCCTGAATTATTGCTCCATCAAAAATTGGGATGATTCCTCCACCATGGGTTGTAGGTGTTGGAATATGGATTGTTCCCCTGTCTGTTGAAATTGTTGACATAATTCACCATTTCTTCAAGTTGGTTTGGTTCTGGTGCTCCTCCATATGGTGAACTTGTGGATCAAGTGGTAAGAGTTTCCATAAATTTGCATATCTGATCCAGCTTGGCGTTGACTGCTGTATTGGCTCCACTTTCATAAATTCCTGTAATTCTTTGGATCATGCTCCTTTCTGTTGGCCACAAGGAATTGTTGTTAGCCCTTTCTTCGATTAGGTTCCAGGCTTGATCTTCTCCTTTTGCCATTAAAGCTCCTCCAGCAGCAGCATCGATTGTGGTTCTCATCAGTCCAGAAAGTCCATTATAGAAAGTTTGGACTTGAAGCCATTTTGGAATTTCATGGTGAAGACATTTCCGGAGGAAATCTTTGTACCTTTCCCAAGCTTCGTAGAGAGTTTCTGAGTCTTGTTGTACAAAGGATATGATGTCATTCCTCAGCTTTCCAGTTCTGGCTGGTGGAAAATACTTTGCAAGAAATTTGGTGGCTAAAGTGTTCCAAGTTTTGATGGAACCTGCTGGTAGTGAATGTAGCCAACCTTTAGCTCTGTCTTTCAAGGAGTATGGGAAAACACGCAGTCTCATTGCTTCTTCAGCTTCTTGGTTGTAATTGAAAGTGCCGCAAACTTCGAGGAAGTTGCTGATGTGGGCATTAGGATCTTCAGTTGCATTCCCCCCAAACTGAACTGACTGCTGAATTATCTGAATGCATATTTTGATGTCACCCGCATTTGCTGGTAAGGGAGGAAGTACAATACAAGAAATGAGTCTGTCAACCACCGGAATGGTTCTATCTCGAATGGGTATTGGTGGTGCAACTTCCAAAGGTTCAGGTTCCATGTTGACTAAAGCTTATTGGCCTTCTCGCCTTTCCCTTCTCAAATGTCTGATGGTTCTTTCAATTTCCGGGTCAAGCGGTCGAAGTTCAAAGCTTCTGGTTCGTCTCATGAAGTTTTTGAGAACCTGAAACACAAAAAAAAAAAACAATAAGTAAAAAGAAAATTAGATACAAGTAAAGGTATCTAACCTTAAAACTAATAGTGAAAGATAAATAAGTCCTCGGCAACGGCGCCAAAAACTCGACCGGTGCTTTCACATGCGTATAACGCAAGCGCACGTATCGTTCAAGTAGTATAAAAAATATTGATCCCACGATGACTTAATACCTAATCTATTAATTTTATGAGGTCAAATGATTACTAGTATCTAATAAGTTGATTGATTGATTTGAAATGGTGATGATTTTGAATTTAAAAACAAGTAAATAAAATTACACGAAAGTAGGTTTAAGAAAATTCAATATTAGAAAACTATTTAGGGTTGTGAATTTTTCTAATATCTTTTAAAAGATGAAGTGGTTATTTCATGTTTGTGTAATAAATCGAATACGAATCCATCACATTTTGATTCGAATCGTTTAGGATTCGATATAAATTCGATTCGTTGATTCGTTTTGCCACCTCTAATTCAACACTGTATTTTACCTCCAACAATTCAAAATTCCACATGCACGACAAAGCCTTCTTATTTGAGGAAAGACTACTTTTTTTAATAAGATTTTCTTCAACCTCTTTTTTTATTGAACGCTTTCCATCTTCTTTGATGAAGCCCTCCTTGGTAGGGGTGAGCATCGGTCGGTTCGGTCGGTTAATCTATGATTTTTTAACCATAACCGAAATTTTCGGTTAAATAAAAGTGTAACCGAATTAACCAATTTATGACTCATAACCATTAACCAATTAACCGTTATATTTCGGTCGGTTATGGTTAATTCGGTTATTAACCAATCCAATAAATATAAATTCAACAAAATCAAATTTCAATAAAGCATTTAACACAATTACACAAATATAAATTTAAATCCATCAAAAATACATCAAATCATAAATTCATCAAGCATTTTTTAGAAGACAATCCAGAAAGTCAGAAAACAACTCAAAATTACATTACAAAATCCATCAAAAATACAAACATATTAGGTGTTCAACAACTAATAAATAAGCAATTTTCTTTAATCGTCTTCAAAGTCAGCAACTCAGGACCTTAGGCTCAGCACTCAGCATCCACAAGGCAGCAACTCAGCAAGGCGATTATGTCATTACTCATATTCAAAATCTAAAGTGACCTTGATTCCAAGTTTTACCATGTCTACATCATTTAAAGTACACAACATATTTTTAGTTTGACATATAAGAAAAAATAAAGACAATAAATTTAATAGTAACACTAAACAGTTAACATAATATTGATTTTTTTCCATTTACCTTGCTCAAGCTTCACAACTTCTTCTATTTGTTCCTCCTTTTCAATAATTTTCTTCATGGAATGTTGAAGCCAATCTTGAGAACACATTAAGGATTCTACAATTTTAGGAGTCAAAGAGCTCCTAAATTCATCAAGTACTCTCCCACCTGTGCTAAAAGCTGACTCTGATGCAACAGTTGACATTGGTATTGCTAGCACATCACGTGCCATCTCTGAAAGTAAAGGAAACCTGGAAGAGTTAAGCTGCCACCATCGAAGAATTTCAAAGTCATCACAATCGTCTTCACCTTCTTCCATCAAATACTTTTCCAAATCAGATTTGAGAGATGATGTACCATTAGTTTTGGAACCACTGCAAAATTCACGATGACAGTAATTGCACTTACTTATAGGATTTTCATCACCACTTTCAGGCTTTGTGAAGTGATCCCAAACTACAGATCATTTCTTGCTTGTCTTTCTCATCTTTGGGGGCCTTGAAGTCAAAGTATCTGGAATAGATGAAGACTCTTGTGTAATTGGATTTTGACTAGTGTTTGGATGAGAAGTTTCATCTGCAGGTTGTCCAATTTCATAATTTTCATTTGCTTCACCTTGATTCATTTTCACGAGTGGTCCTGCAATCTGAAACAGAAAAATTGTTATTAACTATCCGAAAGCACTGAAACATTCTTCTTAAATCTAATAATATACAAAACCCAGAAGAAGAGACCAAAACAAAACCCAAAGCCGGTCCAAAAACAGACAAAGCAACCACTGCTAGGTCGAAAGAAAGCGGAGTCCAAAAGGAGCCCATCAGGCCGAAGGAGCAAACCACAAACCCAAGCTATAAACAAGAGCAATGGCTGACAACCAACGAGGCCATTAAAAACGCCCCAGAAAACCATAAGCAGCAGCTCACAAAAGAAGCTTGAAAGCCCACAAGCAAACAACAAAAGAGGAGGGAATCCCACATCGGTTAAAGCAAGAGGAGGCTCCCAAAATGAAGAAACAAAACTGTCCCACATCGATAGTTCAAGCTAAATTATTCAACAGGAAAAAAAAATACAGCTTCTGCAACTTTTTGCAAGGGGACTTGTTCAAACACTTTTGATTTATATACCTCACGCTTTGAAAACAGTTTTTGATTTATATACCTCACGCTTTGAAAACACTTTTGATTTAAGTTTGTTTCTTAATTGGAGATGAAGACAATATGAAGAAGCTGTTCCTAGAACATATATGCAGTGACTGAAATGAAAAGATTGAGAAGTTCTATCTGTAGCAACAAGCCCACCACATAAAAGAGTAAAATACTACTTTGATTACAATAGTAAATTTGGAAAATAAGCACACAACTGTCTCAGTACCACAAAAGCACATTGTAGCACATCTGTTTAATTAGCACAGCAGTCTACCAAAGAAACTTGCACATATAGGCAGACTTTCAAATATGTATATTTTTTTTCCACCATCACATAGCAGAATGGTAGATACCAATATATGTTTTTAAATTGAAGATTTGCTACGAATGATTTTAGATTTGCTACGAATAATAAACAAACTTAAAAAATTCCTCTCTCAACATGGGATATGATGTATAATACAAAGAATCTATCTTCTGATTTGTACGTCATTTAGCACATTGTCCCAAAAAGAAAGAAAGAAATAAAGAGAAGATTGGTAGAGTTAGTCCAAGTCCAATCCACTTAAAGGTCATCCGAAAACAATGTATGAAGAAGCTGAAACTTACAGATGAACAAGACGAGAAGATGAAGACTGCAATCGAAGGCTTGAAGCTTTAATTGGTACTGATGAACAAGCCGAGAGCCGAGAAGGATTTTGAGATTTTGCAATTTTATGAATGGCGGCTTGAATTGGTACAGAGAGAGATGAGAGTCAGAGAACCTAGCGGCTAGGGTTTTTAAATTTTAAGTCTTATTTTTAGTTTAGGGTTTTGAAATATATATATATATAGTGTAATTTCGGTTAATCGGTCGGTTCGGTTAAACGAATTTCATAACCGTAACCGAACCGAATAACCGAAAAAATTAAAAAAATTAACCGTAATAACCGATTTAACCAATTAACCGAACCGTAATAAAAAAATGGGTCGAAACGGTTCGGTTAATCGGTTAAAACCGATTAATGCACACCCCTACTCCTTGGTCTTTATTGAAGATTCACTGTCAACATTCGAATTTAGGGAATATATTTTTTATAAAAATTTGAGACAACCGAAGATTTTATCCATTTTATTTAAACCTATAATAAATTTTTTGACGGTGAAATTTCCAACAATTCAGAATCATTACAAAATTAGCAAATTTTAAACAAAATAATTTGAACTCTCATCTTGGAGAGATTCTTTGGTGCAACAGTGGTATGGATGACGTGGTACCACAAGCAAATTAAAAAATGACATGTAGAGTTTCTTCACCTATTTTTTAGTTGTTTTTTAATTTTTTAGCACGTGTGATTTATTGTGTGGCATGCAGAGAGCTCGACACGTGGTGATTCTGGATAAGGTGATAAGGTGACACGTGGCAAGGCGGCTGGCACTCAATGATTATGCTGACGTGGCGATGACGTGGCGACACGTGGCGAAAGGGATTGTAGGCACCGTAGGATTGCGACACGTGGCACGTTGTGATTGGTTGATGATGACGTGGCAATGACGTGGCACTTTGACTCGTCAACTAGTGATGTGGACGATGACATGGCGGTGACGTGGAGTGACACATGGCGACACGTGGCGATGGCGATTGTCAGCACCATAGGATGATGACACGTGGCACGTCGCACGTTAGCAGATCGTTGTGATGGTGACACGTGGCACGACGCACGTTAGCAAAGTCAAACTTCTCAGATTCTGACATGTGGACCCGGCGCACGTTAGCACGGTTAGGCGCATGTTAGGCGTCGCGACTCATAAGGCTTGTGCGTCGCGACGCGGAAAATTACCAAAATGCGATTTTGTCCAATTTTCACTGTTTTGGCCCCAAATCACCTCCAAAATGTCCTGAAACTTTATTTATCTACAAAATAACATAAAACACATTAAAATATTCACAAAACTCAAGAAACTATACAAATATTAAGTTAAATGAGTGGGAAAAAGTGATATAATTACCACTCATCATTGGTCTCAAATTCAAATTATCTTGTATATGTATGTTGCATATATACAAGATGATTTGAATTTGAGACTAGTAATTTTAAATAATCCGTAGAGAGCACATATACTAAATTTGAGATTACATTAGAAATTTAGGGTATTTCAGGCAATTCATAATTTATAAAATCTAGATTAATGAAAAATGTATAACTTTATTTATTTCAATGTTTATATATTATAAGAAACTCTTAGGACATAAACCCTAACATATGTAGCACACAATGACCTTAAAAAATTTCACCCCAAACTGTTGATGCTTAAGATTTTATCGACATCTATTTCTCAGAATACGGGAACATAATATCTTTGGTTCACAACCAATTATTTCCGACAAACCTTCAATATACATGAACTCTTTTTACGAAAAGTGAACACAACGATGACAATACGACGTCAAAATAAAATAAGAACAGATGATGGTGATACTATGTGATAGGTCTCTTTTCTAACCCTAAAGAATGAACTAATTTATAGAATTCAAATATGAGAAATATAAAACAAATGGTAATTGCCATATTAATTATAGTAATTATTTTGATAATTAATCATATTCATAATTTTCATATTTTATACGATAATTATTTCTAATAATTAATCAATTTGTAATTATTGTAATTAATTTGAAAATTAATTTTGTTGTTACAAGTAGTTGAAGACTCGAAAAAATATAGAAAGTTGCACAACATAGTTAAACCAGATTTGGTTCAACAGATGCTGGCATTCTTATTAGGGAAGGCAAAACGAATCAACGAATCGAATTTGTATCGAAACCTAAACGAATCGAATCGAAATGTGATTGATTCATATTCGATTCGTTTATTAAACAAATCTTAATATCCGGATTCGTATTCGATTCGTTAATACAAATATTCGTTTAGTCATGATATTATTTAATATCATAATTTGCCATAATTGATTTACATTAATTATTCATAAATATATACATATAAAATATGTAATTAATATATTTATTAAAAATACCTCACCAAATATCGAAAATATTATTTTTTCTATGGTAATTAGCCATATTTTCTCGAATCTTAATTGAAAAATAACAATAACTAGTAAAAGAAAATAATAAAACGAATCATAAACGAATAAACGAATCCATGAGCTTAAATTCATATTCGATTCGTTTAATAAACGAATCGAATCGAATCGAATTGACCCATTTATTAAACGAATTCATTTCTTCAAACCCGTATTCGCTTTAAAACGAATCGAATCGAACGAATAAATAAATCTTGACCCAAATTGCCACCCCTAATTCTTATGCACAGGATGTGCGGTCTGTCCATTGGTCAAACTAATTGGAACTGGGATTTTAAGATTAAGAGAGATCTTCAATTTTTTTGGGGCCTTTGAGTTTAAAAGAGTGATATTATTTATTTTGCATAAATAACATTATTTAATGGACAGAACCAATAGTGCGTTTACGTACTCATAATCGAAATGAGATGGAATTGGAATGAGAATGGTAAATCGGAATGGGCCGGAATGAGAATAGTAAATCAGAATCAGAATTAGTTGTTTATTTAACTGTAAGAATTGTAATTGGAATGAAGTAATATTACAATTGATGTGTTTACTCTGCCTAGTAATCAGAATGAATTGTTAATAAGTTACAAAAAAATCCTTAGTTATAATTACATATTAATTTATTACTTATTATTAATTATTAATGTATTAAATTACTAAATATTAATTTATTCTTTTATTAAATTATTATTTTGTAAAATATTAAATATTATTTTACGAATAATTAATTTTATTTATTAATTATAAATTAATTATTAATTTATTAACTAATTATTAATGTATTAAATTACTAAATATTAATTTATTCTTTTATTTAATTATTATTTTATTAAAATATTAAATATTGATTAGTTTTATTTATTATTTATAAATTAAGTACTAATTAATTATCACTTTATTAATTATTAATGTAATAAATTACTAAACATTAATTTATTATTAATTATTAATACATTTTATTAATTATTTATAAATTAATATTAATTAATAATTAATTTAATAATTAATTACTTGATAGATAATTTTATAATTTATCATCCATATCCATTCTCATGGAACGGTGGATTCTTCGTTCCCACTCATATATTCATTTCTATTTCTAATAAGTAGAAACTTCTTTCATTTTCATTTCACAAGTAAACACACCTCGAGAGAATACAATAGGGAGACATGTAGTTGCTGTTAAATTCAAAATGTAATTCTTTAGATAATTTTTAATTTACACAAGTGATGAATCTCGTTCGCTCCTTTACAATTAAACCTCCTCTTCTCTCTCCGCCTCGCTCCATTCTTCCTTCCAGGTTCAATTGCCAAGAAAGGTTTAAAAATACCAGTTTGTTTTTCAGCTAGACAATTTATCAAACAGCTTGTGTGCATTTTTTTTTTTTTTTTTTTTTATCTATTTGCTACTGTTTTTTGGGCCCCAATTTTTGTTTTTTTTTTTGGGTATGTGCAGGATTGATGGCGCTGAAAATGCTGTTGCAATTGAGTGTAGCAATCTGAACTATTCTATAACTACCAAGCAACGCAAGTTGGTGCCAATTCTTAAGGACTGTTCGTTTTCGGTTCCTTCAGGGAAGTTGTGGATGCTTCTTGGCCCTAATGGCTGTGGCAAATCTACCCTTTTGAAGGTACTTTAATTTGCATTGTGCTTTTTCTTGCTTGAGCTTTTGGGGTACTATTTTAGGCATATTTCTTTCTTGTTCTCTTAACATTTCAATGATTTTTAAATTGAAGCATGTTTAGACTTGAGAAGCTGTGTTTTTTTAGGCTCAGTTTTTGTGGAAGTTCTTTCTAAGTTAAGCAGAAGCACAATTGTCCAAAATATATCTTGAGTTTAAGGGTCAGTTTTGGAGTGCTAGTTAACTAATGTTTTTGAACATATTATCAAATGTTTAAGCACTCCCAAATGGGCACTAAGAATTTTTTGAAGAAAGTAAGACATTCTTCCTGAATGCACTTAATGTAAAGACGTTCCAAGTGCTTTCCTAAAAAGCATTTTTCAAATAATTTCTTCCAGAGAGAATGTTTTCTTGGAGAACCAAATGCTTCTCAAAAAGCATTCTCAAGTATTGTTTTGCTAAAAAAGTGATTATTGTTGTTGCCATTTTATTTTTAAAATTGTTTAGAGGTGCAAAAGTCCTTTTAGATACTATATCACTAACAGGAAATGATTGCGATGTATGTTCGCCACCATCGTTTCTTATATAATATTTTGGTGTTATAGCATACAATTGATCATATGAATAATCATGGATCTACTGAGTCTGCAGATCTTGGCTGGTCTTTTGAAACCAACAAATGGACGTGTTTATGTCAAAAGGCCCAGGAGTTTTGTTTTCCAAAATCCAGACCATCAGGTTGGCTTCTCATTCCTTTTATATTTAAGATGAAATTATAGTCAATGCCTACACTTTGCAGGGAATTTTTGCCCATTTTATTTTCTAGATTTCCCATATGCCAGTTTTTTGGCAAAAACTTCTGGGGGCGTCAGAGGAAAGTATTATAAATATTTCTGTCTTTTTCGTCATGTTCTTTCTTGCAAACCAAATGTCACAAACTAGGAGTCTAGGAGAAATGAAATAATTCTCTTCTCTAGTGTTTTGTCTACAACTTGAGATCTTATGTGTGCCGTAACTCCAGGCAGTAGGAAAATAATTGGTGAACTTTTATGTTGGCATTTCGTGATTTAGGTTCTGACTTTTCTCCTTGAGTTCATTCTACTCTAACCGGAGGTGCATAATTTTTTCTATGAAGCTTTTAATCTATGACGAGTCAATGGCATTTAGAAGTGTACACTTTTGGGTTTGATTGTCAACTATGTCCTCAAGCGATCAGTAAAATAATTGCAAAACACTGATGAGCTCCACCTTAGTGTGCTGAGGCATCATCCTGTCTGAGTTGCTGCCAATTATCTTTAGAGAACAACCTAGTGGAGTTTATCTTTGATAGTTGTCTCATTCGAACATGATGGGTGAAGGTTCAAATTTATAAATGAATAAGAGATGGGAGGTAATTCTGCCTAGCCTTCTATAAACAGTGTGTTTTGGGAACTTTATCTAATTATACTTCATTACATTTGCACTACTGGTTCTTATCACTAACTTCATCTTCTCTAAAAAAAAAACGGTTAGATTTGGCCTTTCCCACCAATGTTTGTGACTAGATAATAAAGCAAATTGAAATTTCATACTCAAATGATTTTAGTGGTTTTGAATGCTTGATTGATCAACATATATACTTAGAATTAAATTTATAAAGGCATTATTGCACAAATTTACAGTGGCAAGTCTGTCATGTTTCAGGTAGTGATGCCTACGGTAGAAGCTGATGTGGCATTTGGCCTAGGGAAGCTGAATCTGACTCGCGATGAAGTCAGGTCCAAGGTGTCAAAAGCTTTGGATGCTGTTGGCATGTCTAACTACGAGCAGGTAGTTTACATATTTCAGATAATTGAGGCATAGGCTGAAATGCTCACATATATATAACGTGTCTACCTTCTGAGGCATTTCTTAGAGAGCAGTTCAAACTCTCAGTGGTGGTCAGAAACAAAGGGTTGCGATTGCCGGTGCTTTAGCTGAAGCGTGTAAAGTGTTATTACTGGATGAGCTCACAACATTTCTGGATGAAAGTGATCAGGTAATTTAAATGATAGACCCAAAATTGAGTGTGGATAGTACTTAGATATGTTTGTTGACAAGAACGGAATATGACTTGTTAAGACAACTAAGACTTGATTAGAGACGATCATTTTAGCAATATTAATTTTAAATGCTGGTACTGCATTTTCACTTGGCCTATATGCAGTATAGCAAACTTGTTTTTTTTTGGAATACCGGGGAAACCCCACATCATCCATACCCGGGTCGTTGGATGCGTGGGTAAACCAGTGTCTCAGGCTCTTACAAGGGTGCTACCCAGGACTTGAACCTGGGACCTTGTAAAGCTCAAACCGCTGGATTGCGCCTCTTGGGGACTATAGCAAACTTGTTGATTATAATTTGTTGACACGATTAATCTTTTCTGAATCAAAATTTTGTTTTTTCATTTTCATTTGACCAGTTAGGGGTGATGAAAGCGGTAAAAAAATCATTGGGTGATTCTGGAGAAGTTACAGCCTTATGGGTAACCCATAGGTTAGAAGAGCTGGAGTATGCAGATGGTGCTTTTTATATGGAAGATGGAAAGATTATAATGCAGGGTGAGGGAGCAAGAATATTGGATTTCATTAAAACTCGACAATCCTCTTATATTGACAGAATCAATTCTTGAACTTGAAGAGAGCATTTCCTTTTGGTCTTCCCTCATTTGTATTATTATAAAAAGAAAAGTGTTTCAACTCCTCCCATAATCTTGGAAAAATAATGCATATTCATTTGCTACACACATAATAACTTATGTGATTCGATCCGATTCGATCCAAGTTTGAAATTTCAAAATTTAACCCGTTTGACTTGATTTACTGTGGGTCTCCTCTTCAAATTTTTTCTCGATTCTACCTGATCGGGTTAATCAAAATTTTTATTGATCCAAACCGCTATTTGTTAGCCTCTAAGGTAACTCAAATCATATATTTTTCTATTGAGGTGGGTTTGTATATAAATATGGTCACTAAACTGTTTACAGTGGATTTGCATCTAACTTTTGTGAATGTGTTCTAAATTTCTCAAATTTTTGGTTATTTGACAAGATTTGTATTGTAAATCCCTGACTGTTAAAGGCTCTTAGTCAAATGTCTGCATTCATTTAAAAAAAAAGGGTAAAATATCAACCAAGTCCTGCATGTTTGGCTTAAATATAATAAAGTCCCAAATGTTTCAATAACTGTCACATGGGTCTAACATGTTTGACCTTTTTTTTTTTTTTTGTTTCGTAAAGCATCATATGATTGACCCAAATAATTGTTGGTAATCACATAATTGATGATTACTAATAATGTGTTTGGTCAGAAGATGTTTAATAAATAAAAATTTTAAATATCTATCACGTAGTCTATCAATGTTGCTCTTAAAAAATGTGATTTGGTGGTAAATGACTTAAAACATGATTATTAGATCTTGGTTTCGAGTATATGTATGTATTTTTTTTAAGAGTCTAAGACAGCCGGAGATTTTTACCTAATCCGTATATTCTTGGGTCAGGTGATTTAACGGCGGGGTTCAAAAAAAAAAAAATAGTCTATCAACGTTGATTATCTACATTTATTAATATTTTGTCTAATGTATTTCACAAAATTTGCTGTACAGTTTGGTTAAAACTTGTCTTCAGGTCTTTTTCGTAAATTTCCCTTACGGAATCGAGCCAATTCATTCATGCATACCATTCTCCCAGGTAGCTCGAGCCTTAGATAATTAAGACGATTATATTCTAAATATAAAGTATTATGTCCTTTTTGTTTAAATATATTGCAAAATTAATAATAATTATAAATAAAAATAATATTTTCTTTCTAATTGTTGACTTATACTATTCATTTTTATATAATAAATAATAATTTTTCCTAATTGATTAGTTAATTATTGTGAAAAATATTACATTTTAATAAACAGTTATCTTAATATTTGTTATTTTCCAAATAAATAATTTGATTATTCTCTTCTTTCAAAAATATCTCTTATTGATTTTATATATCTCATTCTCTTATTATTTTTCATATTAATTATCTACTAATGTTTTTCTTTTTGCTAAAAATACATAAATAATTATATGTTATTATCAGCACAACATCATTTTTAAAATCTTATCATTATATTACTCGTTTTAATTTACTTTTATTATTATTCTTTTTTTTTTTCTTATATAAAAAAAAGTTACTGTTTGCACAATTTTTTGTCAATGCACGTGTAAGGTTCAATCCTCCCGAGACAAAAAACCCAGAAAAGAGTGTTTGATTCCACGAAAATACCTCCAAGGGGCACAAACACACAAATTACAATTCTACAGATTACAAAGTTAGGAAATTAAAATAACTGCTCATTATGAGTCTTCATTTTCTTCTTCTTTTTTTTTTTTTTTTTTTTTAATTTTTCCACGCCTGGACTTTTTATAGTGAAGAGTCTTGTCAACCGCTCGGGCGGTTTTGCTTCCCTTGGTTCAAGGACTCCCACGTTTCATGCTTGCATGTAACTGCTGGATAGTGCATTCAACTGCTGAGTTGTACGCTTTGATAACTACCAGATCGTAAAGGTCACTGCCTATGTTGTGTGCTTTGATAACTGCTAGATAGTGGGATCAACTGTAAGGCACCTATTCGCATGGTAATCGTCCTAATTGCTTTTTATTCCCCGTCCTTCGTTTGCTGGGAGATTCGTTCATCATCTATCATAATTCGATATGCATTGGATGATTTCGCCTCTTCATTCTCCATCCTTCTTCGGCCCTTGACACGTCCTTCATTTTCGTCCTTCCTCGACTCGTTCGTCTTCATGAGATTTTCTCTACTAACACTATCTTTAGCAATTGTCTATAGTTTAAGTACTAAACGTATCTAAAAACGTATATATAAATATAATTAATTAGAAAAATTAATTTTAAAAACAAGCCTCACGAAAATTTTTCTCCTAAAACCTTGAAAATTTTGAGCCGCCATTACCTGCACATTCTCGATTACGTCTAAAACACCAAAATGGTCCCAAAAATTAAAGGAAAATGTCAAACATTTAGGCGAGTGTTGGGGGAGGGCAATTGAGAAGCCCAACCTTTCCCCGCTAGCCTTCTTTGCTATTAGTTTCAATATCTGATGCTTTTGTGCCAACCCTCTAAGGAAGAACTCTGGGGAAGGCAGGAACTTCCGGATTTACTGATTTAGGAGTTTTTCCCGCACCGATCTGACTTATTTAGAAAGCTAGAACGGAGAGGGAACACCCGGTTAAAAAGTTCATAACAGTAACTTCTCAACTTTTAACTAAAGTACGTCTATTTATTTTGTAATATATTTAAATATAAGGACAAATTATTATTTTTTTGCCTCCTTTTCTGATTTTTTTTTTTAATACTATTTTTCCGTCAGATTTTGCTGTTACTATAAATATAGAATTATTATTTATTGATTATGATTTTTGGACCCAAGAGATTTAGAAGAATGAAGGAGGATATTAAGGGGTTTGCACTTAACGACAAAGGGGTCCAATTTCTTTGTGAAGCAAGGAGCCCACGCTCAATGATGAGTGGTATTTATATCACTATTTCTCACTCATTTAATCTAATGTTTTGTATTGTTTCTCGAGTTTTATGAACGTTTTGATGTGTTTTGTTGTTATTTTGCAGATAAATAAAGTTTGGACAGCACTAGAGGCAATTTGGGACAAAATCGGACAAAAATGCGTCAACAGGAATATTTTCATCTTTTGCGCGTCGCGACGCTGGAGCATTTCGCGCCGCGCCGCCCAACATGCGCCGGTTTTGCTAAAATGCACCGGGCCAACGGGTCAACAATTTGAAAAAAGTTTGACTTTGCTAACGTGCGCCGTGCCACGTGTCACCATCACAGAAGACTTGCTAACTTGCGCTGCCACGTGTCATCATCTCAACGGTGCCGACAATCATCATCTATGCTATCTTGCGCCAGGACACGTGTTGACATCGCAACGGACTTGCTAAAATGCGCCCATGCCACGTGTCACGATCTGACGCAGCCGACAGTCGTACCTCAGAGTGACGTAAGCAATGACGTCATGAACAGTGCCACGTCATCAGATAAGATCTGAGTCGGTGAATCAGCAAGTGACACGTGTCACTGTAGCGCGCGTCGCGACGCGGAACCAGCGTCGCGACGCCCAGACCCCATCCGCGCCTATAAATAGATATCGAGATTTCAGTTTTTGTTGTACCATTTCCTCTCACTAATTCGATGTAATTAGGGAGTTCTTCTCTCTCTAAGTTCTTTTAATTTAGTTTTGTAATTTTTAATTACGTTCTGTAATAATAATAAGTTACTTTGTTTATTTTACAGTTTTTACTATTCATCCATGAGGAGGTAACTTCCATCTACTTGGGTAAAAGGTAATTCTTTTACTATTGCTTCTTAGATTACTCTCCCATAATTATAATATATTCAAAGTTTTAAATTGACTTAATCAGGATACCGCCAGATTGGTCGGTGGGTAATAAAATTCATATTCCGCCTTTATGGCTGGTTATTTTGGTTCCGCCTTTATGGCTGGTTATTTTGGTTCCGCCTTTATGGCTAGTTATTTTGGTTCCGCTTTATGGCTGGTTGTTTTTAAACTGATTAAATCAAAATACCGCCTATATGGCTGGTTGGTAATGTTTTGCAAAGCTTATATTATATTATGGGAGAAATCTAATTAGTATATAGTAGAAGTAATTCCTTTTACCTTAGCAATTTTATTTTAATTCACTTTCAGCATTTATTTTACCGCATTTACCTTATGCAATTTTATTTTAATCTTTTAAGTTTTAGCCCTAGTTATGTGTCGTAGCTAAGTTAGTTATCTAGGGTTGTGATGAATTTCAATTTAACTGGTTTATAAAGGTTAGATTATAGTTTGGGTAATTTAATAATTTATTTATTGAATCTTAATCTTAATGCTTTTTTATTAACTGGCCATTAATAAAATTGATTAGGTAAACTTAAAATGAACTAGACATATGGATTTTAAGTTTAAGACCTTAGACTCAATAGCCCACGATCTTCCTTGAGGATAGATAACCCTTTAATAGATTTCCTTACAGGTTAGGAATATACATGTCGGGCGGGGGTAGCCATAATTGGAACTTGAACTTAATGAATCTAGGTAATTGGTTGACATAGACATATGGTTCAATTGGGTTATACTAGGTATTTGTAATTGACCATCGGAAGAGGCTTTTACATAAGTTAGTGTTCCAGGTTAATAAATTGATATATTACCCAACTATAAGATAACTACTTCATCTTTTAAATAATATTGAAATAAATCACAACCCTGGATAGTTTTTAATATTGAATTTCTTAAAATCTACTTTTAAACAATTTTACTTACTTGTCTTTAAATTTAGAATCGTCGCCATTTCAAATCAATCAAACAATTTGTTAGATACCAGTAAACAGTTAACCTCATAAAAATTGATAACAAAAGGTTTTAAGTCCTCGTGGGATCGATACTTTTTATACTACTTGAACGATACGTACGCTTGCGTTATACGTGTGTGTTTACGCCGGTCACTCAATAAGCAGAGACGTTTAACCCGACAAAGAGATCGGGCCCAGTTGCACTTAGTGGCTGACCCGAGGACATCAGGGTGTCCGTGTCTATATAGCAGTGGAAATGAGACTCGAAGTGGGTCAACGAGGGTGTAACGACCTGGATCTCAACTATTGTTACACTGTGAGACGAGTGTCACAAAATGCAAATCATGTTTGGAAACATATGCTTTCGTGAGATGAATATCGGTAGATTCTTTGAGAATCCGACATTAGATGTTACGATGTACCACTACGGACAGTCCATGGTATTTGGTAGGGGTGGGCGCGGTTCGGTTTGGTTCGGTTTTTTGCTAAAAACCGAACCAAACCATATTTTACGGTCCGATTTTTTTACCTCTCAAACCAAACATTAAATAACGGTTTGGTTCAAATTGAAAATTTTTTAAACCAGCGGTTTACGGATTGGTTCGGTTCGATTTACGGATTATTCTACTTAAAAAAAATTCATCCACTTAAGTGAAGACAAAAAAAAAAACTAGTCTAGCGAACAAATAGTATGAAGTGCTACGGTGTAAGTTGTGACTCCAGAGAACACATGCACTCAATAGATGATTGAAAAATGAGGCACAATTAATTCTTGTATTTTTTAAAAATTCACTCGAATAATGATGCTACCATCATTCTAATTAAGAGACAAATCCAACAGTTTACTTTCAAGAATAAACCATAAAATAAAAATTTAAGAATAAAATTATTAACAAATAAATTAAGATAAAAGTATTAACAAAAAAATATATTAACAAAAACATTAAGAATAAAAGTATTAACATACTAATAAAAAGAAAACATAAGTAAAATTAAAAGAAAAATGCAAATCTTTTTATAAAAATATATAATTTTTTTTTAATTATAAGGTTTAGTTCGGTTTAACAGGTGCGGTTCGGTTTAGCATCTGAACCGAACCGTAGACCATTTGGGGTGGGCCAATCCGAACCGCAACCGAACCGTTAGAAAAAAAAATAGTAAATTCGGTCCAGTTTGGTTCGGTTTGCGGTTTGGTTCGATTCGGTCGTTTTTTTGACCACCCCTAGTATTTGGGCCGTAAATTTCTCATAAGGGCTCCGATTTTTATGAATTTTATATCGTCGGAACGCTGAGATCGAGATCTACGACTTTCGCGTTGAATATTTTTCCAAATTCGGACCAGAAGTGAGTCGAAAATGCAGAATAAAATTTGGATGAATAGTACACAAGGGTCATTCTAGAGAATTCTCACAAATTCTATAAGTTTCTAAACCTTTCTTTATTTTTTTACAAATTTCAAACAAACCCAAGTATAAAAGGGGTTACTATTTACCATTTAACAAAATGGGGAGAAGAGAGGAGAAACGTGAGGATGGAGGAGAAGAGAAAAAGAAAAGAAGAAGAAATGAGAAAGAAAAAGAAAGGAGAATGAAGAAAAAGAAAGTGCTAAACACTTATTCACAAACAAAGAAGAAAAACTATCCATGAAGGCTTAAGGAATGAAAGAAAACCAAGAGAAAGGAGGTGAGAAGCTCTAACCCAAGTTTTGAATATGGGTGTTTTGATCTTGTAATTGGATAATGATATTGATGAGATATAAAAAAAATTGATGTTTCTATGAGTTTGGTGATAAGAATATGAAGATTGTCGAAAATCCTCAAATAGTTAATTTTGGTTATAGATTAATTGAGTATGTAGAATAAATATAAGTAGAGATTGGGAACGTTATTGATGGTTGAATGATTTTTGAAGCTAATTGCTTTTGTGCATTGCATAGGAAAATATGTTGAGCATATGGGTTATTAAAGCATGATTTTTAGATCAGATTTTGGTTGTGCGTCGCAACGCTATCTGAGGATTTTCCAGAAACGCTTCTGGTGTGTTTCGCGTCACGATGCGAAAGGCTCGTACGTCGCGACGCGCATGTCTAAAATCAGGGTACGTCTCTGGACGATTTACGTCGCGACGCGTGATCCAAAAATTGCCCAAATCAGTTTTAAACCATTCCGGTTCCACTCTAGCATGTTTGAGGCCGCATTTTAGGTCTCGTATCAGTTCGTATTCATACCTTCCATCAAGTCACAAACATGTTAAGCCTTATAACTATGACATGTAGACATATTAGTAAATCTAGTTAAGTTCCGAACCTTATCTTATGACTTGTAAACTCATTGAGTTTTCGATTATAGATTACCCTCAGGAACCACGAGCTTCTCCAGCGAAGTGAAGAAAGACTAGTGGAACTCCATAACAGTGAATGGACCTCTTTTCTCAGAACTAATTTTATTTAACAGTTTTAATGTGAGACTTATTTTTTAGCATATAGGGCGTTAACCGAAATTTTATTACAGTTGTTTTTCAGATAAGGATGATTTAGAAAAGAAATATTTTCCAAAGCATGATTTTGTGATTTTCGGGGCATGAGGGAAAAACTCATCCCAGTATGTAACTTGATATAGTTTGGAATTGACGGACAGAGAATATGTGCACATGTAGAGGACTGGGGGATAGCGATACGTAACGTGCCCAAATCCTAGTTCAAGACTAGGGATGACAGATGCCCCTAGATCCTAGTTTCAGAGCTTGGAGGGTAGCATAGATCCGCACCCCTAGTTCAGTGGCTTGGGGGACGGCGATACGTAACGCCCCAAGACCACCAGTTTCAATGGCAGTAGTGGCATGCTTTGGGGGACGATGATACGTAACGTCCCAAAGACATGGATTTGCATCTTAGCTCTAGTTAGGCGTATACGGGGACGGCGATACGTAACGCCCCCCATGTGTTAAGTTTTTCAGATACAGACAAGTTTCCAGATATCGAATTTCTAGAAAATAGTTTTCAGAGATAGTATTTTAGAAACGATTTTCAGAAAGAAGATTTCAGAAAAATCAGTTTTATAAAAGGGATTTCAGACAAAGTTTTCAGAAAAAGATATTTCATATAAAATTATTTCTGGAATTCTGGTTTTAGAACCAAATGTTTTACAGTTTTTCGTCCACTCACTTAGATCGTACAACGATCTAACTCCCACTCTCAGTTTTCTAGTTTTGCAGGTGTTCTCGGAGGACGAGCTTGGGAGGACGGATATTGATGCGGTCACTAGGATTTGGAGTCCACCAGATCAAGTCAGAGAGTGTGAGTCCAGTCGAGTCAAGTAAAAGTTTTGTATTATTCTTTGATTTTGAGATAGTCATTGTAAAAGTGTGTTTTAAGTTTACAGTTTCATATGTCGAGTTGTATGTTAAGTTATTAAGTTTGGGCTACGGTCCCACACATAATATAATCAATTAGAGAAAATAGTATTTGTATCTGTTTATGGTTAGAAATTCAGAGGCTTATGGGGTTAGTACGGTCTATCCCCTCTCGGCAATATCTCCCAGTCTGGGATGTTACATGATGCTCGATCATATACACTCGAGGAGACTTTATTAGAAACAAAGGTGCACAGGGAGATGATCATTAGAAGATACAAGTCGAATACCCGTGGTTGAGTTCTCTAACACTTGTCAAGAATGTTTATGGAAAATGTGGGAAGTAAAAGCCTTTGCACTCACCCAACCTGATCGTGTAGCAAGGGAGATTGTCAACCGCTTCGGCTTGCCGACCTGATGAGATTAACCGGGTTTGTAGCATCATGTTCGCATACAGATGACGTAAACCCTACATGGGAACTTGTGTCATCCAAAATGGCTAATAAGACAGGAGTAGGTCACCAACTTATCCCCTGGCACACGCAATCGCGTAGGAGTGGTTAAAGTACAGGCTGTCACTGCAGCTTAATATGTAGCTGTTACCAAAATAAGTATAATTTAATGAGGTTCAGGTAGTAGAGAGAGATGGTGTCAGATTACAGTGCAACTATTTGTAGAGAGATTAGGGAAGAGAGCCTACACAATGATAACAGGGTAACGTGGCCGACGTCACGAGTTGGTGTAATAATGTAATTTGATTTAGTATATAAAAGGTTGGAAACTCATTATAAAGGGTTGGTCAATTAAATTCTAGCGACATATATCTGTTTCATTACTCGTAAAAGAGAGAAAAGAGTTCTGAATTAGAGAGAGAGAAAATGGTCCGTTTGACCTGATGTGGTAATAAAATATTTTGGTTCTCTTGCATCCGTGGACGTAGGTTGGATCCATTCCACTGAACCATGTTAAATCATTTGTTGTGTCTGTGTGATTTCCATTTGCTTGTCAAGTTTGTTTTGGTTCGCAACAAACCAAATAAATTCACTACTTGGGAGAGGTTTGTTCGAGGAGTGATTTTCCAGAATTACCCATGGAACGAAAAACAGCTGTCAACATTATTAATTGACGATTTGTGTGTTCTTTAAGTGGGTGCATGAACTATCTGGTTGGCGTTTTAGAATAAATGTGGGTGTTGATGGTGTTTTTCGGGCACTATGTTATTTAAACAACACGACAGGGGTAAAAGGGGTAACTCCATTGATCGAGACCGTTAAAGCCGACCCGACAACTTGACGGTAAGAGGCCGAGCACTTTATACTAAATGGTCGAGCACTTGAGATCGGATGACTGAGCATTATCAGATCGACAGCAGCATTCTCAGTTCAAATGGCTATCATGACCGACCTCATGAAGACCGAGCACATGACGAGGCGTGCTCAGGAAGATAAAGCATCCTATTCTTGCGGAAAAGGGATAAGTTGTCCTACTTTAATGGGGTGGTAAAGTAATAACTTAATATCCTAATAGGATAAATGAAGTAAATGTAGTTTTGATTAGGAATCCTTATGGGAAAAAAGGAATAGTTTTGACTAGGAATCCTGATAGGAAAATGAGACCATCTCCAATTGGGAATTCTTGTACAAATAGGAATCTGGCTTCTTCACCATTATAAATAGGAGGGTAAAGTGAGTGTAGAAGGACAAGTTGAAGACATCTGAAAAATCATCACAAGAGTGAGGGATTAAAGTTCCAATTGTAAGAGCAAAGGAGAGGTCTGAGAGGTGTATTTGAGTAAATAAAAAGTACCACCCTGTTCTTGTCCGTGGACGTAGGTCGGATCCAAAATCCACCGAACCACGTTAAATCACCTTGTCTGATTGGCGTATTTTCTTGTTTTCCGCTAAGTTTGCTTTTGGTTCCCTATAACCAAACAAATTCACAGTTGAAGGAGGGTCCCTCAGAGGTGATATTCCCGTATTACCCTGAGACCAAAATCCACCGTCAACAGTTGGCGCCGTCTGTGGGGAACTCTACGAAAAGCAACTCGCGTAATAAGACAAATGGCGGAAGGCGGAAACCAACAATCATCAGGGGGCTCGGCTGCGGACTGGATGGAAAAGATCGAGGAAAACCTTAGGAAGGAAAGGGAGGAAAACCAAACTCTACTAAAAACCATAGTAGACCGGTTGGAAAGGATGGAAGGAGCACGCGACGGAAAATTCGAGGCCGGGACTAGCCGGCGAAGGAGTGAGATAGCGGAAGGAAAGAGAATTGTTGATACAAGCGAAGACGACAGACCTCAAAGGAGGGAACCCTACAGGGTGAGATCCGTGGTAGTACAAAGGGATTCCCAAACCGAGGACACATGGGAGGAGGAAGATGACAAATCATCACCAGATCCCTCCTACGATAGCCCTCACAGTACCCGGAGGAGAGGAAAAGAACATACTGAAGAGGTGCGGGACGACGCCGACCCTGAGAAACGCCGCTCCCAAGATAGCAGAAAGAAAAGAAACCTCAGAGGGCGGCATGGAACCAGGGACAGCGGTATGAAATCTTGGTTACGGGAGGAGCTGGTCAAATGGGGAGTATACCCCAACGCAAACAGAGGGGATATCCAGGACGTCAAAGATGAGTCCCCCCTCACAGAGGAAATAAAATCGGAGAAATTCCCGAAGAGATTTAACATGCCGACCATGACACCGTACAAGGGCCATACCGACCCAAAAACCCACATTGAAAGTTTCACCCTGCTGATGGAGGTGCAAGGGGTAACAGGGGACGCCATCTGCAAAGTGTTCCCCCTAACTCTGGCCGGACCAGCCATTCTATGGTACAAGAGCTTAGCCCCAAGAAGCATCAGCAGCTTCACACAACTGAAGAAGTCATTCATACGACACTTCAAGGGGGCTTGTGTCCCCAGAAAGACGATTGGAGAACTCCGGCTCATGAAGCAAGGAGACGATGAACCTCTGAAGATATTTATTGAAAGGTACCATAATATGGTACTCGAAGTCGGAGGGTATGAATCCCCTGAAGCCCTGGAAAGCTTGAAAGGAGCCTTGAGGGTCGGAAGACTCTGGACCTACCTAAGGATCCAGGACACCCCGGACTACGCCACCGCCCTGGAGGTGGCCCGGAAGTTCGTTTCGTTAGAGAACGAAGAGAAAGTATCCCGGAAAGGGAACAACATCAGGGATAGAACCACAAGGGAGGGCGCCCAACGCCGAACAGAAAAAGAATCCAGAAGACCACCCCCGAAACACAAAGAATTC
Source organism: Zanthoxylum bungeanum (assembly GCA_019454045.1). NCBI lineage: Eukaryota > Viridiplantae > Streptophyta > Magnoliopsida > Sapindales > Rutaceae > Zanthoxylum > Zanthoxylum bungeanum. The sequence goes on from SKCR01022757.1 coordinate 97,769, forward strand.
AAGCCACTGCACCGGGACAATCAGGAGAGAAGAGCGCCGACCCAAGTAAACCACGTGGTCAGGGAAGATGCATACATTCCCCTAAAAAAACCACTGGGACAAATTGTCATGGAGATCCAGGGGAAAGGCCTCTTAGTGGAACCCGACCAAAGGAGGTTCCCCCCGGACAGAATGAACCAAAAGGCTTATTGCATACACCACAACTCCAGAGGACATGCAACGGACGAATGTAAAGATCTGCGAGAACAAATGGAGGATCTAGCACGAAACGGGTATCTGAACAAATACATTGACCACGAGGTTATGACGACCAGACAAAGGGCATGTGGCCGCCAATTCAACTGAAAGAGGGCAGTTTGTCCCCAAAAACATAAATAAAACTTTCTCCTTTCAAAAGAAGGTTCTCGGCCACTTTCTTAAAACATAAATAGAAAGACCTACTCAAAAACCGGGGACAAACTTAGCACCTAAATACAAAAAGAAACGACCAAGCAATAAAGACTTGGGCAGCTCGGGGCTTGACCTTGCCCCACCGAGGTCATTCAGTTATCCGGCTCGGGATCGGGCTACGTCCCACCGAGTCATGCACGTTGGTCTGAGGACAGAACACTCCCTCAGAGCCAAGTACGTCTTTCGGCTCGGGGCTGGATTGCGTTCCGCCGAGGCCCCTTCATTAATCAGCTCGGGGCTGGATTTCATTCCGCCGAGGCCATATTCAGCTCGGGGTCAGGTTACGTCCCACCGAGTCATGCATATTGGTCTGGGGACGGGACATTCCCCCAGAGCCAAGTACCTCTTTCAGCTCGGGGTCGGGTTACGTCCCACCGAGACATGCTCATTAGTCTGGGGACGGAACATTCCCCCAGAGCCAAGTATCTCTCTAGCTCGGGGTCCTCAGGGACATACCCGATGTAACGGATCCGTGAGAAGCATAGCACAGGGAGGGATGATACCCCTGTGGCGATTGCTTACTCCAGTGTTACCGAACATAAGGAGGAACATGCCCTTAATGTGTCGAACACTCTTCTGATCCTCACCTGCCCGATGTAATGGATCCGTGGGAAAGCATAGCACGGGGGATAATGACACCCCCGTGACGATTGCTAACTCCAGTGATACCGGGCCTAAGGAGGAACATACCCTTAATATCCCGGACACTCTTTGATCCATTCATCATCCGGATCCGCGGGAGGCACAGCACGGGGAGGCGTATACCCCTGTGGCGTGTGCCTACTCTAGCGTGGTAAGGAGGAGCCCTCATACAATACACAGGCTCCCGAGCGAACCGACGTGTAGAGGATGTGCCCTTACCGTTCATACGCTCTTCTGATCCGAATCCTGGTTCGCCGGGACACTGAATTGAAAGATTCGGAATTGTGTTTTGGAGGCCTCGGGCAGGACGCTGTTTCGAGGCATCCGTGCTGTTGTTTACACTTGTGAAAAGTTTTACTTTGGGATAAGTGCTAAGTCACCCCCACCTTTTGATTTTACCTTCAAAGGTTTTGTTTTTATTTTTTCGCCGGTCTGGCAGAGGGACGCCCATGCCAGATTCGGTAGGGCTTCAAAGGTTGATTCACTTCCCTTCTGAATAAGTCCCAGGGATTAATCGGCTCGGGTCTGGATTTCGTTCCGCCGAAGCTTGTTTATTCGGTTCGGGGCTGGATTTCGTTCCGCCGAGGCCGCTTGGTTATTTAGCTCGGGTCGGGATACGTCCCACCGAGTCAGCCCTTCGGACTGGGGACGTAACATTCCCTCAGGTCCAAGTGTCGTTCTCAGCTCGGGGTCGGGTTGCGTCCCACCGAGTCAGTCCTTCGGACTGGGGACGTAACATTCCCCCAGGTCCAAGTACCTTTCTCAGCTCGGGGTCGGGGTACGTCCCACCGAGTCAGCCCTTCGGACTGGGGACGTAACATTCCCTCAGGTCCAAGTGCCTTTCACAGCTCGGGGTCGGGGTACGTCCCACCGAGTCAGCCCTTCGGACTGGGGACGTAACATTCCCTCAGGTCCAAGTGCCTTTCACAGCTCGGGGTCGGGGTACGTCCCACCGAGTCAGCCCTTCGGACTGGGGACGTAACATTCCCTCAGGTCCAAGTGTCGTTCTCAGCTCGGGGTCGGGCGATGTCCCACCGAGTCTACCCTTTGGACTGGGGACGTAACATTCCCCCAGGACCAAGTGATTCTTACAGCTCGGGGTCGGGCGATGTCCCACCGAGTCTGCCATTTGGACTGGGGACGTAACATTCCCCCAGGACCAAGTGATTCTTAGAGCTCGGGGTCGGGCGATGTCCCACCGAGTCTGCCTTTGGACTGGGGACGTAACATTCCCCCAGGTCCAAGTGTCTTTCTCAGCTCGGGGTCGGGGTACGTCCCACCGAGTCAGCCCTTCGGACTGGGGACGTAACATTCCCTCAGGTCCAAATGCCTTTCACAGCTCGGGGTCGGGGTACGTCCCACCGAGTCAGCCCTTCGGACCGGGGACGTAACATTCCCTCAGGTCCAAGTGTCGTTCTCAGCTCGGGGTCGGGTTGCGTCCCACCGAGTCAGTCCTTCGGACTGGGGACGTAACGTTCCCCCAGGCCCGAGCATCTCTCACAGCTCGAGACATGATCACATGCCACCGAGCACATCATCGTTAGCTCAGAAGCAAGCAAAATTCTCCTCACAATCGAGATTGGATCAGTCAGGGGTCAGGACCCCCAAATCTCTGGTACAGATATTACAGAGGAGAAGTCATTTTTAGTTTGGACAAACAAGAGGAACTTCATCTCCTGATGGAACGACCCAAGTAAGCAATTTGCTTTGAGGTGGAGAATCATTCTGAATAGAGTCAGCATCTCCAATAAACCGAGGATATGAAGATAGAAACAGAAGACTTAGTTGATGGCAAAGACAATTCTTGGTGATTTCTGGAGCGACCACCAGCAAGGCGATCAGCACACAATCTTTTTTATAGTTCCCGGCATCAACTCACAAACTCGTTGTTACCGAGAACTAGGGGACAGATGTTGATGGTGTTTTTCGGGCACTATGTTATTTAAACAACACGACATGGGTAAAAGGGGTAACTCCATTGATCGAGACCGTTAAAGCCGACCCGACAACTTGACGGTAAGAGGCCGAGCACTTTATACTAATGGTCGAGCACTTGAGATCGGATGACTGAGCATTATCAGATCGACAGCAGCATTCTCAGTTCAAATGGCTATCATGACCGACCTCATGAAGACCGAGCACATGACGAGGCGTGCTCAGGAAGATAAAGCATCCTATTCTTGCGGAAAAAGGATAAGTTGTCCTACTTTAATGGGGTAAAGTAATAACTTAATATCCTAATAGGATAAATGAAGTAAATGTAGTTTTGATTAGGAATCCTTATGGGAAAAAAGGAATAGTTTTGACTAGGAATCCTGATAGGAAAATGACCATCTCCAATTGGGAATTCTTGTACAAATAGGAATCTGGCTTCTTCACCATTATAAATAGGAGGGTAAAGTGAGTGTAGAAGGACAAGTTGAAGACATCTGAAAAATCATCACAAGAGTGAGGGATTAAAGTTCCAATTTGTAAGAGCAAAGAGAGGTCTGAGAGGTGTATTTGAGTAAATAAAAAGTACCACCCTGTTCTTGTCCGTGGACGTAGGTCGGATCCAAAATCCACCGAACCACGTTAAATCACCTTGTCTGATTGGCGTATTTTCTTGTTTTCCGCTAAGTTTGCTTTTGGTTCCCTATAACCAAACAAATTCACAGTTGAAGGAGGGTTCCCTCAGAGGTGATATTCCCGTATTACCCTGAGACCAAAATCCACCGTCAACAGTGGGGTTTTAACATTTTTTTTTGGAAATGTTAAAAACACTGCCGCCAAATCACCCGACCCGTATTTAAGCAGAGTATGTAAAATCTCCAACTATTTCAGGATTTTACAAGACATGTATCTCTTGGATTTGAATCCAGGATATGTAAGTCAGATCCTAAATTCTATACCACCAAGTGAAGACGTGGGGTATTAACTTTTTTATTTCTTTTCTTTCACTTTTATATTGTTTGGGGTTGGAATGGGATTTTGGAGGAGGCGGAGGGAGGGGTTTTGTGCAATGGTTGTGTAATGAGATGAGGCATGCGATTATTTAATTTAGGATTTATTGTGATTTAACTAATAATTTATATTTGAATTATTGTCTCCTGTTTAAACCTGTACCTTACCTATCTGGTTGTCATTATTTTATTTTTTTGGAATATCGGGAAATCCCACGTCATCAATTGATGCGTGGGTAAATCGGTATTGTCTCAGACTCTTATAAAGGTGTTATCCAGAATTTGAACTTGAGACCTTTTTTTTTTTTTTTTTGGAATATCGGGAAATCCCACGTCATCAATTGATGCGTGGGTAAATCGGTGTTATCTCAGACTCTTACAAATATGTTATCTAGAATTTGAACCCGAGACCTTGAAGACAAGGTCCCAAATTCAAACCGCTGGGCTGCGCCCCTAGAGAATATCTGATTGTCATTACATTATTAATTGAACAATAATTTGGTTGATATAAAGTGAAATACACTAAAATTTTAGTGTTTAAAAAAAAAATCTAATATTAATAGTGAGATCATTGTGGATTCTTTGATTTGAAAGTAATTATTACATTTAAGGGCTTACAATAATTCCACTGTTGATATCGTATTTTTTAAACTAGTATCATAGAATGATTTAAATTTTAATATATCCAATTAATTTTAATCAAATAAATATAGCTTAACAACATTAGGGTCCCTAAATTTTGCAAAATCACAAACATAGTGTGCATTATTTTCCTATACGTATCCCTGCTAATTTTGGTAAAAACATAATAACAATGACACCAAAATGATAGCAATTTGTATCACAACTGGCCAACCGATATGAACAAGACATGAAAGTTACAAGTTCAAATTGACTAAAAGATGTCATGATTATCATTCATGTTGAATTTGTGTAGCCTATTTGTTGGGATTGGTACTCGGCGTGTCGATTTCTCATATATTTTTCTACAAATACGTGTAGGAATAATATTATTTAAGAATGAAATATACAGTTTCTGACCGGTGCAAACACACGCGTATAACGCAAGCGCACGTATCGTTCAAGTAGTATAAAAATATCGATCCCACGGACTTAATTCCTACTGTTGTTATTAATTGTTGAATCTATTTATTTACAAATATCTAATTAAAGGGAGAAGAAATGATTGTTTGATTGGTTGAATGTGATTGTGGTTTTGCTAAATAAATAAATAAATAAAAAGACAAAAGAAAATACTAAGGAAAATAACAAAAGACACAAAGATCTAAGGTTGTGAATCATTCTAATATCTTTTAAAAGATGAAGTGATTATTTTATGTTTGTGTAATAAATCAGTTTACTAACCTGGAACACGAATTTATACGAAAGCCATGTCGATGGTCAGACGCAAATACCCAGTTTAACCCAATTGAACCATATGTCTATGTCAACCAATTTCTGGATTCATTAAGTTGAGTTCCAATTATGGCTACCCCCCCCCGGCCCGACAGGTATATGTCTATCCTGTAAGGAAATCTATTAAAGGGTTATCTATCCTCAAGGAAGATCGTGGGCTATTAAGTCTAAGGCTGAAACCTAAAACCACTATGTCTAGTTCATTTTAGATTTACCACATCAATCTTATTGGTGATCAGACAACAAGAAGCATTAAGCTTAAGACTTAATAAGTAAACCTTTAAATTACCCAAACTATTAAATAACCCCTTATAACCGATGATTTAGAATTCATCACAACCCCAGATAACTACACATAACTAGGGCTAGTAAAAACTTAAATAAAATAAAAGACATAAAGTAAAATGCTGAAAAGTAAATTGCTGAAAGTAAATGACGGAAGTAATGCTGAAATTAAATATTGAAATTAAATTGCTGAAAGTAAATGCTGAAAGTAAATTGCTGAAAGTAAATGCTGAAAGTAAATTACTGAAAAGTAAATAAAGTAAAAGTACAATAAAAGAAAATGTTGAGGTAAAAGGATCCACTTTTATTACTTCTATTTTATATCTCCCTTAATATAATATATTAACTTTGCATGATAATTACCAACCAGCCATATAGGCGGTATCCAGATTAAGTCAAATTAATAATTAATTACCAACCGACCAATCAGGCGGTATCCAGTTTAGTCAGGTTAAAACCAATTTAAATAATTACCAACCGACCAATATGGCAGTATCCTCGTTAAGTCAGATATTAACTAGTTTATATATTATAAATAAAGGGAGATTAATCTAAATATTAGTAATAAAAGTTTTACCTTTTACCCCAGCAAAGGGGAGTTACCTCCTCATTACTGAAAAGTAAAAACTGAAAATTAAAGAAAGAAAAGTATTGTGCGTAAAAGTAAATTGTGGAAAGTAAAAACTGAAAGTAAAGAAAAGAAAGTGCGAAAGCGGAAATTAATTACTAAAAGCTATAAATAAACAAACAAGATACAATCTTCTTAGTATTCTTAAGGAATTCCTTAGAAGAAAGTATGAATTTTACAAATGAAATGGCTTGGTATTTATAGGCAAAATTTTGCCTCCATCAAATCATCCACCAATCAATTATTAATTCTCCACTAATTGCTCCACTAATTGCTCCACCAATCTATTATTAATTGCTCCACTAATCTCTATCATGTTTTGATGATTTGATAATTTTTATTATTTATTTATTAATTTATTTTTTGCTTTGAAAATGATTGAAAGTGACTTTAATAATTACACACTACACACTTCTGGATGGTTCAAAATTTCGTCATGAAATCTTCAGAATTAGAAAATATTTTATCTTTCAAAGTTGTAGATCTTTGAGTCTTCTTTAATTGGCACTTGAATCAGCTGAATCCGATATCTGAGTAAAAAGATATGCCCAAAATACGACAGATGCGCAAAACTGGAATTTCCAAAACTGCACTTCGTCAAAACGCCCTTTCAAGTTTCCAATCTCCAAAATTAAAATCAAGTCCAATAATTGCCCTTATTTGACCCATATTTCATCCTAAATGATTTCATTGAGACCGATATTATTTTATCTGCAAAATAAACTAAAACACATCAAAACGTTCATCAAACCCGAGAAACTAAACAAATATTAAGTTAAATGGGCGGTAAATATTGATATATTTTCCGCTCATCACACCCCCAAACCTAACATTTTGCTAGTCCTCGAGCAAAACAACAAATAAAAATAAAATTAAACTAAGCCACTTTCGTAGGGATCACGGTTGCATTTAGCATATGCAACAAGCCTTTAAACCCCTAGGTGTCCCTAGTGGACGAGTTATAGTCTCGTGAGGGCTTACAGCAACGATACCCACAAACGTTTTACAAAAGTAAAAATATAATAAAACTAATGCACACAAAAGCAAAAAGACAAGAGAAAAGAGAATAAAGATGTTAGTGACTAATCATGTGAAACTTTTACTCCAAGTTACTAGTTGTTTTGTTTCATTCTAAATTACTGAATAAGTAAATTCTCCGATTATTTTTACCATTCTCCATATACACAGACAACAAAATATTAATCAACTCATTTTTGCCCACAACAGTCATAAGTGCAGTTGATAAGAGAGTAATATTTTTGTCCTAAAGTTTTATCAGAATTCACACCTTTTTGCAGCAATGGAATAATTTTTCTGATTTTTTCTGATTTTTTCTTTGATTTTCTCTATTTTTTATTTATATACAATTTCTTCCATCTATGTAACGAGTGTTGGGTCGGTGGCTCCCAAACCAGTTGGCTTTAGGGCACCAGGTGTTAAGACACCCCTACAGACTTAATAACCCAGACTTCAGATATATATATTTTTTTTCAGCATCTTTGATCCATGTAACGAGCTTTGGGCCAGTGACTCCCAAACCAGTTGGCTTTAGGGCACTAGGTGTTAAAACACCCTTACAGACTTAATAACTCGGATCTCAGACTTTTTTTTTTTTTTTTTTTTTTTTTTTTTTACTCCATTGCTTTTGAGATGCTTCCTCCAATTAAACTAGAGCACTGAATATTACAAACTTTTCAATTTAGCTCATGTCCGTATGTTACTATATATGTTGATAATATCTGCTAACTGAACATATGAAGATTCTTTTTAGTCCTTTTATGGAGAATTCACAAATCTAATAATTCAAAATAAATAAACAAAAATTAACTTGTTTCGAAATAGGCTTGAGATACGTCTCAGGAGTGGAAACTCCTTACTCGGCTATCTCTTACCAATTTCACACCTTTTTAGTCAAAATAAAACACAAAAACACAAAATATTTTTGTAATTTTTGAAAATTTTCCAATTTTTTTGTATTTTTCGAAAAATTTTGGACTAAAAATAAACAACACACAAACTAAAAACAAGGTACTGATCAACTAACCCTCCCCCAAACCTAAATGAGACATTGTCCCCAATGTCTTAAACAGTAAAAGGAGAGTTAAGAAGGTCGTACCTGGTTAGCTGAAATCTACAGGAAATTAAAGGTTAAGATCCAGATTAATTCTACGCCTCTTACCACGATCGTCCTCAACCAATTTATCTTGAAAGGATAGGGTCAACTTGTGGTTCATAGGCTATGAGTTGTCTATTAGATCCGGAGCAGTTCTGGCAGTGAAGATGAGTTCTTTCATAGGTTTTGACACGAACCCATTTCTTCGGCATCATCAAGAAACACACAAAGAAAATCATAAAATCCATCAACATTAAACAGTCCAAGCGGTTTCTGGTGTATGTTCAGGTTCGCCCAAGATAGAACTATAAAAATTTCCTCCAATGTACCCAAGCCACCTGAAAAGCGATAAAAGCATCAGCACGGTTAATCATTTCTACCAGTCGTTCAGACATACCTGGCACGATCAGTTCCTCTCCGTTTGATGATCCAATAAGATTTGCCTCTGCCAAGGGTTTTGGGATGATTCCCAAAACATGACTGCCTCCTTCCTGTACGCCTTTGAAACGATCCCCATAAGTCCAAGATTTCCTCCGCCATATATTAAGTGCATATTCCTTGCAGCTAAGACTCGACCCAATTCCTGTGCTGCTTCTATGTATTGTGGCTTAGTACCAACACTACTACCTACCACACCGCAAAACACGCAGATGTTTTCAACTCGTCTTCTTGAAGTGGCTTCCATTTTTTTTTTGTATTTCTTTTTCAACTCTGGATGCCTTCAAAAGTGCAATGACGGGCTGAATTTATAGTACCTGAAAAAGGGTGAGTAATAATAGCACTAATATCTTCCAAATGACGATTGTTAGCTAAACAACAAAAGAGATCGTGAAAGGTCAAAAAGTCTGGATCCTGTCTACGAAAATAAAGATAATTACAATAGAAAAGCGAATCAAAGCAATAATTAAGGCACAGAATTGTGTACGCAATACGCCACTAGCTTAGTATAAATTCATTAGGATGTGTCTCAAGATTTCATTCCTTATCAGCCATCGCTAATGATTGTTTCTCATCTTTGATTGCCAAACACAATTCCTTCTGTCTTAAAATGCTTCGTTTGTGCATTTCCCCCTACAAAAATAACACACAAAATTAAAAAGTTCACACAAAAATATGAAAACAAATTACAACAAATTGCATGGGTTGCCTCCCTGCTAGCGCTAATTTTTCGTCTTCAGCCAGACGTGACTGAAATTCATCTGTTAAGGAGGTTTCAATGTCGTTTTGGATGTCCGATTAAAGACAATCCCGTGAGCGTTGCTTTTGAAGGGTCTCTTCCAACGGTAAAGTGGCAAAAAGAGTTTTGTCTCATTCAGTGCTCGTGCCACCTTTTTGCTCCTTGTTACTCCAGTGGTTCCTGCAAAGAAAGAAAGAAAATCAGGAGGTCTCGTATGATGCTTGACTTGGAATGGAAATTCCATTCTGTCAAGCTTCTGGTTGATATATCTTTAATTTGTACTCCCCAAAACAGCGATGTTTCTCCTGAATGCTCTGGATCTTTATTAAGGTCAGACATTTGCTCCTCCATTTGCTCTGTTTCTTGCTCCACCTTCTCTTCACAGATGTATTTTAAAATTTCCATATTCAGCTCTTTATTTGTCATCTGTGAAATACATGTTTCAAAATTGTCAACCTGAGGATGAAAAGAAATGTCAGATTTTAAGTCTTCATCCTCTAATATGACTGGAATGGATGGTTCAGATAGATCTTCTTCAAACATCATGGTAAAGCATGCTCCAAGATCTTCATTTTGAGGATTGAAAGTTTGAACCTCCGTTGTTGGAGCAGTTGGTACAAAAAGATCAGCTTTATCTTCGTCAAAATCTGAAAAATAAAAGTCAAATTGAGACTTTGCTGGTTCGGGCTCCTGAACTGATACCTCTGGTTGTTGATACTGCTCAGCCTCCTCCTCTGTTAAGGTGTCATTGTAGATCTATGGGTACTCGAAAGCTTTGTCAATTTCATCTGATAATTCTTCTTGAGGTATGAAGTTCTGGTTTTCTGTTAATTGTCTGATCTGATATGTCATTCTCTGTATGGATTCTGTTTGACTCTGAACACTTTCGAGTTGATTCTGGAATGTTTCAAGCATTGTATCCAACTTTTCATCTCGTTTCTTGACACACATCTTTGAGCATGTCAATCATCTGATCTTCTTCTGATTGTTGATGAAGATCATTGTAGATGATGGTGGATAAGATGAAAAATGTGGTTCTGTGAAATGTGATGGCTCATCATACCATGAAGGATCTTGATAACTCTGCCACCCTGGATGATAGTTATAATCGCAATATCTCTAGGGTGGTTACCATTACATATGTCACATCTCTCCGTTGCGTTTTGTTTAGCAAATGTGGTATGCTTGGTTCTGGCATCCAGTGATAATTGTTGGGCTGGACAACATGCCTCAGAAAACTGGACTGTTGCTCCCAAATTTGGGGTGTATTTTCTAGTAAAGCTCGTGATCTCTCAATCTCCCAATAATGTTCCATTTTTTCAATCACCTGAAAATACAATAAAAATAAAAATTACAGATAAAGAAATAGACAAGTAAATTAGATAGCTTCAAAATTAATAACTCAAGAAAAATAAGTCCCCGGCAACGGCGCCAAAACTTGACCGGTGCAAACACACGCGTATAACGCAAGCGCACGTATCGTTCAAGTAGTATAAAAATATCGATCCCACGAGGAGATCACTCCACCTCCACCTTTTCCTCAGCGTCTTCAGAAAAACAAATTGGACAAGCAGTTTGCTCGATTCCTGGAGGTTTTCAAAAAGCTGGCACATCAAAACATCCCATTTGCAGAAGCCTTGGAAGAAATGCCCAGTTATGTCAAATTCATGAAAGACATTCTTTCACGAAAACGGAGATTGGGAGACTACGAAACAGTAGCATTAACGGAAGAATGCAGTGCCATTATTCAGAGGAAACTTCCCCCGAAATTGAAAGATCCTGGCAGTTTCACAGTTCCATGCACCATTGGAGAAAGTGCGAAAGCGGAAATTAATTACTAAAAGCTATAAATAAACAAACAAGATACAATCTTCTTAGTATTCTTAAGGAATTCCTTAGAAGAAAGTATGAATTTTACAAATGAAATGGCTTGGTATTTATAGGCAAAATTTTGCCTCCATCAAATCATCTACCAAATCAATTATTAATTGCTCCACTAATTGCTCCACTAATTGCTCCACCAAATCTATTATTAATTGCTCCACTAATCTCTTATCATGTTTAGTGATGATTTGATAATTTTTATTATTTATTTATTAATTTATTTTTTGCTTTGAAAATGATTGAAAGTGACTTTATAATTACACACTACACACTTCTGGATGGTTCAAAAATTTAGGTCATGAAATATTCAGAATTAGAAAAGAAAATTTTATCTTTAAAAGTTGTAGATCTTTGAGTCTTCTTTAATTTGGCACTTGATCAGCTGAATCCAATATCTGAGTAAAAGGATATGCCCAAAATACGACAGATGCGCAAAACTGGAATTCCAAAACTGCACTTCGTCAAAACGTCATTTAATTTCCAATCTCCAAATTAAAATATCAAGTCCAAATTGCCCTTATTGACCCATATTTCATCCTAAATGATTTCATTGAGACCCCGATATTTTTTATCCGCAAAAATAACTAAACACACATCAAAACGTTCATCAAACCCGAGAAACTAAATAAATATTAAGTTAAAGGGGCGGTAAATATTGATATATTTTCCGCTCATCAGTTTCATCGATATATTTTCATTTAAACGGTAGAGACGTACAAGGCCTAAGAATGATTAAGTTATAACATAATTGTAAAAACGTCGCAATTGACATTGAGAAATACTATAACAGTATCATTCTTGAAATGTTCATGGTCAAGGTTTACATTCTTAGTCCGTAAGTAAACCTGGGAGACCGGTACGTGTTGTATATCGGAATATTGGATTCCGGTGGTTTATTTCAGTGACCCACGAGTCTAGGGAGACTCATATAGACATGTATGTATTCATAGCGGATGAGCACTGAATGACTCACGGAAGATTCCTAATAGATGATACGCTTACGTCAATAGGAATCTTCTCGAGTTGAGTAGTATAGTGGTCATTTGACTTGAGATACCACAGTGGATATATGAATTATTCTTCACACTTTTATGGCAGTCACATCTTCGACCTTTTTAGGTTAGACCTCCGTCTGTTCATTAGGTGTGGACCGATGCTCATGATATCCGGTGATGTATCCAGAGGGATTGACCGGCGTAATCACACATGTATAACGCAAGTGCACGTATCGTTCAAGTAGTATAAAAAGTATCGATCGATTCAAGACTTATATCTATTCTATTAATTTTATGAGGTCAAGTGATTACTAATATCTAACAAGTGTTTGAAAGGATAATGATGATTCTAAATTTAAAAAAGTAAAAGAAATTGAGAGTAGATTAATGAGAATTAAAACTATCGAGGGTTGTGAATTCTTCCAATATTAATAAAAGATGAAGTAGTTAATCATAGTTGGGTAAATATTGATTTATTAATCTGGAATATTAAATTATGTAAAAGCATCTTCCGATGGTCATTTACAAATACCTAGTTTAATTCAATTGAATCATATGTTTATGTCAACCAAATTACCTAGATTCATTAAGTTTGAATTCCAATTATGATTACCCCTGCCCAACAGGTATATTCTTATCCTGTAAGGAAATCTATTAAAGGTTTATCTATCCTTAAAGAAGATCGTGGGTTGTTGAGTATAAGGTCTTTAAACTTAAAGTCTCTATGTCTAGTTCATTTTAGGTTTATCTATTCAATTTTATTAGTGATCAGTTAATAAAAAGACATTAAGATTATGACTCAACAAATAACTCTTTAATTACCCAAACTATCATCTAATCCTTTTTAAAACCCGGGATATTAGATTTATCACAACCCTAGATATTTAATTTAGTTACAATACATAGCTAAAGCTGATATAAACTTAAAAGACATAAAATGAAATTACTGAAAAGTAATAAAAAGAAATGCTAAGGTAAAAAGAATTAACTTCTACTATTCACTATTTAGATATCTCCCATATAAATATTATATATAATCTTGTGATATTTTAAATCAACCATCCGGAATGGCGGTATCCTGATTAAGTCAAATTCAAATATACCAGCCATAAGGCGGAACAGAAATATAAACTTAAATCAACCGTCCAGTATGGCAGTATCCTCATTAAGTCAGGTTTAACCAATTTAAATTGAATAACCAACCGTCCGGAATGGCGATATCCTTTATTAATTCAGGTTTTAAATAGCTTATATATTAATTTAAGGGAGATTAATCTAAATAGCAAAAGTAAAAGAATTACATTTTTTACCTCAGCATGGAGAAGTTAGCTCCTCATGGATGAATGAAAACTACTATTATAGAAGATAATTACTACTACAAACGTAAATAAAAATGAATAAAAGAAACTAGAGAAGAGAAATCTCATTTATTTATAAGGATTTCAGAGGATGAGGTACATTTGAAACTTAAGAAATCAAACTCAATTTATAGGCGAAAAAATTCAATTCTTTATTATTATTTTTCTGATTTTTTTTTTATAATAATTATTATTTTTATTTTTTTTTTTTGGATCGCTGATTTTTCGACACGTGGCATGGTGGCTAAAAAAACGGCTCGTTGAATTTTTGACACGTGGCATGCGGTGCACGTTAGCAGATTGCTGTGATGATGACACGTGGCATGGTGCACGTTAGCAAAGTCAAACTTGGCAACTTTGACTTGTTGACCTGGCGCATATTAGCAGTCTCTGGTGCCGTTAGAGGTCGGGATGGCAAGGGTTTCGGTGTCGAGACGCCCAAAATTACCAAAATACCATTTTTGTCAAATTTCACCAAATTCACAGTTTTGCTCCAAATCACCTCCAGAATGTCCTGAAACTTTATTTATCTACAAAATACACACAAAACACATCAAAATATTCACAAAAACTCAAGAAACTATACAAAATATAAGTTAAATGAGTGAGAAATAGTGATAGTTTTACCACTCATCAAAGATCCGTCAGCCCTGCATACAGGATTTAGGTGTCCACTCCATGAGATTACGATTTATCAAATCTATGGCCATGGTACACTCAAAAATGAGTTTTGAATGTCATTGAGAAATCACATATCTATACGTTGACAGAATTATATCTTATGAGATTTAACGATTATATCTATATCTCTGGTATTTATCCGGATATCTATGATGGAAGAATTATACGTATGCGAAGATCTCAGCTTGTATGGTTTAGTGAGAATATATGTGGTCGTTATAATTTACGAGTGAGTGAATTATAGACACAGAATTGGATTCCGTGACGGATATACCTGAACTTATAGAGTCTCACACAATCGAAAAACAATCGTAGAGCACTAGGGCGACTTATAACAAATAATATTGATTATTCGGAAATCGTTTAACGGTTAAATGAAAGTTACACATGGGGGGACATTCGGTAACTTCCTAAATTAATGTGTATATGTAGCATTAGATATATAATACAATTAGATAAACATTAATTAATTATCAAATGATTATATAACACATGTAATCCAAGGATGTATTTTATCATTTAATGTAAATGTAAAAATATATTATATGTTTAATTAAATGAATTAATTGATTAAAAGGTTAATTAAATGATTTATTGATTGAATATATTTTTTATATAAGTGTATGTCTTTTATGAATAAGACATGTGTTATATATTTTAAATGGTGACATGTGGCTTTATTTGGTTTGAGTGGGATTAGATATTTTTCTATGAAATTATTTTGAAAAATAAAAAATATTTTCTCTCTTCCCACTAGGCCATATTTTCGGCCACACCATATAAAAAGGGGAATGTTCATTTTCTTCTCTGATGAAACAAGAAGACCAAATAGTAAACCCTAAGGAAGAGAAAAATTAGTGAGAAAAGATTTTAAAAATTTAAGGTAAGTTTCTTAATCTTTTAACTAAGAAATTATTTCCCTTGTTATATTAGAATACATGAGATGTATATTTGATTTTTTCTTCTCTTGGATATGGGTTTTGCTTGTTGGATGCGTGTTGGGAAGAAAATATATATGTGTGATG
This sequence comes from Zanthoxylum bungeanum, assembly GCA_019454045.1. NCBI lineage: Eukaryota > Viridiplantae > Streptophyta > Magnoliopsida > Sapindales > Rutaceae > Zanthoxylum > Zanthoxylum bungeanum. The sequence goes on from SKCR01022757.1 coordinate 113,365, forward strand.
AATCTTGAAGCTAAATAAGAGTTATTAGAGTTTAATTTTCTCAAGGAATTGTAAGTTGTCATTCTAGAGTTTATATGCCACTTTATGGAATCCTAGAATTGTTCTCGAGTATTTTTGGATGTGGTGAGACACTAGAATGTTGGAAAGATTAGTTTAAAGCTAGATTGAACGTCAATTTTGGTGTAATTTGATTATTTTGATTAATTGAATTTTTATGGTTTATGCCTAATACTAAAATTGGGGCTTTTCACTTTATGGATCAAATTGAGTATATTAGAAGTATACTAATCATTTTGGTAGTGTTTTTGAAACACTTAAATGTGTAATTGACACTTTTGGTCTAAAATAAGAAAAATATAAAAGTTTATGTTTTTGGTAATTTTCGACAATGGATAAATTTGGACTTTTCCAAATTTGATTTGGGATTCAATATTAAAATAAATAGTTTATTTAATAGTCTAAATAAATGTGAAATTCAGAAAAATCTGATTTTTCACGTTTCACTGCGATACCCGGTAAAATCGTAAATACGCCAACAAATGGTATCAGAGCTAGTCTGATTCTTCATTCATGAAATGATTCTTGCTTGATATTTGATATGTAATCTAAAATTTATTTCCGTAAATGCATGCTTTCTTAGATTGGATCTAACTAATATGTTCGTCAGTTTATCGAAAAATTCCATTTTAATAAGGTTTTAAAGTAATTTGTATTTGTGTATTCTTTTTTCTTGGTCCGCCTTGTCAATACGGATATAAATAAATTTCTATGGCTATATTCAAGAACGTGCCAAAATTGTGAGAATATAGTCGATAAGAATTTATTTATACTAGTTATATTTAGATATATATAAATTTAATTGAAAATGAAAATCCTGAATGTGCCAAAACTGTCAAGACTACATAAGTATTTTGAGTTTATCATTGACAAGTTAAGCCTTGAAAACGTCTCCATATGAATGTGCCAAAGCTGTCACAACGAGAAACAATCATGATAGAAAATAATGAGTCACTTTTTGTGATTGACAATGGTTGTCTGCCTAATGAATATACGCAGACAAAAACGTGCCAAAGCAATGAGCTGAAATATATTTATGGGATCTACTTCCTACCGTAGAATTTAATTTGATTATTTTATTACTTTCTGTTTGGGGATTACAGTATTGTATGATTCAGTGAGAGGACATCTTTTAAATTAAAAATCCATTATTTATTTGATGTTTATATGATATTGTATGAAACTGTATTATCTGCTAATTTTTATTTCACTATCTATGTGATAGATTTACGATGGCTATCTCTTCGTCTTCAAATCTTTTAACTCGTATGCTTGATACCGAATAAGCTGAAACGGCCCAAAATTTTTACAGATTGGGACATGGATTTAAAGATTGTCCTCGAAACTGAGAGGTTATGGTACATCTTGGAGGCACCGATACCTGTAACTATACCACCTGAGTCCACACGCGAGGAGCACCATACCTTCTAGAAATGGAAGGATGATGACCTAAATGTTAGATCATACATCATCGGTTTGTTGACTCATGAGCTGAAGAGTCAATATATTGATATGCTTGATGCATATAGCATGATCACTCGGCTTAGGGACCTTTTCATGAATCAAGAATAAGTCTTTGTTCATAGAGTGGCGGTGGAACTGTTTCACTCCACAATGCATGAGGGTCAACCAGTAAGCTCGTATGTGCTTCATTTGATTGATCAAATGAAGCGATGCGACTTTCCACTCGATGATACAATTAGGCGTAGTTTGATACTAGGCTCGCTCTCGAACTCATTTCGCCAATTTGTGCTGAATTTTAATATGCATGGGATTCGCTGCTCTTACAGTGAGTTGCATAGGATGTTGCTCACTGCTGAGGAAGGTATAACGAAAGAAGTGTCGACTCGCCTTCAAAAACCGAATTCTCATTCTGTCTCTTTTCAAAAGAAGGCAAAGGCAAGAAGAAGAAATGTAAAAAGAACACTCCTCAAGGTAAGATAGCGAAACGAAGCATAAGAGAGCTGTCGAAGACACATTCCATCACTGTAGCAAGATAGGACACTGAAAGCATAGCTGTCCTGAATATCTTGCACAGCTGAAGAGAGACAGAGCCTCTGCTTCAGGTATATTTATTTTTCCGTTATTGATATCTCTTTACCCTGCGATGTTGGACAATTATGACCCATAACATCACTCTTTGTAAAAGACATTGTGGTTTTTGTACAAATTAACTATGTGGCAAAGGAAATTGCTATTTTATCATTTTGTAATTAGATTACTTGGATATATATAAATGATAAAAGTCCTTATGATTAGTTTCAGATTAATAAGATGAGACAGTATTAATCCATGAACATTTTAATCATTAAACATCCATAGTCGTAGTATTATCGAGACAAGACATCGATAATATGAAATAGACTAGTATTACACGTGTGCGTGTTATGGAAGTTTAACGGTATAGTTCTCATATATTTAAGTATTCGATACTTATGCAATTGTGATAGGAGATTCTGTTAGCCGTTGGACTGGGAACAGTTTCGCTCTGGATAGACCCCTCAGAATCACATTGGTAGTATGACTATGTGTCTATGGGAATCCGAATCAGGGTAGGTGTATGTTGTCTTAACCTGAGACTTGCATCGCTAATACTTGCGACAATAAGTATGCTTTGGTTTTGGTCGTCCAGGGCTTTAACAGGTTATGTGTACGCCTCTTCTGGGTTTACTAAGAATCGTAGTGTATTGGGTGTGATGTCAAGATGAAAGTATCACTTCAGTCATATGGAAATGATGATCACACATGGATACATAACTAGTACTCTTAAATGCTGCAGCTATCGGGATTGTATGACTAGGTCATGATTATCCGAATACAGAGACTAGTTGCTAGTGATCCGATATATGCTTCGTACGGGGCAGACACAATTCCAGCCCCAAGCCTAGCATGTGACATCTGATACTGGATCGTAATACGCAATACTTAGTATACTACACCTGATACATATTATATATTCCTTGTTGAATATTTCTGGAGAATTGGGTATGCACAGTGTTTTGCTAGAAGCCAACCATGTCTTGTAAATCGGTAAGAATGTGGTACGGGGTACACACGTGTTCGGATAGTCCGATGACCGTATTTACTGCCAACATATCTAGGGATCTCTTGGGTCGCTTCCCAGAGATTCACCGATGACATTTGACTCGAACAGAATTAATCTGGGATTAATTATGAGAGAGAAAATTAATCTGGGATTAATTACGACAATAATTTATCTGGGATAAAATTCGAATAGAAGAGAGAACACGATTAATTTGGAATTAATATATTAAATAATATATTGGATATATTAATTGAAATCAGATTTCAATGCGGAATTAAAATTGGATTTTAATTCGGGCGAACGAATTAATTTGGAATTAATTCAAAAGCGACTTTCGTAATAATTTTGCTAGGAATTATTATTTAATTAAATTGGATTTAATTATGTCGCAACGGAAAATTTGTTTAATCAGATTAAACGAATCCGGGCCCAAAGTGTGTTGAGCAAGCCAACTTGAATTTTGAATTTAAGTGGTGATACCCACTACATTACATCAATTGTCACCAAATTGATGGAAGTAGACGGGAGCATTTAATGCTTTATTTCTTCCAACACATTTTGTTTTCTTTTTGGAAAAGATATAATCAATTTTGGAGTCAACTTTGGTATTAGTTTTGGAAACTAAAAATATCAAAAACCAAAAACTCTCTCATTTTCCCTCTCATTGCAGTGAGCTACTTCTTCTTCTCCATTGATTTTTGCTTCAAAAATCAAGCAAGCTATCACTTAAAGAGTCTTGTGAGGTGATATGGAAACTCACCCTTAGGTTGGAAACACTCTCTAAAGCTTGGAGCTTCATCAACATATAAAGAATTTTCGAAACCCACATCCGATCAATGTAAGTTTTTCCGCAACTCACTTGATCATTCACACACAAAATCATGACTTAGAGACCTTGGGCATGTCTAGGACACTAACAATGGTATCATGAGTTAGGGTTTATATACTTTATTTGGGGATTTTGTGCTTGGACTATGTATTTTTCCAAATTGGTTGTTTGGTTGTGCTTTGATGATGATTAATTGGATTTATGCATCATAAGATTTGAGAAAATTGATTAGATTAATTTTTCCCCAAATTCTTAAGCTTGGCCGAATATAGACACTAGTTTTCTGATGGTGATTTTTTGATTTTAGACTATTGGATGAGTTTAAAACATGAAATGAATATTAATTGTTGATTTAGTTGGATTGAAATCAAAATTGAATGTTATTTCATGACATTGTCGTGAGATTGAGCATGTTGAATGGATTGATTTTACTTCAATTTGTGTTGGACATGAATTCGATAATTAAGCATGATTAATTTGATTAATTAATATTTTGGAAATATTAGATTAATAGATTAATTGTGTTAATTACACTTTAATTGAAATTAATGTAATATTTAGAATATTATGTTAATATTAATTAGTCTTTAAAATTGGATTGTGCTAATTTGTTATATTTGGACTAATGGGCTTGGTTGGGCCAAGTTTGGTTTTGGACAATTGAGTTGGATCTAATTGGGCCTAAAACCATTTCCATAAAGTCCAAATATGACAATTGGGCCTTTATATAATTTTAATTGGGCCTAAATTGATTTTTAGCAAAATGGTGATTCCTTATTGGGCCTTGGCTATTGGATTGGATCCATATTGGCCAAAGCCCATGCCTAAAGAATTAATTGAAAGCCTATTGGACTTTAATTAAATTGGCATTGAATGCTAATTGGGCCTTTGAGACCCAATTAGATTGGATTTATCTAAGTCTAAAAGGCATTAAAATAAGTGTAATTATTTAATTTGGAATTAAATATGAATTAGTATTGGAAACAATTTGAATTGGATTTAAAATTATAGTTCGATATAATTCAAGAATACGTACTTCGAGTATTTATTCTTAAAACGAGTTGGACTCGCGCAGATCAAATCGTTGTATGAACATTGGATGGTCATTAATTAAAGATTAATTAATTGGATTAGATTCATTGAACAACATGCTTTGTGTGAATATTTGGATGTATTTGTATGAATAATATATATCAGATGGATATTAGTAGGGTGGGGCAATTTTGGAAATTGTTGTAATAAATTTGGAATTTATTAAATTGGACTTGCGTGTCCAGCCTATCATATCTTTACTCTTTGTATTTTTCTTCTCACCAATTCCCCTCAATGTAAATGAGGTTTTTTTAATGTATTATGTAATTGGGTAGAAGTATGAATAGTGCTAGCGGGAGAGAAGAAAGTGAGAGATTTGTTCTATGAACAAATTGTGTTATATATCCATTCGCATATCATTATTAATTTATTCGCGCCTTATTATGCTTTTAGAATGCATGCTTAAGGGTGTATGATGAGACCTAATCAAAGATAATAAATTGGATGTCAATTTACGCGAAAAACCCTCACTTTAATATTAAGCGTTTTCCTTCCATTGAATGGTTCTTTCTCAAGATCCAGGATTGGCTTTGATTTGTTGGCCAAAGTCAAGATCATTGTCCATCGCGGATGTATTTGAACCACGGAGGCTTTGTTATATATTGTATGTCTTGGGCAGTTGTGACTTGTTGGCCAAATTCAAGGTCACTTTTAAATATCGACGTGGATTACGAAGCTTTCCCACTGTCAATGGGTCTCGCTTAATTGGAATCATTAAGCTTGTTGAGCCAAAGCCAAAGCTTAGTTGATTCAGAGGAAAAGGTTAGGATATATATATTGGATATATATTTTTGGATTGGAGGTCCACCTACCGGATCTAGAAATTGGATGAGATCCAATTGATCTTAGAGATCTACCTAGTTAAGTTTCATACAGCTTGTTGGCCAAAGTCAAAGTTGTGTGTTATTTAACGGGATCCTAGCCCACAAGGAAACTGGTTTCCCGAGTACTCAACAGAGGTTTAGAGGCTCACCGAAAAACAGTGGGAGAGCAGTATTAAATTTTCAATTTCGTTTAATACTTACTAAATACGCACTTTATTATTTTTGTCGTTATATATTTATATTAGTTGGACTAATATTTTATTGTTTTCTTTGAACAGTTGGACTGTACCATAACTACTACACTTGTAATTGGTTGTATAGTTGGACTATAGTAACCATTACATTTGAGTGTACCTGATATCGTTGATTGGATAGTTGGACTATTGCAATCAAGATGGCTGGAAAGATTAGCGTTAGAGATATTGTCATGGGCGATAATGTCTTTAACGGCACCAATTTTCCAGATTGGGAGATGAATCTCAGGATTGTCCTGGGAGCCGAGAAGTTGCTCTATGTTATAGACATACCTCTCGGGCCTGAGTCCGGACATGAGCGGGTAGTTGATCATGAGCTTTGGAAGACTCATAGTGATGACAACTCAACTGCTCAGTCCGTCATGCTTTCCGCAATGACTCCACAATTTCGTCGTCAAAACAAGGGATTGGATCCCTATAACATGATGTTGAAATTGAAGGACCTTCTTAGATATAATCTTAGATATCATAAGTATGAATTGCAAAAGAAGCTATTTCGCTCACGTATGTCAGAGGGTACGTCTGTCGAGCACTATGTGTCGCAGATGATTGCTGACATTGAACAGCTAGGTCAACTGGGCATAACCTTTGAGGCTGAGACTTCCATAGATTTGATTTTACAAACTCTGCCCGACTGTTGGGGCTGGTTCATCATGAACTACAATATGATGAAACAAGATAAAACTCTTGGAGAGTTGATGGCGATGCTGAAAGAAGCAGATCCAGAGCTTCTGAAGGGCAAGAAGCGCGAAGCGCATCTTACTTCGACATCTTAGAAGGCCAAGGCTTGGCCGAAGGCTTCTGGAGGTGTGAAGATGAAGAAGAAAAGAAAGGGCAAGGCCAAATCATCACAGTCTTATGGGAAGACTAATGATAAATCCTAAGATGTATGCCTATAGTGTGACAAACGGGGTCACTGGAAGCGTGACTGTCGTGAGTACAAGGCGCATATGAAGGAAGTGAAGGCAGGTAAGGCTCCGGCTTCAGGTATGTTTGTTATTGAAATAAACATGTCTACTTCTAGTTTTAAAATTAGATTTTTGATTCTGGATGTGGTACTCATATATGTACTGATGTGCAAGATTTTCAGATTAGCAGGAGACTGGCTTCAGGTGAGATTGACCTACGAGTTGGAAATGGGACGAGAGTCGCTGTTTTGGCTGTAGGGACCTATGTTTTGGAACTGCCCTCGAGGCATGTACTTACATTATCATACTGTTAGTTTGACTAGAAACATTATATATGTATCTTGTTTAACCTAATGTGGGTATACATTTGTATTTTGGAATACCGGGTGTTTTGTTTATAAATATGATTTTGAGATATGTACAGCTGATGTTAATAATGGTCTTTATATTTTGAATATAAATGAATCTCAAACATATAAAATGACAAACAAAAGGCTCAAATTGAGTAACACGGATGAAACTTATCTGTGGCATTGTCGTCTGGGACACATTAACAAGACTTGTATATCCATACTTTCGAAGAGTGGATACTTGGACGGATTTGATCCTAATTCATATGACGTATGCAAATCTTGTTTATTAGGTAAAATGCCTAAAACGTCTTTTAGTGGTAAAGATGTTCGTGCCACCAAATTGTTAGCCCTCGTTCATAGTGACATATGCGGGCCCATGTCTAGCCAGGCTAGAGGTGGATATGAATACTTCGTAACCTTTACGGATAATGCATCACGTTATGGTTATGTCTATCTTATGAGACACAAGTCGGAAACTTTTGAAAAATTCAAAGAGTTTCGACACGAAGTGGAAAAATAGACCGGTAAAAGTATTATAACATTATGGTCAGACCGTGGTGGAGAATACTTAAGCAATGAGTTTCTTGATTACTTAAAAGAATATAGTATTCTTTCACAGTGGACTCCTCCAGGAACACCTCAATTAAACGGTGTGTCCGAACAGAGAAACCAAACTTTATTGGACATGATAAGGTCAATGATGAGTCGCACTGAGCTACCAATTTCCTTCTGGGGATACGCATTGAACAGTGCAATACTTATTTTGAATAAGGTTCCGTCAATGTCTGTTGGACAGACTCCATATGAAATATGGACATGAAAGAAACCAGGTTTCTCATTCCTGAAGGTTTGGGATGCTGGGGATACGTTAAACATTTGGATGGTACCAAACTAGAACCCAAATCGGATAAGTGTCTATTTGTAGGTTATCCTTTGGGAAACCAAATGATATTACTTCTACAACCCACAAGAGAACAAGGTATTTATTGTTCTCCATGCGGTTTTCCTCGAAAATGAATTCCTAAATGCAGTGGTAAGTGAGAGGAAAGTATAACTCGATGAAAATCAAAGTGATACTGTTCTTGGCACCGACTCCCTTAAGGAACACGAACAGTTCATCAGGGATGAGACTGTACCACGATCTTCTAACACACAAGAACCGCGTAGATCAAAGAGAGTCAGAAAACAACCTGAGAGGTATGAGTTTCTGATTTCACCTCATGTAGATATTAATCTTATTGAGGAAGATGAACCGACTACGTATGAGGAAGCAATACAAGGTATCGACTCCATTTTATGGCAAGAAGCCATGAAGTCCGAAATGGATTCCATGTATACCAACCAAGTTTGGACACTGGTTGATGCACCAGAAGGCGTTAAGCCGATTGGTTGTAAATGGGTCTTCAAGAAGAAGACCGACATGGATGGAAACATACAAACGTACAAAGCAAGACTTGTAGCAAAAGGGTATCGTCAACGACATTGTGTCGATTACGACGAAACTTTTTCATCTGTTGCCATGATTAAATCCATTCGGATAATGCTTGCTATTGTTGCATATTTCGATTATGAAATATGGCAGATGGACGTCAAAACCGTTTTCCTTAACGGAAACCTTTTGGAGGATGTTTATATGTAACAGCCTGACGGTTTTGTCGTGCCAAAACATGCAAACAAGGTTTGTAAGTTAAATCGATCCATTTATGGATTGAAGCAAACATCACGTTTTTGGAACCAACGTTTTGATGAGATCATAAAAGAATATGGTTTCATTCAAAACGAAGATGATTCTTATGTATATAAGAAGGTTAGTGGGAGCGCACTGACATTTATTATCCTTTATGTTGATGATGTATTGCTTATTCGCAATGACATTCCCATGCTACAATCGGTGAAAGCTTGGCTATCATTAAAATTCTCCATGAAAGATCTGGGAGAAACAGCTTTTATTCTGGGAATAAGGATATACCGGGATAGATCCAGAAAGCTACTTGGACTCCCCCATAGCTCGTACATTGAAAAAGTATTGAAGAGATTCAACATAGATCAGTCTAAGAGGGGGTTGCTTTCAGTGTCACATGACATCTCTCTATCTAAGGACATGTGTCCTAAAACTCAAGATGAGAGAGATAACATGAGTCGGATCCCGTTCGCTTCTATAGTCGGGTCGATCATGTATGCCATGATATGTACGCGACCTAATGTCTCATATGCTTTGAGCATGTGCAGTCGCTATCAGGCCGATCCAGATGATGGTCACTGGATTGCTGTTAAGAACATCATTAAGTATCTTAGACGAACTAAGGATGCTTTCTTAATATATGGAAATGGAGAACTTGAGGTGACTGGGTTCACCGACGTAAGTTTCCAAACCGATAAAGACGACTCTAAGTTACAATCTGGGTACATATTTTGTTTGAACAACGGAGCAGTGAGCTGGAAATCTTCCAAGCAAGAGACTGTTGTCGATTCAACAACATAAGCGGAATATATCGCTGCAGCTGAGGCAGCAAAAGACGCGGTTTGCATTCATAAATTCCTAATTGGATTAGGAGTAGTTCCGTTAGCAGCTGAGCCCGTACCTTTGTATTATGAAAATAACGGGGCTATAGCACAGGCTAAGGAACTGCGGTCTCATCAACGATCCAAGCATGTACTTTGATGTTTCCATCTAATTCGTGAGATCATACATCGAGGTGATGTGAAGATCGAAAAGATCACTTCAGATGACAACATTTCAGATCCGCTGACGGAAGCTATCTCTCAGCAAATGTTTGAGCGACATGTACATAGTTCAGGTGTTAGATACTTGAGTGATTGGCTATGAGCCAAGTGGGAGATTGTTGGACAATTATGACCCATAACATCACTATTTGTAAAAGACATTGTGGTTTTTATACAAATAAACTATGTGACAAAGGAAATTGTTATTTTATCATTTTATAATTAGATTACTTGGATATATATAAATGATAAAAGTCCTTATGATTAGTTCTGGATTAATAAGATATGAGACAATATTAATCCACGAACGGTATAATCATTAAACATCCATAGTCGTAGTATTATCGAGACTTGACATCGATAATGCAGAATAGACTAGTATTACACGTGTGCGCATTATGGAAGCTTAACGGCATAGTTCTCATATATTTAAGTATTGGATACTTATGCAAGTGTGATATGAGGTTCTGTTAGCCGTTGGACCGGGAACAGCTTCGCTCTGGATAGACCCATCAGAATCATATTGGTAGGATGACTATGTGTCTATGGGAATCCGAATCAGGGTAGGTGTATGTGGTATTAACCTGAGACTTGCATCAATAATACTTGCGACAATCAGTACACTTTGGTTTTGGTCGTCCGGGGCTTTAACAGGTTCTGTGTACGCCTCTTCCGGATTTACTGAGAATCATAGTGTATTGGGTGTGATGTCAAGATGGAAGTATCACTTCAGTCATATGAAGATGATGATCACGCAGGGATACAGAACTAGTACTCTTAAATGCTGCAGCTATCGGGATAGTATGACTAGGTCATGATTATCCGATTACAAAGACTAGTTGCTAGTGATTCGATATATGCTTCGTACGGGGCATACATAATTCCAGCCTCAGGCCTAGCATGTGACATCTGATACATGATCGTAATACGCAATACTTAGTATACTACGCCTGATACACATTATAAATTCCTTGTTGAATATTTCTGGAGAATTGGGTAGGCACGGTGCTTTGCTAGAACGTGGTAGGGGGTACGCACATGTTCGGATAGTTCGATGACCGTATTTACTGCCAACATATCCATAGATCTATTGGGTCGCTTCCCAAAGATTCATCGATGACATTTGACCCGAACATAATTAATCTGGGATTAATTATGAGAGAGAAAATTAATCTCGGATTAATTACGGTAAGAATTTATCTGGGATAAAATTTGAATAGAAGAGAGAACATGATTAATTTGGAATTAATCGATTAAATAATATATTGGATATATTAATTGAAATTGGATTTCAGTGCAGAATTAAAATTGGATTTTAATTCGGGCGAATGAATTAATTTGGAATTAATTCATAAGCGACTTTCGTAATAATTTTACTATGCATTATTATTTAATTAAATTGGATTTAATTATATCGCAACGTAAAATTCATTTAATCGGATTAAACAAATCCGGGCCCAAAATGTGTTGAGCAAGTCAACTTGAATTTTAAATTTAAGTGGTGGGACCCACTACAAACTGTCACCAAGTTGATGGAAGTAGATGGGAGCATTTAATGCTTTATTTCTTCCAACACATTTTGTTTTATTTTTGGAAAAGATATACTCAATTTTGGAGTCAACTTTGGTATTAGTTTTGGAAATTAAAAATATCAAAAAACCAAAAACTCTCTCATTTTCCCTCTCATTATCGTGAGCTACTTCTTCTTCTCCATTGATTTTTGTTTCAAAAATCAAGCAAGCTAGCACTTAAAGAGTCCTGTGAGGTGATAGGGAAACTCACCCTTGGGTTGGAAACACTCTCTAAAGCTTGGAGCTTCATCAGCATACAAAGAATTTTCGAAACCCACATCCAATCAATGTAAGTTTTTCCGCAACTCACTTGATCATTCACACACAAAATCATGACTTAGAGACATTGGACATGTCTATGACACTAACATGCGAAGCTATTTCTTCCAGTTGGATTTTACACTCTGCTTGTTCTGTTCACATATGCAATTCGTTGTAGGGACTGAAGGAAATTAGGATGATGAAATATGGAGTGATGCAGTTGCATTTTAGGAGTGAAGACTTTTTGGATGCAGTTGCAGTATGGGTGTATGAGAATCCCTTGTCCAATGGGAGAATTTTGTTAAATTACTGTTATTTTGTGCCAGGATGTGTGGCAAATATTATAACACTTTTGTATTAGATACATAGGGTTTTTGTGTAAATATTAAGAATCGTTCTTTGTATTTATATGATAAATATAGTATTTCCATTCTTGAATGTCCAAATGAGAATGGACATTACATTTTGCAAGAATCTAGAGATATTTTGAATATTGAGACTAATAAACACAATAGATCTGCTATTAATAATACTGACTTATGACAAATGAGGTTAGGTCATATTGGCGTATGACATCTGACCCAGATGGTTAGGAATGTTTGATTGAAAATCTCACTATTAAGCCTTACCCGACTTGTGAATCTTGTATTCGGGGTAAAATGATTAAAGTCCCATTTTCTGGTGTAGGACATCAAGCCTCTGACTTGTTAGAACTAGTATATTCTGACGTATGTGGTCCCATGGGTCTTACTGCTCATAGTGGCTAGTCATATTTCGTTACCTTCACCGATGATTTTATTACGGTATGATTATATTTATCTGATAAAATATAAATCATAAACTTTTGAAAGGTTCAAAGATTTCGAAACGAAATGGAAACGCAAACTGAAAAGTTCATCATGTGCCTACGATCGGATCGAGTTGGTGAATATATGAGCGGTGAGTTCACTGATTATTTAATAGAGAATGAGATTCTCGCTCAATATACTCCTCCAGGTACTCCACAACACAATGGAGTGTCTGAAAGAAGAAATCAAACTTTATTGGATATGTTTCGCTCTATGTTAAGTGATGTAGATTTACCTTATTACCTGTGGGGCTATCCGCTCCCCACTGCAGTTCATCTTTTGAACAAAGTTCCTTCTAAAGTTGTTCTTACGACTCCATATAAATATGGACTGGTAGGAAACTGAAAGTTAATTATATTTGGATTTTGGACTGTCCTACGTACGTCAGAGTGGCGCAGCATGATAAGCTTTTTCCTCGAGTACAAAAGTTTAAGTTTGTTGGGTATCCTTCCAATACGAAAGGATATTTATTCTATGATTCTGAGCGTCGAAACGTGTTCATAGCTCACTTCATAAAATTTCTAGAAGTAGAATTTTTGGTAGAAGGAGGAGATCATAGACAAGTTGAACTTGATGAAGTTTGACCTATAACCGACGAACCACAAGAGGAGCATGAGGTTCAAGAATGTGAAGGATCTTTGACACACACACTTCGTAGGTCGAGCGGGGTCATAAGAGCTCCTGAGCGCTTGTCTTTGATACAGGACATAGGTCTTGATATGTTTTTTGCAGAAGAGACGAACCTGAGGACTAACAAAGAAGCGGTGTTTCCGTGAAATGGTAGGAAGCCATGAAATCAGAGTTAGTCTATGCATTGGAATCAAGTATGAGACTTGGTTTCTCTTCAGGAAGGAATCGTTTCTGTCGGTTGTAAATGGGTTTACAAAAGAAAGAGAGGGTTTGATGGAAGTGTTGAAACTGCAAGGCCCGGCTGGTTGTAGACGGTTACACACAGCGACTTTTAAATCATTCCAAATGTCTTGATCACCCATGGGCTAATCTCTACTATCTACGAGCTGCGAGCTTAATAGTATCATGGTTGTTGATGTCATAGGCATAGCGGTATTTCCCGATTAGCTCCTGCAATTTTCGCTGTTGAAAATTGGAGGAATTCCCCCGAGCCCACTCTTGTATGAATTTCATCTTCATAATTTGTAGGAATGGTGGTTGGGTTTATGGCTCCGTAGAACTGTTGAGGAGCTATAGGAGCCATAAGTCTGCCATTGCCAAAAAGGATGCCGTTGGTGGAGGAATCCTTACAAATCCTCCTTTTTTTTCATGAGGAGGATTTCCTCTTTTGAGAATTAAAGGAATGCCTCTCGGGCCTACTCCTACATGTGCTCCCTCTTCATAATTTATAGGATGGCTGTTTGGGTTCGTGGCACCATAGAACTGTTGAGGAGTTATAGCAACCCATTGCCAAAATGGCAGCCATTGGTGGTAGGAATCTTGTTAATTCCTCCAACTTCCTCCTTAGATTGATGTTTCTCTTCTATTGTTGTAGGAGGAAGAGGGTAAGGATTTGGCTTATAAGGACGAGATAAGCCATGTGTTTCATAAGAGTTTCTGGAAGAATGCTCCCCGTATTTTTCCTGCCTAACCAGCCTATAAGACATTTCCTGCTACTAGATTGAGTCTAACCAAACATTAGTTGCTCTACCCTCTCAAAGGCTTGCAGGATTTTCTTTTGACCGTTTATTATTACATCATGTTTTGCTTCCATCCTTCTTAATATTGTAATACTTAAATTAGTAGGTTCAGCTTGTATCACCTGAGGCTCCAACAATAGGTCATGTTGAAGTCTAATTTTCTGTGATTATGAATTTTAAGAGGAGCCAGATTCCTCTTAAATTATTTCACTAGATGTGAAATGATTCATTCTTGTCTTTGCTCTACTATTGTATGAGAAAGTTTCCCAACATAAGACGTGGACACATTTTTTCCCATATTATTTTATGTTGATTGGTTGCATCTTTCTAATAGGTCCCACTGGATGTGCCAATTTAAATGTTGGCTCTGAAAATTTTTTGGTGTTGGTGGGTGTGCCAGATGAGCAGGTTCTCAAAGTTGAAATCTGACTTCTAAAATAGATTTTCTAAAGTTCGAAAGGGATGAACATTTTAGATTCTAATAGGATGCTGCAAAATAAACAAAATTGAAAATCGCTGAGAAATAATTTTTTACTGGAATTGAATTCTAGGTACAATGAAAGTTTATTGAATTTAAAAATTGTATAGGAATTGAAATAGATTGCAACTATAGAGAATGAGTTTGAATGGAAATTAACTACTATAAGAAATTAATGTAGGAGACACATTGGATTGTTGGATTGTTGATGTTGTTGTGATGATTGTTGGTGAGAGAGGTCATTACGTTCATTTCCTTTGTCATTTCTAACCACTGCCACCGACTGCTCCCCCATGCTCCTCTAACCGTTCCCCACATTCTATCCATCACATTTTTATTTGTCTTAGTTGGAGGAAATTGAAGCATAATGGAAGAAAAGTGCGTGCAATTGAGGAATTTCAGCATACGTTTTATTTTTGGTTCACTAGTATATCCTCATTCGACTATCCATGTCCTTTGAATAAATGCTAGATGGCCTTGAGTGATTGACGTATAAAGTCACATATGCTTCAAGATGAGATCCGATAGCTTTGATAATAAATGTTAGAGATGTTTCAAGGAAACTCAAAGTTGTGGATATAAGTCTTTGGCCAAAGCAGTTCAATATCTTAGATATATAAAATCCACAAGATAGATTGTCGAGTATATGGATTTGAACTTACTATGATCACAGACTCAATAAGAAACATAAATATAATAAGGAATGAGATGACATGCTCGAAGTGTATTCTAACAGGTTCATATGTTTTCTCACTTCATTCATCGACTATGGGTCATGACTTGCTGCTAGGCGATTACCCATAGTCTGTGGAATATCATAGAGATAAAATATTAAAGTGTTAATGTTATTCCACTGTTACTCGATAATGAACCTAGGACGGTCGCACAATATAGTTTTCGTCTATGTTACAAATTCGAGGATGTTTATTAAAAGTTAATAAATGATTATTTTGGCAAAATAATATTTCCTGATTGGATTAGAATATTCAGGATATTTCAAAAATATTATTTTGATTAATAAATTCGAAATATTAAATTAGATTTAATTGTTTAAATAAATATTTGATATTTATATTAAATATAATTAAATATAATTAAAATTAAGTTTAATTAATTAATTAATAATTATGCCAAAATAATATTTAATCTATTGAGCTTTAATTTAGTGGGCTAGCACCCAAATTAATTAGAGTCATAATTAAGATTTAATAGGGAAATCTTTATTTAATTAGGATTCCTAAATTTGATTAAGTATCCTAATTTATTTTGGAAAGAATCTTTAAGAGACCAAATTTGATTTGAAGAGGTTTTGGATTGTCATTATTATATTGGGAAATAATTAAAACAAATCCTATGCTTTTATATATATATATATATATATATATTATATATATATATATATATATATATGCATGCTCACATTGAAAAAAGGTCAAGACAAAAACAATTTGATTGTTGCATGCACACGTAAATATACATATATATAAGCACATCAATGTATGTTTTATTACTAGTAAATATTATTTATATTGATAAATAAATTTTATTGCATGCATGTTAAAATTAATTGAGATTAATTTAATAATATATTTGTTTACATCAACAACATAACCATGATTCTTAAAGTGGTTTTGGAAGAAAATTTTAAATCCGAGCTAACCCTAAAATCTTACAGTGGTATCAGTAGCTTTGGGGTTATGTCGTTTTGATGAAAATAAATTAAATCAAACAACTAACTTGGATAAGAATTTCTTTTTTTTTGGTTTTCGCTTAAATTACTATGGACTAGTAATAAGCTGGTTGGAGTATGATTAATACTAAAAAATAAACATTTATTAAAAGGAAAATTAATTATTTTACACTTATATTTTCATTAATCCCCTTAATTTAGCACATTTGTGAAATGATAATTAAATTTATATTTTATATATTTTTATTGTAATTTTTATTTCTTATGTATGTGAAATAATATTTGGGATGCATAACTAGAAAAATAGACGTAATATTTGGATTTTTGAGGCCAGAAACTTAAAAGGATCTGTTATGTAACAGTGTATAATTTTGGAAATTTCAGCTTTGCGTAATTTTCGTATTTTGGCCATAACGTTTTACTCTGTTATCGGATTGAGGTGATTTCAGTTTCAGATGCAAAAAAGACTCAAATATCTACAACTTTACTCTTTACAAGATTTTCTAGTTATGAGGTTTTCAAGGTCGAAATTATTGAAGAATCCAATGTGTGTTGCATGTAATTTTAATTATTAGAAAATAAAATTAAAATAAAAATAAAAAATAAAAGTGAAATGTGACAAATATTTGCAAAATGATCAATAAAAATAAAATCAAAAAATCAAAATCAAAAAATGAAAAAGAAAAATATAAATTAGTAAAAATAATTATTGTTTTTACTTGATTTGAAAAGTTGTAATTAATAATTAAGGGATGAACACTTCTATTATAAATATAGATGCTCACCTCTCATTTTCTTCATACTTATTTCATTTTATCTCTTGAAGAACTTAGAAAAAGTGTTTGTGTGTTTTATTTTTCAAGTTTTGTTGTAAATTCTTTTTCTTTTAATAATAAAATTATGTGTTTTTATTGAAAGCATAAGTAGCTAAGTTCATTATGTTACAGTAGATGGTGAAACTTTTAATATGAGAATATAAATTAATCATACTTATATATCTTATATTTGAGAGTGTTTTGATTCGCTGTAGACAATCAAATCTTGGTTGGCACAGTTAATACTTTACTCATATAATATGAGAGAGTAATTTAAATCTGTACTAATTATTGACAAATTTTGTTACCGCTTTTATGATTGATTTTATATATTTGACATAATTAAATACCTAATTGGACTTGTAATAGACAAATGTTATCACCACATTTATGATTGGTTTTATATGTTTTAGCATAATTAATTCATGATATAAATTAATAATGATAATTTATATATTATAAAAAATAAGAATGCTTTATATTTGAAATATTAAGAGTGGATCATCTAAACACACTAGTTTAATTTATTATTACATTCCAATTTAAAAATCTACCACCACTTCAATCAATTCAGTTTTTTTTTTTTTCAAATTTCTGTGAATCGAGCCATGCATGTTATGTGTCATAATTTTATTATTAATTTAATGAAAATTATGGCATAAATATAAATTGATTTTTGGTAAATCATTTTAACTTAACACAAAACTTCATCTCTCAAAAATGCTCTCTTCTCTCACGCCCAAATGGGCACAATGCTCACTGGTTTTGAACCAGAAAAACGTGAGCAATAGGGAAGCTAAGAGTGGTTTCTCATGGTGAGAAATCAAGTGCTAGCACACTTACGAGTCTTGCGAAGGTGGTAGGGAGGTTCAACCATGAGGCGGGACTCATCCGATGGAGTTTGGAGCTTCGTTTTGAGACCCGAAACTGCCAAGACAGTGAGCATGGACTGCTGCAGTGGGCTTACAAAGGCAGTGCGTTTTTGGGCATGATTCGTCTTCATATCGACATAACCGATCAATGTAAGTATTCCGCTATCTTCATTGGTGTATTCACGCATGTTTTCATGTCTTGTTTGATCTTGGGACCTTAGAAAAAATCAACAATGGTATCATACCAGATTATTTTATTGTTTCGACACTCTTATACTTGGGAGTAAATAACTATTTTATGAGTGTAGCAGTCTACTTGCCCTTTGCTACAGTGAATCAATATCCAGTTTCTCTTTAATGGATTATATACCATCCCATATCCGATTTTTTTTAATGTACCAATAACCCTTTCAAGCAATATGCCCGACCCTTTAAACCAATCTGATTAAAAAAATCAAAGATATTTTGCAACTCGGCACAAAAAGATACAGCAATTCAATCGGAGTCCTATATCAATCATACAACTTAAATACTATAAGATGACATTCATTTTCCTCTAAACCAAAATTTAGATTACCACCTTATCCAAAAAAAAAAAAAAAATTTAATTACCTGTTCATGTTACACCTCAATCTAGATTAACAAGCAAGATGATCCATGGTGAGTTGTTCATCAATCTGACCAGGAAAAAGAAAAGATTGTTTAAACTAGGGCATGTGAGCAGCTAGCAGGCTTGAAAGTCAAGGAACAGACGCAGTTTCTGCAGGAGCAGCTCGCGAGTGCCAAAAAAAGGCTTGCTACTAACAAGCCAATCCTTCTCGAGAAGACCTGCTTTGGCACTACTGATCATCTCATCGTGGAAAGGAGATACAATACAGTAAATTGAAGTCCTTAGAACATCAGCCATGGCATATGCTTTTGAATGCAACACCCCACCTCTCTTTTTGGCCATCCCTACGTCTCTTCTTCCTGTGTTCAGTTGAGCCCATTTAATACCAGCTGGCCCCATCAAATGATGTGGCGCTTGCAAGTTCGTCTTCTTCCCCATAAATGCTTCAATGGCAAGGAGGCAGGACACAAGTGTTGAGAGAACATCAAGGTTGCTACCTGAAAGTTGAGCAACCCCAAACCTGTCTTCCTTGTGAGAGTGTGCAGTCAAGGAGGAAACTGACCGCGCACACCAAGCACATAGCTGCATCAATACATCATCATCAAATTAATGGAACTGATACAATAATTCATTTGAACTGTAAGAAGCAGAAATTGCTGACATCCTTTATTCATCACGAGCATCTCTATAGGACCATACAGACAAATTGAAGAAAAGATTTTAAAAATGCCAAAACCATCTAAACAAGATTCCACAAAACAAAGAAAAACCTTACATTATTTATGACTTATGATAGAAGAGTCTTTCAAAAACATAAAAAGCCCGCATTGAAGGTGGACTCAACCCATTTTCTCAAGCTAGTTCAACAAACAACCTCCTGACGCCTTTTCACAAAGTCTACACTTCTCTGAACATTCCCCCATGGTTTCAAATATCTGTGCATTACTGGTAGATGGATGATGCTGCCACTGAGGGGTTGATAATAATTCTGGTATGCAAGTGGAGATTTTCTTATGCAGGGTTCACTTGCAGGATAGAGGAGCCAAGGCTATCTTATTTCTTGAAGTGATCCTATTATGGGGTCAGAACAAGTTTATAATTTAAGCTTTTTCTCTCTCTGAGTACCATCAAGGTCTAATTTCCATACAATTACACAGCAAGAGGAAAAATAAATAAATCCTTTCTAAATGTCAGCATTATCTCCAAGCCCTAATAAATCGATGCCAATCCTCCCAAAACACCACATACGACAAACCTTGACCTTTGGTTAAGGCTCTTGTTACCAAAGCAGCTTGGGCAATTTTTAAGCCTGATGAACAGGTTTGGACATGATAAACTAGGCTTGAACAATTTCTTGTTGGACTTGAGCATGTGGAAATCTAGCAAGCTTGGGAAAAGAATGAGACCTGACTCATTGTAACCATGTTTGGTGGCATGTTTAATCTATATATACATTTGATGCATATGCCCAAATCCTGAACTAGCCCATGACCATGAGCAGGTCCATGGGATGTTTCTATTCAAGCTATCCTGCTGAAATATGATTAAATATGACCTAGTAGAGGACTCCAAGTCGAGACCCATTCAGAAGGCAATTTAAGGAAGCACATATGCACACATTAAATTGAAGCAAAAAGTGTTATCAACAACAGTTCCGCATACCTGGAAGTTGTTCAATTCTTCCGAATATTTTGAATCTACTCGCATGTCAGTTGGTGACAGCAACTGACTGGATAGGTCTTTGTCAACAGAACTGGCTTCCATACCTTCACCCAACTTTGTTGCAAGCTGTTTCAGAGGCTTCAAGCATACATCTATGACTCTTCTGTAAGTTTCACTAGTTTCTTCAAAGAAGGCAGCTCGCCGCCATGTGTCAACATTATTCTCACAAACCATACAGAGATCAAGATATGCAAGATACTGTAGAAGAGAACTCGGAGCGCTCCTCTCCAAAGCTGCAAGAAGAGGCTCACTTGGATTCGTTTCTGCGGCTGCTGATCCTTTAGGTGGAGCAAACATGAACCGTTTTGTATGTATCACCTAAATAGTAATGTAAAGATGTCACATATACATATAAATAAATATAATTGAAGATCTGTAAACAAAAAATATAAGCAGGTAACAACCCGCTGCCTCAGGCTCTTATAAGAAATGCACCCCATGTACTCGAACTCAGGACCTGACAACCAAGTCCCAAGCTTTTACTACCAAGCCATACCCCTTAGGGACAACTGAGAAAGTTATGTATATCTACATGACCGATAAAGTTATGTAGATATGTTGGCTATTTTAAAGAAGAATATCGCAAGGTAATACTTGTTAAATTTGACACTTATCTTTTTCATTAAATACTCATAGTCCCCTAGGATACAAAAGAAGGAAAATATGAAATTCGCAAGCTGAAAATGTTTAACAATCTTCATAGGGTTGTTTTAGAAATACTCATACTATTTCTCTCATTTAGGAATTAAGAGAGGTAAACATAGTGCATAGGTGAGGTGAAACAAATTGGTTTACAGATAATGAACCATAGACTACAAACGATATAGTGTATATTAGGGTGCAGTACCAAAGAGTCATGATGATCTATTTATGACATATATAATATGTAATTTAATTTTTAATTTTTTTTTTTTAAAAAAAAGTGGGCAATTTATTTTCTGTATTTTGACTTCGAATCTTTAAATATTATTTAGTAATTGATATCACATCCTTTTTTCTTTTCATCTTTTGCAATCTCTCATGTCCTAAGAAACTAGTATATATATTTAAAGCTTCTCAAATGCCTGATACAGTCTATAATTATGAACAAGAAAACCCTGATAGAGACAAGAATCAACAGGAAAAAAAAAAATCCCGCAGAAAAATAACTATATTTAGAAAACAAACCTGATGTAAATAATGATCTAATTCCCAACAGAGAAACACAGCAAAACAACCAATGTAAAAGGTGATCTGCTCAGCCATGAACTTTCCAATTGTTACCTCACTCTTACGTTGATCTGCCAGGAAAACTACTGGCAATACTGAAAATAAGAAAGCTGTAACTGACAGCTTTAAGGCTCTTTTAATAGCTGAAGGGAGGCCCATCTTGAAGCTGAAGAAAAGAGATCGCTGTTGAAACAGACATTTAAAAGCAATGATCATGAGCCCAATGATCGGAAAGTTAAGGAAATAAGACGATATCCTAAAAAAGAAAATCATCAAGGATCGCAAATTAAAAATCAATTCAAGCAATCCATTTCAACATCCTAGCTCATCAGAACATAGCATGACATATTTTTGGAGATAGAATCAAAGGTATTCCACAATTCATGGCCAACATAGTAACAAAAGATCATAAATTAACAGATAAGCACTCATAACAAAAATAGAAACATCATTTCTGGAAAGTGTTCACAATTCTTGATCCCAGTATATCTAACCACAAACTCGATCCACCTCACCTCCTACAAACTAAAACCTAATTGACAAGCACACCCAGTCCTTCCACTTAAAAATATCAAACTGAACACTAATCATATAATGGGGAAATCTGAGTGTACTGGATTTGATAGTTTTTATGGTCAGGAGATTAATGAGATGTAAGGTATGTGACTAATGTGCTTCGGCTTTTTTTAGTACCCAATTCCCTCTCCCCCATGGAGTTGGTATTGAGGTGTTGTAGCTTAAAACCCACAACGGCAGTGAAATAAAGCTATAAAGCTATTGTTGATGATCATCTTTGGTAATATGACTTCTAATAATATTTTTGACAAAACTCGTAAAGGTATGAGGTTTCTATCAAATAACAGAGGAATCGAAACACTTTACCGGATGCTTATAAGCTACGGCTACTCAACAAAGCTACCAAACATATCCCATCATCCTAACACCCACAAATATAAAGTTTAAATGCATCGGCCTAGTTTAACTAGGCGACTAAATATTACAATGTACCCACCTATTTGTACAGTTGCATATTAAGAGAACCTCAATCCAAAACATATCCATAATAAAAAATAAGCAAGCTTTAAGATTACAAATCAATTAAAAAGAACAAGACTGACCTGAATAATGGGGAACTCCAAAACCCACCTTTGCTTATAAACATAAAACAAAGCATAAAACAATCCACAGACAAAACCCCTAAACCCCACTCTCCAAATTGTCTCAGTTCCATCATAATCCTCAACCAAACAAACAGATAAAACCGAAACGAACCCCGACACGGCGGCAGTGGCCACAAACAGCATAAGCGTCAAAGAAACCACAGCCCGGCGCCGGAACTCAGGGGACCAGGCAGGAGAAAGGAGGGCGAGGAAGAGTTCAAAAGGCGAAACGGGGCGTTTGAGCTGAGGAGATGAGGCGGTTGAGAGGGCGAAGGAGAAGGCGAGCTGAGACAAGTGGAATGTGGAGAAAGTGAAAAGGAATGAGAGGATTGAATGTGGGGAGAATATGAAGAGTTTGAGGAGGAGAAAAATGGCGGATGAAGGAATTGATTGCCAAATTAAGAACCCCAAGTGGCGATTTTGGATGAGAGGCTCTGGTTCTAATGGCGAAGACATTTTTTTTTTTTTTTTGTGGGGATTTATGAGAATATTTGCAGTTGCAGAGAGGTTTTAGGACATGAGGGTTTCTTCCATATTTACTATTTAGGGGAAGTGCTCATTGGATTAATAACATTTGACTCCCTGAAGTATTTAATATTCATAAAGCATAACATATAGTCTATGAATTTGCATCGAATATGTTCAATTTTTTTTTTTTATTATTATTAGTAGAAAATTTCGAATATCAATTAGAATTTGAGGTTTATATAGGGGTGACAATTTGCGGTTAGGATATTTATTGTTCGATTCGATTCGCTTTAAAGCCAAATACGGGTTTGAAAAAATGGATTCGTTTAATAAATGGGTCAATTCGATTCGTTTATTAAACGAATCGAATACGAATTTTAGTTTTTATTGATTCGTTTAAGATTCGTTTTATTATTTTATTTACTAGTTCTTGTTAATTTTCAATAAAGATTTGAGAAATTATAGCTAATTACCATAGAAAAAAATAATATTTTCGATATTTGACGAGATATTTTTAGTATATATTAAATAAATATTATATGTATATATTTATGAAGAATTAATATAAATTAAAGGTGGTAAATTATTTTATTAAATAATATCATGACTAAACGAATATTCGTATTCGATTCGTTTAATAAACGAATCGCATATGAATCCTGATATTATGATTCGTTAATAAACGAATCAAATACGAATCTATCACCTTTTGATTCGATTTGTTTAGGATTCGATACAAATTCGATTCGTTGATTCGTTTTGTCATCCCTAGTTTTATATTGTTCTTTGTAAAATTTAGGATAAAAATTTATTTTGAATAAGATTTTTGATCAAATTTCAAGATTATTTTTATCTTGTGTCGGGAATATTTATTGTATATTTCACATATGTGTTTTCATATGCTAACATTTTTTATGAGATCGTTCATTTTCAACTCTATTAAATTATTCCTTTCTAAAACACTTTAAACAACATTTTTTTTATAAAAAAAAATATTTTCGTTCTTGAAATACAATATAAATTTTAACATAGGAATGCAAAAACACCAAGTGAGTGCCATTTTCCCCTATTGATTCTAATATATACCATTTTCCCCTACCGTTTCTTTAATGCCCCATTACCTCATTCACATTAAAAAATATAATTTTTTTTAAATTTTTACCCTTTACTATTATTGTATCGACATGATTTATAATTAAAATCAATATATTTATATTTTTTATTTATTTATTTAATACTAAAAATATTAATAAAATAAAATTTTTATAATTTTATAATAAATATTGTTATTAAATCGTTTTAACATTAATGATTTTTCTGTAACATATATTGGTTAGAAATTTGGGAGTTTTTTTATTTTTTTTCTTATTAATTTATAGGATAAATAATGAAAGCTAATTTTTATTATTTTTATTTAAATAATTTTTTATTTATAAATGTATTAGATATGTTGACGGCTGATTTTGGTTCTCGGGGTATAATATGGGAATACACCTCCGAGGTAATCTTCCTTCAACGGTGAATTTGTTTGGTTATGGGGGTCCAAAAGCAAATTTAGCGAGAGACGAAAAGCACACTAATCGACAAAGAGATTTAACGTGGTTCGGTGGATTTTGGGATCCGACCTACGTCCACGGACAAGAACAGGGTGGTACTTTTTATTACTCAAATACACTCTCGGGTCTCTTCTTTGTTTTTACAAATCAGAGCTCGATGATTTTTGATCACTCACTTTTGTGATGATTTTTTGAGATGTCTTTTACATATGCCCTACCCTCCTATTTATAATAATACAGAAATCAGACTCCTATTTGTACAAAGAATCCTATTTGAACTCAATCTTCTCTTCTTGTAAGGATTCCTAGCCTAATACTGCTTTCTTTCTTCTTCTCACTTCCTCCTCTTGGATTCTGACTCTTTCTTCTTATTAGGATAGGATAATTTGCTTATCTTATCCGTAAGAATAGAGTGTCGTTATCTTGAACGCGACTTCTCTGTCTGGTCGGTTTTCATGAGGTCGGTCATGTCAATATTTTATGCTGAGAATGTTTATGCCGACCTTGTAGTGCTCGGTCATCCGAACCAAAGTGGTCGGTCTCTTCACATGCTGTGGTCGGATCGGCTATAAAATCTCAAATCCAAACGGTCAGGGATTTTACCCTTTTGTCCTTGTTGTACTGTCTTAAATATTGTAGTGCCTGAAAACACCATCAACATCTGTCCCCTAGTTCTCGGTTCCAACAAGTGTGCTAGTTGGTGCCGGGAACTATATAATAGTCTTGCTCTGTTTGGAGGTTGATCTGAGGTCGAGAAATGCTTTGTTGTCTCTTTTCCAGCGCCTTGTCTCGGGACACGCAACAGTCACGTCCGCTTAAATGCCCATCAAATCAACTTTAGGGTTTTTTCTAAGTTCGACACTTGTCAACATCCGCCGGGTTCCCGCCAAAACCGACGGTGATGAGCGTCCCAGTCATGACTATAAGAAAGCGAGGCTTCCAATGTTTCATTTTTTTTTCGGCAATTTCTCCTTCTCTTCTGAAAACCTTTCTGTGATCCGTCCAACTCCGTGCTCCCGAAAGTCAACCGTGGTTTTTTTCTTTTTCTTTGCTGTGAACATAAGGATCGGACACCACCGCACCGTACAACCTCTTGCTTTTTTCCGAGAAGAACAAGTAAGTCTTCTGGGCGATCTCTTCTTTTTTGTATGCTGTGAATCTGTTTGTTTATTTTGCTTAGGGAGAGATTTGTGGTTTTGCTGGGTCTTGCTTTAGGGCACTTTTAGAGACTCCCTATCTAGTTTAGTACGGACACTGTGGGTAGCTCCTCATAGACTGATTCCCTCCCTTCTCTGTTTTTTGGGTGTCAGGGATGTCCGACAATAGTTCTTCCTCCGAAAGGCCTGCCAAAATCTCAACTCCCCTCCTCCCCCTGCTGAAGAGCTCTCCTCGGGCTCAGGGGCGCCTAGTGTAGAAGAGCTTGACACTACCCCTACTCCCTCTGAGATTGAACAAGACTCCTACCGTCAGAGGATTCCTCGGAAGGACCCAGAACCTGGAGAACTTGGGTCGTCGGCTCTGGATAGGAACCGTCCCTCTAAGATAACCGAGGATGATCCGGCGCTGTTGCGGCAACGATACGACATCCCCATAGATATTTCCCTTGAAGTTCCCGGCCTGATGGATCGCGCTAGCCAACCTGACGAAGGCTCGGTGGCACTCCTTCCTATCTTCTTTGAGTGCGGGCTGCGGTTGCCGATCCAGCCTTATTTTGCTTGGATGTTGGCCGAGATGGAAATCGTCCCTTGCCAGCTGAGTCTGAATAGTTGGAGAATTTTGGCCGGTTTGTACACAGCTTGGCATCGGGCAGGGCTCGGGGAGCCCTCTTTTGAAGAGGTGAAGATGGTGTATCGTCTGAAGGCCAACCCAAAAGCTCATCATGGTTGGTATTATCTTTCTGCTTACAACAGCTCTTTGAACATTGTCCAGAAGCTCCCTGATTCCAATAAGAACTTCAAGGATCTCTGGTTTTGGGCTACCGGGGATTGGGGACATTCCCTGTTTTCGGATGAAGGGGAGACCTTGGTGCCGGATATTTTTAGGGCGGGAGGTTAGGAGATCGACCTTTAGTTTCTCTTCCTTTAGTTTTTTCTTCTTCTTTGGATTTTTACCCTTTTTTCTTATTCTTCTTAGCCTGTTGGAGGGATGCTCCCAAGTTTCCCACCAGGTCCGGCGGCGAGTATTCTGGGCTCGCGGTATGCCACCCCTGGAGGGAGTTGGTAATGACGCGGCTTTTGTTGAGTCTGGCCTTATTCGGGCTGTCCCCACGGATGTCTCGGGTCGGATTGGTGGAGGTCTGCTGGCTGTTTTGATGTTTTTTTCCGTTTGCCTGTTATGTGTTTGATGTCTTTGTTATGTTCTCGGATCCTGATTTCTCTTTCTCCCTTCTTTGTAGGTATGTCGAAGAGGCCAAAGTTTCTTGAAAAGTTGGCCGGCACTATGACGACGACCGGTCAAGCTGAGATTGGAACTTCTCGGGCACAGCCTGATTCTGCTGGGAAGGTGCCTCAAGGACAAGTCCAAACGGGTGCTCGGGGACTATCTTCCCCTTCTGGTGTGCAGTCATCGGGATCTGCTCGTCTTGCCAGTCCGCCGAAGCTTCTCAGGAAGAGGAGGCGTCAGTTTGGGACTGAGGAGACCGAGTTAGCTCAAGAGGAGGCAGAGGAGGAGGCTGCTCCGGTCAAGAGGAAGGACGTCCGTAGGGGGAAGAAGTCATCTGAAGGCTCCTCCAAGAAACAGAAAGGTTTTGTGGTCCTCGGAGTGGATGACTTGGGAGAAAACATCCGGGAGGCTACCTCACACTTAGTGCCGGCTTTCAATGAATTGGCCGAGGTGATTCCTCCGGGGGAGGTTTCGAGGTATGAGGATATATCTCCCGAAGCCATTGTGACTGAGATGAGTTCTCAGATGGCAAATGTATTTTTACTTTCCTTCTCGGTTTTTGGGTCTTGGTCTTCTTTACTTTATGTCTTGACCACCCCTTTTTTTTTTGTGCAGGCCAACTACCTCATGGCCAAGAATAAGGGTCTTCTTCTGACTCTGTTGTCCGAGGGTGGTCAGGCCCAGAGGCTTCAAAATCGTCTCTCCGAAGTGGAAGCAAAACTGGCTGACCGGGAGGAGGTGATTAAGAATCACGAGGCGACCGCCATCGAGAATTTCAAAACGAACAAGGCTCTTAAGGCCGCCGCTGCGCTGGAAAGAAAGCTTGCTGATAATGCCAGGGAGGACCTGAAGGTTGCCCAATCTGAGATTGGCGTTCTGAAAGGGAAGGTAGCAAGTGCCGAGGCCAAGTTGAAGACCAAGGACGAGGAGGTTGCACGGGCCCGAGATAGTCTTGAGAGGAAAGAGGCCGAGCTTGAAGAGAGAGAGACCGATCTGGAGGAGAGAGAGAGCGAGCTTGGGAAGAGAGAGGCTGATCTTGAGGCCGAGAAGGAGTCCATCCGTCTTGAGGGAGTTGGTGACTGTGCCGAGATGATACCGATGGTGCTGCCGAGTCTGAACATGGACCCTATCTATGCGGCCATCAGCTATTGCAAGGGGGATATTTCCGAGGAGGAGTTTCGGAAGTGGCTCCCTCCCCCACCTGAGGAGGTGATGGATCATGCCCCCATTTCGGTTGTTCCGGCTTCCGAGGCTCCCTCTGAAGAACGACCGGAGGTTCCTGCCGCGGGTGAGGACTGCCTTGAGATCCCTCCTCCTATCCCTGAAGCAGAGGTCTCCCCTGCTGCCGAGGTCGAAGCCGCAGCTCCTCCTCCTGATGCCGAGCCGCTTCTCCCGCCATCTGAGCCAGCTGATGAAGAGGTTCCTGCCCCTGTGCAGGCTGAATGAGAAAGGGTAACCCTACCGGGGCCCTATGTACACTTCGCTTATATATATATTTATGCATGTTTCCTGTTTCTTTCTTATTATTTTTTTTTCTTTTATGCTTCTTTTGTTTGCCTGAATGCTCCGAGACCTTCTGGAGTTTAACATGAGGTGGAGGGGCATAACCCGGCCCCGAGCTGATGATGGAGTTCGGACCCGGGGGGATGTCACGTCCCCAGTCCAAAGGAGTTGTCTCGGTGGGACGTAACCCGACCCCGAGCTGTGTGAGGCACTTGGTTCTGGGGGAATGTTACCTCCCCAAACCAAAGAGTTGTCTCGGTGGGACGTAACCCGACCCCGAGCTAAATAACCAAGTGGCCTCGGCGGAATGAAATCTAGCCCCGAGCCGACTAATGAAAATGGCCTCGGCGGAACGAAATCCTGCCCCGAGCCGACTAGTGAAAACGGTCTCAGCGGAACGAAATCCAGCCCCGAGCCGACTAGTGAAAACGGTCTCGGCGGAACGAAATCCAGCCCCGAGCCGACTAATGAAAACGGTCTCGGCGGAACGAAATCCAGCCCCGAGCCGACTAATCCCTTGGGACTTATTCAGAAGGGAAATGAATCATCTTTGAAGCCCTACCGAAACTGGCACGGGCGTCCCCCTGCTAGACCGGTAAAAAATGAAAACAAGTTTCTAAAAAAGAGTTGGGGTGACTTAGCACCTATCCCAAAATAAAAAACGTTTTTTGCAAAAAATAACAACAGGAATGCCTCAAAACAGCGTCCTGTCCGAGGCCTCCAAAACACAATTCTGAATCTTTCAATTCAGCGTCCCGGCGAACCAGGATTCGGATCAGAAGAGCGTATGAATGGTAAGGGTACATCCTCTACACGTCGGTTCACTCGGGAGCCTGTGTATTGTATGAGGGCTCCTCCTTGCCACGCTGGAGTAGGCACACGCCACAGGGGTATACGCCTCCCCGTGTTGTGCCTCCCACAGATCCGGATGATGAATGGATCAAAGAGTGTTCGGGATACTAAGGGTATGTTCCTCCTTAGGCCCGGTATCACTGGAGTTAGCAATCGTCACGGGGGTGTCATCCCCCGTGCTATGCTTTCCCACGGATCCATTACATCGGGAAGGTGAGGATCAGAAGAGTGTTCGACACATTAATGGCATGTTCCTCCTTATGTTCGGTAATACTGGAGTAAGCAATCGCCACAGGGGTATCATCACTCCCTGTGCTATGCTTCTCACGGATCCATTACTTCGGGTATGTCTCTGAGGACTCCGAGCTAGAGAGGTACTTGGCTCTGGGGGAATGTTCCGTCCCCAGCCTAATGAGCATGACTCGGTGGGACGTAACCCGACCCCGAGCTGAAAGAGGTATTTGGCTCTGGGGGAATGTCCCGTCCCCAGACCAATATGCATGACTCGGTGGGACGTAACTCGACCCCGAGCTGAATATCTGAATGACCTCGGCGAGGCAAGGTCAAGTCCTGAGCCGATCAAGTCTTGTTGTTTGGTTGTTTCTTTTTGTATTTGGGCCCTAAGTTGTCCCCGTTTTTGAGTAGGTCTCTCTATTTATGTAGAAAGTGGCCGAAAACCTCTTTTCTTTTTTTTTTTTTTTTTGAAAGGAGAAAGTTTTATTTATGTTTTGGGGGCAAACTGCCCTCTTTACAATTCTTGGTGGGTTATTTTGAGAGAGGCCTTATGTAGTTGGGATCCCTGTCTTTTTTGTTGTAAACAGATAGGGGGAAGGGGAAGTTTTACTGGAAGTATTTCCTCAACATTTCAGCGTTCCATGGCTTCTTTAACCTCGTGCCGTCCAGTCGCTCTAGGATGTATACTCCTGGTTTCACCACCTTTACCACCTTGTAGGGCCCTTCCCATTTGGCGCCCAGGGAGCCTTCCTCTGGCTTTCGAGTATTTAGGGTAACCTTTCTCAGCACTAGGTCGCCTGGGATGAAGGTGCGTGTCCGAACGCTTTTATTGTAGAAACGGGCCATCTTTTGTTGATATATTGCAGTTTTCTTGGCCGACCTCTCTCTTTTCTTCGATCAGGTCGAGGTGGTTTCCGATAAGTCCTTCATTCTGTTTGCTCTCATAGTGCTGAACCCTGTGGGAGGCTACTCCGATCTCTGCCGGGATGACAGCTTCATATCCGTATGCTAAGGAGAACGGGGTTTCTCTCGTGGAGTCTTTATAGGTTGTCCGGTGTGCCCATAGTACCTCTGGTAGTTCCTCGACCCATAGGCCTTTGCTGGATCCGAGCCGAGCCTTGAGGTTAGCCTTAATGGTCTTGTTCGTCGCCTCGACTTGGCCGTTTGATTTGGGATGGGCCGTGTGTGGCAAATCTTAGGGCGATCTGGAGGTCCTCGCAGAGTTTTCTGAAACCCTTGCTGTCAAATTGCTTCCCGTTGTCTGTGATGATGGCTCGGGGAATTCCGAACCGGCAGACGATATTTTTCCTCAGGAATTCAGTGGCTCTTTTCTCTGTTATGGTGGACAATGGTTCTGCCTCCACCCATTTGGTGAAATAGTCTATGGCCACGATGGCATACTTCGCCTGTCCTTTCCCTTGCGGCATTGGCCCGATGATGTCTAGCCCCCACTGGGCGAACGGCCAGGGGCTGAGCAGTGTGGTTAACTGCTCGGCCGGTTGGTGATGTAGGTTTGCGTTTTTCTGACATCCTTCGCACTTGCGGGCCACTTCTATGCCGTCCTGGTGCATGGTCGGCCAGTAAAAACCTTGTCTTAAGGCTTTGAAAGCAATTGAACGACCTCCGGCGTGGCTTCCGCAGATGCCCGTATGTATCTCCCTGAGCACATAATTTGCCTCGTCTTCTGCAAGACATCTTAATAGGGGGACCGAGTAGCCCCGTCGGTAGAGTACTCCGTTGATTAGGGAGAATTTGATGCTTTTGTATCTTAACCTCCTGGCCTCTGTTTTTTTCTCTGGCGTTTCTCCTGTTTCCAAGTATTTTCTGATGGGTTGCATCCATGATGCTTGGTTTCTTTATCCAGAACTTCCACTTTAGATTCTCCCACACTTCTTTCCCGGACGTAAATCAAGGGGATTATCCTGTGGTGCTCGGCTTTTGTTGAAGAGGCGAGTCGTGCCAGGGAGTCTGCCTCACAATTGTCTTCTCGGGGGATTTGTTCGAAGCTTACATCCCCCATTTTCCCGGTTATTTTTTGAACTTCGGTTAGATAGGCCATCATATTAGGTTCTTTCGCTTGAAATCCCCCCTTCAGTTGTTGGACGGCCAGCTGCGAGTCACTCCTTACTACTACATCCTGGATCCCTAGCACCGTGCATAGTCTCAAACCGCCCAGTATTGCTTCATACTCTGCCTCATTGTTGGTTGCTGCGAAAGCGAATTTTAGGGCGAGTAGAATTTCTTCTCCTTTGTCGCTTTCTAAGACGATTCCCGCGCCATTGCCTTGTGTGCTGGCCGAGCCGTCTACGGACATTTCCAATTTGTCCTCGTCTATAGCCAGGGTCTGGGGGTCGGTACATTCAACGACAAAATCTGCCAAGGCTTGTCCCTTTACTGCTGCTCTTGGGAGGTAGGTGATGTCATGTTCACTCAGTTCTACCGACCACTTTACTAATCTGCCGGAAACCTCTGGCCGTTGCAGAATTTGTTTTAGGGGATGGCCGGTGTACACCTTGATAGGATGGGCCTGGAAGTAAGGCCGTAATTTTCGAGCTGCTGTAACTAATGAAAAGGCGACTAGCTCGTGCAATGGATACCGGGTTTCGGCGTCTAAGAGGGCCTTGCTGATATAGTAGACAGGCTTCTGGATTTTGTCGGTCTCTTGTATCAGTACTGAACTTACTGCTCGGTCCGAAACAGCCAGATATAGGTATAATGTTTCTCCCGGGAGTGGTTTGGCCAGGAGTGGGGGCTGCACCAGATACCGTTTCAGCTGTTGGAAGGCTTCTTCACACTCTGCCGTCCAGTCGACATCCTTTTTTGCTTTTTGGATTACCTTGAAGAAGGGGTGGCATTTGTCAGTTGCCCGTGATATGAATCGGTTGAGTGCGGCCACTCTACCGGTCAGACTCTGTACTTCTTTTACTGTCTTGGGAGATTTTAGGGCCAGTATTGCTTGGATCGTTCTGTGGATTTGCTTCAATCCCTCGGGCACTTACCATGTAGCCCAAAAACTTCCCTGAAGCTACCCCAAAGGTACACTATTCCGGGTTGAGTTTCAGGTTGTGTTTTCTTAGAAGCTCGAAGGTCCCTTTCAGGTCGTCCATGTGGTTGTCTGGTTCTTTTGACATTGTTATCATGTCATCGACATAAACTAGCATTGTGATGCCGATGAGTGGTTTTAAAAACCTTGTTCACTAACCTTTGGAAGGTTGCCCCAGCGTTTTTTAGCCCGAAGGGCATCACTTTATAGCAGTAAAGCCCCTGATCCGTGATGAAGGTGGTCTTCTCCTCGTCCGCCGGGCACATTTTGACCTGGTTGTATCCGGAGAAAGCATCCATGAAGCTTAGCAATCCTTGACAGACTGTGGTGTCTACCAGTTAGTCTATGTTCGGCAAAGGAAAACTGTCTTTTGGGCACGCCTTGTTTAAGTCGGTGAAATCGACACACATTCGCCATTTGCCATTGTTCTTCCTGACCAATACTACGTTTGATACCCAATCCGGGTACCTTGCTTCCCTGATGAGACCCGCCTTTAGTAATTTCTCGACCTCGGCCGCTATTACTTTATTCCTCTCTTGATTGAAATTCCTTTTCTTTTGTCTGACCGGCTTGCGAGATGAGTCTATCGCCAGGCGGTGATTGATGAATTTCGGGTCGATCCCCGGCATGTCATTGTATCCCCAGGCAAAGACGTCTGGGTATTCTTTCAGGCATTCCAGAAGATCTTGTCGTGTAGACTTGCTCAGGCCTCCCCCTATCTTTATACTTCTTCCTGGCCCGTAAAGTTCTATCTCCTCTGTTTCCTCGGCTGCAGCGAGTCGGGCATTTTTGTTTGGCCAGGCGCCCGGGTTCTCGTCTTCTTCTTCTTCTCCCTGGTCCCTTTGTCGTTTTCGGTTGTCTTTGGTGATGCAGAGAGTTTCTCGGGAGAGAGTTGCGAAGCAGCTGCGAGCCATTTTCTGGCTCCCGCACACAATTCCGATTCCCTCCCGAGTGGGGAACTTCAATTTCAGGTGGTAGCAGGACATCGCGGCTTTTGTTTTCATCATGAAGGGTCGCCCGACGATAGCCTGGTAACTGCTAATGCAGTCTACCACGGTGAAGTCGGTCATGATCGTCCGGGTCCGAGGATGTGTCCCGACAGTTATCGCCAACTGTATTCTTCCCAGCGGGATGACTGCTGATCCCCCGAAACCGTATAAGGGAGTGCTATCGTCGGTCAGGGTTGCATATTCCACCCCTAGGTTGTCCAGTGCCTCTATGGAAATTATGTCAACCGCGCTCCCAGGGTCCACTAGAATTCTGTCTACCTCCGACCCCGATGATTGCCTTGATTATCAACGCATCGTCATGAGGAAAACTTACTCCTCGGGTATCTTCATCGGTGAACATTATTGGTACCGACCGACCTCCCAGTAGTCATGCGTCCTGCTCTGTTTCGAGGATATCTGATCCTCGAGTCCTGCTGTAATCTTTCCTTGACCGGTTAGAGTTCCCGGCCAGCGTTCTCCCTCCCGCGATGGTATTGATTTGGCGGCCCCGTGCTCTCTGCCTGGCTGTCATGACCTCATGGTCAATGTACTTGTTCAGATACCCGTTTCGCGCTAGATCTTCCATTTGTTCTCGCAGATCTTTACATCCGTCTGTTGTGTGTCCCTTGGAGTTGTGGTGCACACAATAAGCTTTTTGATTCCTTCTGTCTGGTGGGAATCTCCTTTGGTCGGGTTCCACTAAGAGGCCTTTCCCCTGAATCTCCATGACAATTTGTCCCAGTGGTTTCTTTAGGGGGATGTATGCATCTTCCCCGACCACATGGTTCACTTGGGTCGGCGCCCTTCTCTCCTGATTATCCCGGTGTAGTGGCTTGAATTCTTTGTGCTTCGGGGGAGGTCTTCTGGATTCTCTTTCTGTTCGGCGATGGGCGCCTTCCCTTGTGGTTCTATCTCTGATGGTGTTCCCTTTTCGGGACACTTTTTCTTCGTTCTCTAACAAAACGAACTTCCGAGCCACCTCCAGAGCGGTGGCGTAGTCCGGGGTGTCCTGGATCCTTAGGTGGGTCCATAGTCTTCCGACCCTCAAGGCTCATTTCAAGCTTTCTAGGGCCTCAGGGGACTCATACCCTCCGACTTCGAGTACCATATTATGGTATCTTTCAATAAATATCTTCAGAGGTTCATCGTCTCCTTGCTTCATGAGCCGGAGTTCTCCAATCGTCTTTCTGGGGACACAAGCCCCCTTAAAGTGTCGTATGAATGACTTCTTCAGTTGTGTGAAGCTGCTGATGCTTCTTGGGGCTAAGCTCATGTACCATAGAATGGCTGGTCCGGCCAGAGTTAGGGGGAACACTTTGCAGATGGCGTCCCCTGTTACCCCTTGCACTTCCATCAGCAGGGTGAAACTTTCAATGTGGGTCTTTGGGTCGGTATGGCCCTTGTACGGTGTCATGGTCGGCATGTTGAATCTCTTCGGGAATTTCTCCGATTTTATTTCCTCCGTGAGGGGGGACTCATCTTTGACGTCCTGGATATCCCTTCTGCTTGCATTGGGGTACACTCCCCATTTGACCAGCTCCTCCCGTAACCAAGATTTCATACCGCTGTCCTTGGTTCCATGCCGCCCCCTGAGGTTTCTTTTCTTTCTGCTATCTCGGGAGTGGCGCTTCTCAGGGTCGGTGTCTTCCCGCACCTTTTCGGTATGTTCTCTTCCTCTCCTCCGGGTACTGTGAGGGCTATCGTAGGAGGGATCTGGTGATGATTTGTCATCCTCCTCCTCCCATGTGTCCTCGGTTTGGGAGTCTCTCTGTACTATCACGGATCTCACCCTGTAGGGATCCATCTTCCGGGGTCTGTCGTCTTCGCTTGTATCAATAATTCTCTTTCCTTCCGCTATCTCATTCCTTCGTCGGCTAGTCCCGGCCCCGAATTTTCCGCCGTGTGCTCCTTCCATCCTTTCCAACCGGTCTACTATGGTTTTTAGTAGAGTCCGGTTTTCCTCCCTTTCTTTCCTAAGGTTTTCCTCGATCTTTTCCATCCAGTCTGCAGCCGAGCTCCCTGATGATTGTTGGTTTCCGCCTTCCGCCATTTGTCTTATTACGCGAGTTGCTTTTTGTAGAGTTCCCCACAGACGGCGCCAACTGTTGACGGCTGATTTTGGTCTCGGGGTAATATGGGAATACCACCTCCGAGGTAATCTTCCTTCAACGGTGAATTTGTTTGGTTATGGGGGACCAAAAGCAAATTTAGCGAGAGACGAAAAACACACTAATCGACAAAGAGATTTAACGTGGTTCGGTGGATTTTGGGATCCGACCTACGTCCACGGACAAGAACAGGGTGGTACTTTTTATTACTCAAATACACTCCTCGGGTCTCTTCTTTGTTTTTACAAATCAGAGCTCTATGATTTTTGATCACTCACTTTTGTGATGATTTTTTGAGATGCCTTTTACATATGCCCTACCCTCCTATTTATAATAATACAGAAATCAGACTCCTATTTGTACAAAGAATCCTATTTGAACTCAATCTTCTCTTCTTGTAAGGATTCCTAGCCTAATACTGCTTTCTTTCTTCTCACTTCTCCTCCTTGGATTCTGACTCTTTCTTCTTATTAGGATAGGATAATTTGCTTATCTTATCCGTAAGAATAGAGTGTCGTTATCTTGAACGCGACTTCTCTGTCTGGTCGGTTTTCATGAGGTCGGTCATGTCAATATTTTATGCTGAGAATGTTTATGCCGACCTTGTAGTGCTCGGTCATCCGAACCAAAGTGGTCGGTCTCTTCATGCTGTGGTCGGATCGGCTATAAAATCTCAAACGGTCAGGGATTTTACCCTTTTGTCCTTGTTGTACTGTCTTAAATGTTGTAGTGCCTGAAAACACCATCAACATATTATATGTTTTTATTAATAATTTTTATTATTTTTATTTTAAATAATTTTTGTTTTATTAATAAATGTATTAGATTATATATTTTTATTATTTTTATTAATAATTTATGTATAATTTTTATTTTAGATGGTTTTTGTTTTATTTATAAATTTATTAGATTATAGTTTCCAATGGTGTGGCTTGGTGGTGTAGGCTTGAGGATCTCACCTTGAGATCCTAGGTTCGAATTCAGAGAGTGCGTTTCTTGTAAGAGAATGAGACAGTCGAGGGTTTTATCTACTCCACTTAAGCCCGGAAGCGATGATTTGGCGGCGGGAATTCCAACGATTCCAAAAAAAAGTATTAGATTATAAATTTTTATTATTTTTATTAATAATTTATGTATAATTTTTATTATTTTTATTTTAAATAATTTTTGTTTTATTTATAAATGTATTAGATTATATATTTTTATTAATAATTTTAATATTAAAAAACAAAGGAAAATAAACACATCAAGTATCCAAGGATAGAATAATAACAATATATTAATTTTTTTAGTTAAGGGAGTATTATAGGGTTTTACAGAGATAGTAAGGCAGTAAATGATAAATATTAAAATCAATAGGGAAAATGGCCATCTCCTAAACACTAATTTCATTTTTAGTGAATCATTTCTCTAAATTACATTTTGTTATAAATTCTCTAATATATATAGTATTAGAGTATGAGAGACATGTCTCTTAAGTAGTGTCTTATGGGAAAGGCACAATGATGAAGGGACATGTCCTCTAAGTTGAAAGGATGAGTCCCTATCTTTCAAAAGGCATAAAGGAATGAGTATAATCCTTAGGAGGGTTACACCCCAAACCAAAGGGCACCCTCAAAGGTACCATTCCATGCCTATATAAAGAGACCTTGGGGGTTCACTCTAGACATCCAGAAAAACATATAAGTCTTCCATTGTTTTAGAGAGTTATCTTCAAAGAGAGTTTCCTTCATTTCCTTGTTTAAGTTCTTATTAAAGGAGTGCCCCTTCTACAAGAAGCATCCAAGTAATCATGTGAGAACGTTAGCCACAAAATCATTTGTA
Source organism: Zanthoxylum bungeanum (assembly GCA_019454045.1). Lineage (NCBI taxonomy): Eukaryota > Viridiplantae > Streptophyta > Magnoliopsida > Sapindales > Rutaceae > Zanthoxylum > Zanthoxylum bungeanum. The sequence continues at coordinate 151,296 of SKCR01022757.1, forward strand.
GAGCACCAATACGGGGCTGATAAGTTCTTAAGGACATAGACAACTCAACTGATTGCTTTCCAATGTAAGAGTAGTGTTACGTAGTCTAAAGTAAAGTATGAACTCCATTTAACAAGCTATGAGCTGGTGTCGACCGAACTCTTTGCGTCTGCTAGTTCATCGATCTTAATTATATCGTGTGGGACAGCTGCATAGCTGAAATCAGCAACATGGTTAGTATTTTACACTTGTAGTTTCATTTATCCCATTAATTTAGCATAATAATTAAATTTATGTTTTATATATTTTTATTGTGATTTTTATACTTTGGATGCATATCTAGAAAAATGGACTTGACATTTGGATTTTGAAGGCCAAAAATTTAATAGGATGTTCTAACAGCGTACAACTTCGGAAATTCCAACCATGTGCAATGTGTAGGAAATTGTTACCTTTTGCGCGACGGAAGTTGCTTGTGGTGGCACCGGGTCCGGTATGGATCTTCAAAAATTTATTTGCCTTCTCCCTTTATTCTAGTAGCCAAGATCAATCATTTTGTGTCCAACACTTGGATAAACCACTTGATCTTCCGAACTATGACTCGAAACCAACAAACCGAAGTGTAGGCTTCACTCACTAAGATCAAATCTCTAAACTATTTAGAGAACTAAGATGTCACAATGGTGTTTGGCTTTATGAATTTCACAACACTTGTGAATGCTTGAACTATCTATCTTTTCTCTCAAATCTTTCTCAGAATAATTGTGTGAATGAATGCAAAGTGTTAACCTTAGGAAGTGAGAGAAATGGTAGAGATTATATTCTCTTACACAAGCCAAATAACTTTGTCATTAAGCATCTAATGCTTTCTTGCAATGGCCAACACAAAAATGTGGATGTCATACCAAAGCATAAGAAAAGATAAGTTAAAGATAATGACTTTCTCATTAAGCATCTAATGATTTCTTTCAATGGCAAACACATAAATGTGGAGGCCATACCCAAACATAAAATACATTAGCTAATGACAAATATATTAGGTGTATACATGCCATCTAATAGACATAATTGCTTGGATGACATGGTAAGTCATATGGCTTTGTCTCCAATGGTAAATAAAAATCAATATCTTAATAATGACTTATTTACCTTCAATTATGTTGTAGTAATTATCTCATAATTGTTACTAATTTGATTATCTCATAATCAAAAAAATTCTAGAAAACATTAAGTTAAACTAATTTAACATAGTTTTCATTTGTGACAATAAATATTATCAATCTCATAATAAGATATAAATATAAAGTGAGCATATAATTAGACAATCTAATTATATTAGGTTTCCTACAGTTAATCGAGCTAGCACGGGGACCAAATGGACCTACGGTTCCGAGCTCCAATAATTTCGAAATATTGATTAAACTCTTTAATCAAATATTACGAATTATTAGCTCCGCGTTATTCCACTAAAAACTCGAAGTTGAACTCATGTTACCGTATATGGATTAAATAAACTAAACTACTTCAGTGTCCATCAATATAGTCATTACATATGGATGTAACCATTCACGAATATCTTATAAATAGAGCCGGATCAAAAGTCCATTAAATCTCTCTAAATATTTTGTCTCTTAAGCACCATTGATTCTACAATGAACAATTAATTCATAACAATTATGAATATAAAACTTTCTATTCGCAATAGAAAAGTTGAGTGCTCAAATTGTTCATGTCCCGAATTAACTCTTAAAAAATATATTCTTCTGCTTCTCGTAAGAATGAGTGAATTCTATATCTATGTAAAATATTCCCAGCTACACACCAAACCATATCCCCAAAATACGTAGTTATTGGCCAGAAATGCAATACCAAACTCACCATAGTAAATCAAAGGACATAGCATGTCATGCAGAGTTTGTAGTACACTCTAGATTAAGATCGAATCCATATATTATCATCTATTAGATAAAATAAATTTCTTCGGTTAATAGATATTAAAAGAAATTCATATTTATCTAAGTCCAAACCTATATGATCTCATCATACAAGGTGTCTTCATTCCCATGTCACTACATGAACGATCTCGGATCAAGGTCGTCATACAAGTATAGAATATACCGCAAGTATAGATAAACCACAAACAAAGTAACCTTTTTATTTGCTCTCTATGGATTATTTAGATTACTAACTCCAGATTTAAATCCTCTTGTGCATCAAACATACACTAAGCCTGACGGTACAAGAGTAATCAAGGTAAACAAGACAATTGGACAGTATGCAATATTAATCAAACAACTTTGATAAATTGAATAATGCATTTATTATTATTATTATTATTACAATAATCAATTCTGTTTACAATACATGAAGCTTTAGGACATAAATCCCAATAATCTCCCATTTGGACTAGATCAAATGAGACATGTCATGTAATCCTAAACCATTTAAGTGACCTTTAAACACTTTGACAGATAAGGTCTTTGTAAACGGATCAGCCAGGTTGTCTGCGGATGGAATCTGCGTGACAACGACATCTCCTATCTGCACTATCTCCATGATGAGGTGATATTTCCTCTTAATATGCTTACCCCTCTTGTGGCTTCTTGGTTCTTTGGAGTTCGCCACTGCACCACTATTATCACAATAAAGTGTGAGCGGTTTATCCATATTTGGAACAACTTCCAGATCTGCCAAGAACTTACAGAGCCAGACTGCTTCCTTAGCTGCTTCACAAGCTGCTACATATTTAGCCTCTATGGTGGAGTCAGCAATACAAGATTGCTTAATGCTCGTCCATACTATAGCCCTAGCACCTAGGGTGAACATTGATCCAGTTGTTGATTTCCTAGAATCGACATCCATCTAAAAATCAGAGTCAATATATCCTCTCAGAATTATATCATGACTTGTATATACAAGCATATAATTTCTCGTTCTCCGAAGATACTGGAGAATATGTTTCACCGCTACCCAATGATCTAATCCTGGGTTGGATTGAAACTTACTGACTACTCCCACTGCAAAACAAATGTCCGGTCTCGTGCATAACATATCATACATAAGACTTCCAACTGCTGAAGCATATAGTTTATGTCTCATATCCTCAACTCCTTGAGGTGTATTAGGAGACTGTTCCTTAGACAAATGAATTTCATGCCTGAAAGGTAAATTACCTTTCTTGGAATTCTGCATACCGAATCGCACAAGAATATTTTCGATATAAGTTGTTCGAGACATTGCTAACAGTCGTTTCTTGCGATCCCAAATGATCTGGATCTCAAGTACATAACTTGTCTCTCCCAAATCTTTCATTTGGAATTGGTTAGCTAGCCAGATTTTCACGTCCGATAATATCTTTACATCATTCCCAATGAGTAAAATACCATCGACGTATAACACAAGGAAAACCATTTTCCCATCAATGATGCGCTTGTAGACACAAGGCTCATCGATGTTCTTCTCAAAGTTATAAGACTTGATCGTAGTATCAAATCTTATGTTCCAAGATCTAGATGCTTGCTTAAGTCCTTAAATGGACCTTTGCAACTTGCAAACATTTTGCTCTTGACCTTGGGTAATGAACCTCGTAGTTGTACCATATAGATACTCTAATCAAGATTGTCATTCAAGAATGCAGTCTTGACATCCATTTGCCAAATCTCATAGTCATAATATGCGGCAATGGAAAGAAGAATCCTGATGGATTTAAGCATGGCTACTAGCGAGAAAGTTTCTTCATAGTGAACTCTCTCTTTTTGGTATAACAATTTGCCACTAGTCTAGCCTTGAAAGTCTATATTTTCCCATCTATTCCTCTTTTTCTCTTGTAGATCCACTTGCAACCTATGGGTTTTACTCCATCAGGTTGGTCTACAAGTTCCCAGACTGAGTTAGAGTACATAGACTTCATCTCGAGGTTAATGGCTTTGAGCCATTCCTCTTTATCAGTATCTTCCATTACACTATGATAGGTCAATGGATCATATATACCATCACAAGATGCAACAACTTACACCTCACCATTTCCTAGATAGCGTTCAAGTTGTCTTACAACCTCTCACTACGTCTAGGTGGTGTGGTATCTTGATAAACTTGCATTTGACTTTCAGATGTAGAAGGTGTTATGTCTTTGTCAACATTTGACAATGGTGTACTGGTTGTACCGATAAGTAACTCCTCAAGTAACACTTTACTTCGAGGTTTGAACTCTCTCATATAGTCCTCCTCAAGAAATGTAACATTTGTCGACATAAATATTTTATTATCTTCTGGACTATAAAATAATCCACCTTTAGTTTCCTTAGGATAGCCTACAAATAGGCACACATGTGAACGTGGTTCCAACTTAGTAATCTTGTTCTTTAGCACATGTGCCGGACACCACCATATGCGGAAATGTAGCAAACTAGCTTTACGACCATTTCACAACTCTAAAGGAGTATTAGAAACAGACTTAGAAGGAACTACATTCCCAGAATGAACTAGGTAGAGTGCTATAACTAAACATTGATCTCATCATGTCTAGTAGGGTCCGATTTCTCCTTTCTGTAACACCATTTTGTTGTGGTGTTCTAGGTGCTGTGAGCTATGAAATAATTTCATGCTCAACTAAGAATTCCTCGAAATCTCTATCAAGGTATTCTCCTCTACGATCTGATTGTAGAATTTTGATATTTTTACCTAACAGGTTCTCAACCTCAACACGATACTCTTTGAACTTTTCAAATGTATCTGACTTGTGCTGCATTAGGTAAACATACTCATATCTGGAATAATCGTCAATAAAAGTGACGAAGTATTCAAAACCACCTCGGGCTTTTACATTCATCGGTCTGCAAACGTCCGAATGTATTAGCTCAAGAGTTTCTTTGGCTCTTATCCCTTTTTCCAGTAAAAGGTCTCTTGGTCATTTTTCCTTCTAGACAGGATTCGCAGACAGGTAAAGTACCAAGTTTTAACTGATTTAATTTTCCGTTCTTAATTAGTCTATCTATCTAGTCAAGGTTAATGTGACCAAGTCTAAGGTGTAATAAATAGGTATCTTCATGAGAAATCTTTTTCCGTTTAGTTTTAGATCTTTCAATCTTGAACATTTCAGTATTAAGCAATGATTCATGCATTAACGGCCTTAATACATATAGATTATTTTCGGAGTTTCCCGTACATATATTTAATCCATTTCTACTAATAATAACTTACTTATTATTAAACGAAACAGAAAAACCACATTCCATAAGTTTTGTTACAGAAATCAAATTCCTGTGAAAAACAAGAATATATAGCACACCATTCAAACACAAATAACTTTTATTAAAGTTTAATTTAGAATCTCCCACTGCTTTAGCTGAAACAGCATCCCTTGTCCCAACTCTCATGGTAAAGCTACCTTCAGCAAGGTCCCTTAATGAGTCAAGTAGCTGCAAAGAACAACAATCCATATGGATTTATCATCCTCCACCAAAAGAGACTCAATGACAAGTAAATCGTATTTACCTGTATTTTTCTTCTCTTTAAGCTCTGCAAGGTATTTCAGAAAATTCCTTTTCCAATGCCATTGTTGTTCACAATGGAAATATTTTTCTTTGGCATTGGTTCCTTTGGAGCTTTTGTTGTTCTTCTTTTTCATTGGTTTTGCATTTGCCTTCCAATTGCCTTTCTTTTTCTTCTTTGCAGATTTAGAAGATTCGGCAACATTTACCTCGACATTGGGCCTACGAGGACCGTTCATAACGGACTCGTAATTGGTGAGCTCATTCAGCAGTTCCGTCAACGTGAAAGTCAACTTGTTCATAGAACAATTGCTCTTAAACTGCATTAAACTCTTCGGAATGGTTTCCATGATCATTGTCATCTGGCTTTGCACATTGATACGTGCACCATGGGTTTCAGCCATATTAAGATGAGCCATCATCATTAACACATGGTCTCGGACTGATGTGTCTTCCTTCATTCTAGCGGTCAATACAGAGGCAATTGCCTCACGTTGTTGCCGGTCTGAAGGTTGCCCAAACATGTTCTGTAATGACTGCATAATCATTGATGTTGTCGCCGTAGGCTCATGCTGTGTAGCAAAAACCTCAGACATGGATACTATCAAATAACTATAGGCTTTCTCATCAGCTTTAATCCAATTATTATAGGCATTTCGTGCAGCTCTACCAGCATTTAGTGCTGGCTCATGAGGACAAATTTAAGGTCTTCGCAGACCAATATAGCATTCATGTCACTTTTCCATTTAACATAACTATCCCCGGTTAATTTTTCTTGTTGTTTGAGAATGAAGATTATAGCAGATGCCATTACTATAAAAATAATAAATGTGCATTCAACATTCATTCGTCGCATATTAAATTGTCAAACATTCAGACATAAAATTAAACATGATGCATGATCAATGTATAATGAATTAGAAACCAAAAAGAATTAATATGTCATGGTTATCTATCATTCCACAAATAAGTGCCGCCGTAGGGTAGGTCAAGTATTCGCATGATAGACTGAGACATTTTCAATTGATTAATATATCTGAATTAACTCTTATTCTTATATTAATCAACTACCATTATTTTGATCAAGGAAACTTTGATTAACAACCTAATCATTCATTTGTGAGTGTGACCAATTATTTCGGAACCATTGGACTTAACTAGTGAAGTGCCGCCGTAGGGTAGGTCAAATCACCAGATACATCTAGAGTCTCTATCCTTTCAGAATCCAAACCTGATATTGACCCAAAAAGACACCATCCGTAGGGTGACGAAAGCAAAGCCGTCTGGAGGCGCCCATTGAATCTCACGTTTTTGGATAACAATGGAGATCGCGGGATATATTGTAGTATACCCCTCTCCCACTCACAATTAAAAAGTATAAGGTTTCTATCTTACTAGTATTTTATAAATCTTAGATTATGCTCAGCTAAAGTCATAACCTTAATTAATACTAGTTGATAATTTAGCGATCTAACCAATTTTAACTCTTAAAATTTTATTCACTAATTCTGATTAGTCTATACTAACCAATTGACTTAATTAAACTAATTTAATCAAGTTGTCATAGTGATCTAATCAATTTAACTCTTAAATTACTAGTCCAGTTATAGGTTTTAAAATTTAGAATTCAACGAACGGACCAAATGTCATTAAACCATTTAATCAATAAAAGCACATTATTTATTCCAACAGTACGTGGTATTGTATCCCGAGTGCAGACCATATTACCGTCCATTTGGAACCGGCTAAGAAATTTACGTCCGGGTTTCCATCCGATATACCAAGGAAAATAATGTACTCATAAGGTCTATTTGTTTCTAAAACTTGAATTCACAATTTTAAAACCTTTAAACCAATTAATCTTATTAATTTGTTTACATGCATCATATATTTTTATTTAACTTTTAAATCTACATAAAATCATATTTTATGACTTGAATATCATGCATGTCTACATGTTATGGCATATGAAAATGCAAGAGTAGGTACCCTAGGCTATATGACATGTTAATAAACAATTTAAACATTCATATTAACCCAGGTCTGGGTTGAAAACGTTTGTGTGGCTTTTGAAGGGCGTTCGAACATTTTCAGGCAGTGGAGTAACGTTTGTGTGGCGTTTGACAGACGTTCGAACATCTGTCTGAACACTAGAACTTCATTTACTCCATTCCGGAGCTTCCGGACTCTGTTTTGGTCCTTTTTTTTTCTACGGACTCGTGACGGAATGTAGTTTTACATACATCCATAAATTACGTTAACCAGACTCTTATTTTTCTATACTAATCTAATTAGTACAATAAATCCAAGGCATCCCTTGGTCTTCAAATCTGGCTTCATGGTATGTTGTTGAGTTCTTCACGGAATAGGTTCGTAATGAGTCATTCGCGGCATTGGCTCCTCCAAGTTACAAATTGAGTTACAAAATGGACTTATTACAAAGGAAATGAACTTACAACACTTGAAAGAATATGACCTTATAGTCTTACATTCCCAATACTAAAAATAAGAGCCGGAAAAATTAACGATCAACGCAATACATTCATCACATGAATCAAAGTAAACATTCATCATATGAACATTAAAAAACATTCATCTCATGAATCTAATTATGCCTACTCATCACAACATGCATTCTAATAATCTATATCACATATAAATTATTAAAACTTGAAACTTTAAAGGAGAAGGGTTAAGAATACTTTTCAAACTTAAGCTCTCGATGCCAATTGTAGGAAACGACTTTCCTTAGCGCGGCGGAAGTTGCTTGTGATGGCACCGGATCCGGTATGGATCTTCAAAATTTTCTTTGCCTTCTCCCTTTATTGTAGTAGCCAAGATCAATCATTTGGTGTCCAACACTTGGATCAACCACTCGATCTTCCGAACTATGATTCGAAACCAACAAACCGAAGTGTGGGCTTCACTCACTAAGATCAAATCTCTAAACTATTTAGAGAACTAAGATGTCACAATGGTGTTTGGCTTTAGGAATTTCACAACACTTGTGAATGCTTGAACTCTCTCTCTTTTCTCTCAAATCTTTCTCACAACAATTATGTGAATGAATGCAAAATGTTAACCTTAGGAAGTGAGAGAAATTATAGAGATTATATTCTCTTAAACAAGCCAAATAACTTTTTCATTAAGCATCTAATGCTTACCAAAGCATAAGAAAAGATAAGTTAAAAACAAGGATTTTGTCATTAAGCATCTAATGCTTTATTTCAATGGGAAACACATAAATGTGGAGGTCATACCAAAGCATAAAATACATTAGCTAATGACAAATATATTAGGTGTATACATGCCACCTAATAGACATAATTGCTTGGATGACATGGTAAGCCATATGTTTTTGTCTCCAATGGTAAATAAAAATCAATATCTTAATAATGACTTATTTACCTTCAATTATATTGTAATAATTATCTCATAATTATTACTAACTTGATTATCTCATAACCAAAAAAATTCTAGAAAACATTAAGTTAAACTAATTTAACATATTTTTCATTTGTGACAATAAATATTATTAATCTTATTAATAATATATAAATATAAAGTGAGCATATAATTAGACAATATAATTATTAGGTTTGCTACAGTTAATCGAGCTAGCACGGGGACCAAATGGACCTATTGTTCCGAGCTCTAATAATTTCGAAATATTAATTAAACTCTTTAATCAAATATTAAGAATTATTAACTCCGTGTTATTCCACTAAAAACTCGAAGTTGAACTCCCGTTACCGTAGATGAATTAAATTAACTGAACTACTTCGGTGTCCATCGATATACTTATTACATATAGATATAGCCCTTCACGAATATCTCATAATAAAGCTGGGTCAAAAGTCCGTTTAAACACCTCTAAATATTTTATCTCTTAAGCACCATTGATTCTATAATGAACAATTAATTCATAACAATTATGAATATAAAACTTTCTAATCGTAATAGAAAAGTTGAGAGCTCAAATTGTTCAAGTCTCGAATCAACTCTTAAAAAAGATATTCTTCTGCTTCTCGTAAGAATGAGTGGATTTTATATCTATGTAAAACGTTCCCAACTACACACCAAACCATATCCCCGAAATACGTAGTTATTGGCAAAGAATGCAACACCAACCTCACCATAATAAAATCAAAAGATATAATCTGTCATGCAGGAGTTCGTAGTACACTCAGGTTTAAGATCGAATCCAATATGACCATCTATTAGATAAAATAAATTTCTTCGATTAACAGATATTAAAAAAATCCATATTTATCCGAGTCCAATCCTATATGATCTCATCATTCAAGGTGCCTTCATTCCCATGTCACTACATGAACGATCTCGGATCAAGGTTGTCATACAAGTATAGAATGGACCGCAGCTATAGATAAACCACAAATAAAGTACCCTATTTGTTTGCTCTCTATGGACTATTTAGATTATTAACTCTAGACTTAAATTCTCTTGTGCATCAAACATACACTAAGTCTGAAGGTACAAGAATAATCAAGGTAAACAAGACAATTGGACAATATGCGATATTAATCAAACAACTTTGATAAACTGAATAATGCATTTATTATTATTATTACAATAATCAATTTCGTTTACAATATAAGAAGCCTTATGACATAAATCCCAACACAATGTTCATATTTTGGCCATAATTTTTTACTCCGATATCGGATTAAGGTGAATCAAATTCCAAATGAAAGAAGACTCAAAGATATACAAGTTTGATGTTCATAAGATTTTCGGATTCTGAAATTTTCAAGACTGAAATTGACAAAGAATCCAAAGTATTCCATATGTAATTATTATTTTCAAATGTAAAAAAAAAATAATAATAAAAAAATTAAATATTATTGGTGGAGGTCAGCATCCACAGAAAGGTCGATGTTCCCTCCACCTTAACAATTGCTGGCAGTTGTTCACAATTATATTTTTACAATTGTGAACGATGTGCATCCTCTATAAATAAGAGGATGCTCAACACATTTATTTTCATGCTTTCTCTGAATTCTCTTGGGGAGATTATCTTGTGTGTTCTATTTTTAAAAAATCTTTCTTATAATTTCTTTTTCTTTTAATAATAAAAATTATGTATGTTTTTATTCAAATTATGAGTAGCTGATTTCTTTTTTGTTGGGGAAAAGAATGAAGCTTTTAACACGAATTCTTAGATTAATCTCACTTATATTACAATATATAAATTGTAATGATTAATATTTAATTTAATTTTGGATTAATTATTGACAAACTTTGTTATCGCATATATGACTAGTTTTATTTATTTGGCATAATTGAGTGCATAACTACACTTGTTAGAGACAAAAATTATCACCATCTTTATGGCTGATTTTATTTGTTTTGGCATAATTAATTCTTGAAATAAATTAATTGGGTAATAATGACAATTTATATATTATAAAAAGTGAGATTTCTAAATTTGAAATATTAAAAGTGAATCCCCTAACCCCCAATATTTTATATTATTACAGTTTAATTTAAAATTTCCAATCACTCAAATAATTCAATCTTTTTCTTTTCATTCAAATTATTATTTTATTTTATTAAACATATTTATTGTGGATTGACCCTGGACTTACCAGCTATTTTATTACTTCGACACTCTTATACTTGAGAGTAAAGAATCACTTTGTAAATGTGTCACCAATCAGTACATGATTTGAGATTTTTTGACATCCCTACCTAGAGGAGTCTCATTCACTTCCCAAACCAAATTAATCAATAAAACCATTGAACACTAATGTGCTCATTTATTTTTTCCTTCTCTATGCCTCGAGTATTTCTCTTTTTTTTTTATAATACCGAGAAACCCCTCCCATCCCATATCAGGTGTCATTTATTTTTTCCTTCTCTATGCCTCGAGTATTTCTTCTTTTTTTTTTATAATACCGAGAAACCCCTCCCATCCCATATCAGGTGTCATTTGTTTTTTCCTTCTCTATGCCTTGAGTATTTAATTCCTGTAATACCAAACAATCCTAACTACATAAGCTAATTTTCAAGTATTTGTACAACTAAAGTATCCTCAAGCTAAAATGACATGAAAAAGAGACCTCAATATTTCAATGACAAATATCAAGTCAATTAGGAGATTAGATGAGCAAATAGCTAACAACAAAAATACAAACATAGCATACTTCAAAGATAGAGACTTACTAGTTACTAAGCAACTTATAAAACAACTTAGATTACCTCTCTAGGATTAGATGGAAACTTGGCATCAACTTGCTGTCACAACCAATTTAATAATAAGCAAAGCACCGCAATGGTCGTGATGGGAAAAAAAGGAATTACTCCTGAATTTTTTTCAATACACTCACAACATTCTCACATTCTATCAACACAACATTCTCACATTCTATCAACACACATCTCTCGCTTCAACAACCAAGCAATAATAAAGAATATAGTTCCTCAAAATTATAATCAAATATGAGCATCCTGTTAGGCCACATGTGACCAAAGTTTATCAAATTAGGGCAAAACAAGAAGGACATCAAGGGCAGCAAAAGGAAAGTTGGTTAGCTGAGAGACAAGTGGGCCCAGGGAAATTGGTTGAGGTAGCTGTGCATGGGAGTAGACCCGGCCACGGTTCCGGTTCGGAACCGGAACCGAACCGAGGCCGAACCAGTTGGAACCGGACGGTTCCGGTTCGGAACCGGAACCGAACCGGTTGGAACCGGAAGGTTCCGGTTCCAACCGGTTCTGGTTCCGGTTCCGATACCGGAACCGTGGACGACCGATTCGGTTGGAGTTCGACCCCAACTCGAACAGGTCGGAACCGATGGAACCGTACGGTTCCACCGGTTCAACGGTTCCAACCGGAACTGAAACGATTCCGGTTGGAACCCTAGGGTTCCAACATGAACCCTCCCCAACGTCTACTAGCCGTTGGGGCCCCAACGGCTTCCTTCCCAAATATGAAAAAAAAAATCTCTTATTCTAATAGATTAATTTATAAATTACTAATATATCTCTAATAACGGTAATAAAACGATTATATTTATGGGCATTTTTTGTATCAAAAAAATTCTAAAACTCTATAAATATGATTCATTTTTCATTATTTCAACACACCAAATTCTCAACTCTCTCATTTTCTATAATTCTCTTATTCTCAATGTCGTATGAAATGTCGTATTTCTATATGTTCTGATATTTGGAGTGACCATTGGCAAACACACTCATACATGGGTGTGACTTGTCATTGGATTGATGCATCATTTACCATGCAAAAAAGACTTATTGCATTTAGAGTTTTTGATGACCAACATATTGCACATAATATTTATAGAATAATGAAGGTAATTTTTTATGAATATGGTTTACTGCACAAAATTTTAACAATTGAATTTGATAATGCATCTGCAAATACTGCATCCATCAATGATTTAAAATCCTTATGTCAACCAAATTTAAGGGGTCAATTTTTTCATATTCGTTGTACATGTCATGTCCTTAACTTATGTGTTTAATACGGTCTAAAATTATTATCACATTTCCTTGATCCAATTAAAACAGCACTTAACTGTATTTGGTCATATTCTCAAGTTAGGAGAGAATGGACGAAGTTTTGTAAAATAAATGGTATTAAACCGATTAAATTTTTAAGAGATGTTCCAACACGTTGGAATTCAACTTATTTTCTTTTATGTCAAGCATTTCAATACAAAGATGCATTATGTAGTTTTTTTCTCAACATGTTCAAAATATCACACTTTATCCTAGTCAATGGGATATTTGTGAACTTTTTTTAGATATTTTAAAAGTTTTTAATGACGCTACTTTAATTTTTAGCGGTGTTTATTATCCTACATCACATTTATTTGTTCTTGAAAGTTTGAATATTGTTGGTACTTTGGATGAACATGCTGAAAGTAGCGATCCTAATGATTATGTTTTGTTCGAAGCCATTACTGATATGAAGGTAAAATGATTGCATTATTTTAGAGAAATTCTTTTACTTTATCTTATTGCTGCTGTTTTTGATCCTAGATTTAAATTAAAAGGTTTGAATGGTGCTTTACAAGCTTACTATGATTATTTAGGAATATTAGCTGAAATTGATATTACAAGAATAATGACGAAATTAAGAAATGATTTAATTGATTTATTTAATGATTATATTGTAAGATATAACTTAGGAACATTAGGTGAACCTAATAGTAGCGAACCGGTAATTCAAACAAGAGTTAGCGCATGAGATCGTTGGTTGTTACAACGAAATAAAAAAATTAGGGATACGACAACTAATAACCCCGAATTAGATAATTATTTATCTACAAATTTCGAGTTTTCTACTGAAAGTTTAGTTAGTAAAAATTTTAAAATCCTTGAATGGTGGAACCGACATCAAAATATATATATATCATGTTTTATCAATTATTGCTAAAGAGATATTGGCAGCACCTATTTCCACCGTTGCGGTTGAGCAAGCCTTCAGCTTGGGAGGCAATATATTGGAAGTTAGGCGATCTTCATTACATCCAAGCACTCTAGAAGCAACAGCTTGTGTGGATGATTGGACTCGAGCTGATCTGAGACAACAAGAAGATGCCCCCGATGATTTTGAAGATTTGTTCGATAATACATCTGCAAGTGCAACAACAAGTGCAAGCGGAACGGAGCCGAAGGATCAACTGATAATGATGATTGATAATTGTAAAATTATAATTTACAAAGGGGGTATGTCTTAAAATTATAATGGAACTACGTGAGCTTTGATTCCTCTCACCCTTGGAGGATACGTAGGCAACTTAAATTTTTAAAAATTTAAGCCCAAGTTCTTCAATGTAATAATTTTATTTATTTATAAAATTAATCTCATTTATTTTAATTAATTTTCAAAATTTAAAAAAAAAGGTTTGGAACCGAACCGGAACCAGAACCGAACCGGTCGGTTCGGTTCGATTCAAGGTTCTGGTTCCACTTAAGTGTGGAACCGGAAACCGGTCGGGGTTCGGTTCCGAACCGGAACCGAACCGCCGTCCGGGTCTACATGGGAGCACGTCATGATGGCTTAGAAAATCATGCAGCTGGTGTGTGTTGGGTTTTAAGGGGGAATATCGATAACACAGCGAAATATTGGCAGCACCTATTTCCACCGTTGCGGTTGAGCAAGCCTTCAGCTTGGGAGGCAATATATTGGAAGCTAGGTGATCTTCATTACATCCAAGCACTCTAGAAGCAACAGCTTGTGTGGATGATTGGACTCGAGCTGATCTGAGACAACAAGAAGATGCCCCCGATGATTTTGAAGATTTGTTCGATAATACATCTGCAAGTGCAACAACAAGTGCAAGCGGAACCGGAGCCGAAGGATCAACTGATAATGATGATGATAATTGTAAAATTGTAATTTACAAATGGGGTATGTCTTAAAATTATAATGGAACTACGTGAGCTTTGATTCCTCTCACCCTTGGAGGATACATAGGCAACTTAAATTTTTAAAAATTTAATCTCAAGCTCTTCAATGTAATAATTTTATTTATTTATAAAATTAATCTCATTTATTTTAATTAATTTTCAAAATTTTAAAAAAGGTTTGGAACCGAACCGGAACCAGAACCGAACCGGTCGGTTCCGGTTCGGTTCAAGGTTCTGGTTCCACTTAAGTGTGGAACCGGAAACCGGTCGGGGTTCGGTTCCGAACCGGAACCGAACTGCCGTCCGGGTCTACATGGGAGCACGTCATGATGGCTTAGAAAATCATGCAGCTGGTGTGTGTTGGGTTTTAAGGGGGAATATCGATAACGCAGCGAAATATTGGCAGCACATATTTCCACTGTTGCGGTTGAGCAAGCCTTCAGCTTGGGAGGCATATATTGGAAGCTAGGCGATCTTCATTACATCCAAGCACTCTAGAAGCAACAACTTGTGTGGATGATTGGACTCGAGCTGATCTGAGACAACAAGAAGATGCCCCCGATGATTTGGAAGATTTGTTCGATAATACATCTGCAAGTGCAACAACAAGTGCAAGCGGAACCGGAGCCGAAGGATCAACTGATAATGATGATTGATAATTGTAAAATTGTAATTTACAAAGGGGGTATGTCTTAAAATTATAATGGAACTACGTGAGCTTTGATTCCTCTCACCCTTGGAGGATACGTAGGCAACTTAAATTTTTAAAAATTTAATCTCAAGCTCTTCAATGTAATAATTTTATTTATTTATAAAATTAATCTCATTTATTTTAATTAATTTTCAAAATTTTAAAAAAGGTTTGGAACCGAACCGGAACCAGAACCGAACCGGTCGGTTCCGGTTCGGTTCAAGGTTCTGGTTCCACTTAAGTGTGGAACCGGAAACCGGTCGGGGTTCGGTTCCGAACCGGAACCGAACTGCCGTCCGGGTCTACATGGGAGCACGTCATGATGGCTTAGAAAATCATGCAGCTGGTGTGTGTTGGGTTTTAAGGGGGAATATCGATAACGCAGCGAAATATTGGCAGCACATATTTCCACTGTTGCGGTTGAGCAAGCCTTCAGCTTGGGAGGCAATATTGGAAGCTAGGCGATCTTCATTACATCCAAGCACTCTAGAAGCAACAACTTGTGTGGATGATTGGACTCGAGCTGATCTGAGACAACAAGAAGATGCCCCCGATGATTTGGAAGATTTGTTCGATAATACATCTGCAAGTGCAACAACAAGTGCAAGCGGAACCGGAGCCGAAGGATCAACTGATAATGATGATTGATAATTGTAAAATTGTAATTTACAAAGGGGGTATGTCTTAAAATTATAATGGAACTACGTGAGCTTTGATTCCTCTCACCCTTGGAGGATACGTAGGCAACTTAAATTTTTAAAAATTTAAGCTCAAGCTCTTCAATGTAATAATTTTATTTATTTATAAAATTAATCTCATTTATTTTAATTAATTTTCAAAATTTAAAAAAAAAAGGTTTGGAACCGAACCGGAACCAGAACCGAACCGGTCGGTTCCGGTTCGGTTCAAGGTTCTGGTTCCACATAAGTGTGGAACCGGAAACCGGCCGGGGTTCGGTTCCGAACCGGAACCGAACCGCCGTCCGGGTCTACATGGGAGCACGTCATGATGGCTTAGAAAATCATGCAGCTGGTGTGTGTTGGGTTTTAAGTGGGAATATCGATAACACATCGAAATAGTGGAAAATCAAAATTTTCCGATTTCAAATTTTTTTCTTGGATCAATTAAATAAACTTATTTATTTAATTATCCAATTATCAAATTCTGAAAAATTACACAAGAGATCAAATTTCTTCGTAATTACTGAATTGCCCCAAAACTTTGTAAATTAATTATTTTAGCCCAAAAATTATCAAATATAATTTTGGATGATTCTAAATCATTTCTAAAATGTTTTTCAACACATCTAATGCATCGAAATCATATTTCACACAAATCCCCAATTTTTAGTCTAATGCCGTGAGCCACCCAAAATTTTCAATTAATTGCAATTTGGTCCCTTTAGTTCAAAACATGCCAAGATCAAATCCAATCAACCTAAAATTTTACATGCATCATATTCATACCATAATACATCACATATATGAAAAGCCCCAAATTTGGAGTGGTTATGAACCCTAAATTTTCATTTCATAAAATTGTCCAATTTCACAAAATTTACAAAATCCAACACTTTAATCCATTCAATACTTCACCAATCTAGCCTCACCACTTTTAAACAACTCTAGAACAATTCTAGGTCACCATGGAGTGGCTTACCAACTCTAGAATGGCAACTTGATTTTCTAAAAATCAAAAGTAAAGCTTTGAAACCATTTCAAGTTTACTTACATGCATAAATCTTTCATCAAAGTTCACAACCAAAATAAACACAAACTATAAGAAGAGAGACAACACCAAAGCAACACAAATGATGCTAAGCATGTTAGAAACATTTTTCATGTTGAAAATTTTAAAGAAAAACTTACAAAACTCAAAGATTTCAAAGCTTTTTCCTTTAGCCTTCAAGCTTTTCTCTCAACTTCTTTTATGTTTATTTGGTATCTAATGAACTTGTATTTAAACCCTAAAATTGAAACAAACAATATATACTTCACAAAAAATTAGCCCTTGGCCGAATTTCAAGTAAAGAAAATATCTAGATATTTCTCAATTTTTGTTTCATTTAATAAGCTTTATCAACTTGTTATCTTTAATCATTACAACTTTAATAACTTTATAACAAGTCAACAAAGGCAACACAAAAAATATAACAATTATATTTATATTAGGGTCTTGGCCGAATTTGCTAATAAATAAAGGAAATTGATATTTCAATTTTAAACAATTTAAAACAAATATCTAAAGAGGTCAAAAATGACAACCTTTTCCTTTAAGTATAAAGTCAACAATAAACACTTATAATCATTTCCTAACTTTATCATTTGGTAGATATTTATATTTTAATTATATTAATCATTTAAAAATTAAATAATTAATTAAATACAAATCTCAAATTATGTATTATATTTACTTTAAATATCTCAAATACATATATTAATGATATATGTCAAATATCTTTATTTGAAAATTTATTAATGTGTATTTAATAATATCATATATTAAATACAAATACACATTAATTAGGAAATGACGGTTCGGCCCGTTCGCATGTATTTTTTCGTTTAACGTTTAAACGATTTATAAATAATCACCATTATTTATAAAAGTCACCCTAGTGCTCTACGAGTATATTTCATTAGTGAGACTCTCTAGATTCAGGTATATCCGTCACAAAATCCAATTTCGTATCCATAATTTACCCACCCGTAAATTATGACGACCACAGATAAACTAGCTGAATCATACAGGTCGAGGTCATTGCATACGTATAATCCCTCTGTCACAGGTATCCGGATAATACCAGAGATATAGATGTAAACGTCAAATCTCTATAGGTATTATCTCGTCGACGTATCTATTAGCAATCTCTAAATAACATTCGGAACTTACTTCCGAAGTTTACTTGTGGCCACAGATTTAACAGACTGCTAATCATATATGGATTACATATGCTTTGTACACAGAACTGACGGATCCTATCTTGATACACACATGATACCCCGAGGATCGGTCCACACCCAACGAACAGGCGGAGGTCTGATATAATAGATCGGTGACGTGACTGCCATCTAAGTGTGGGGGATGTCTCATACATCAACAGTGGTATCTCAAGTCGAAGGACCACTATGCTACTCAACCCGAGAAGATTCTTATTGGCGTTGGTGTACCATCCATTAAGAATCTTCGGTGAGTCGTTCAGTGTTTATCTACTATAAACACCTACACGTCTATACGAGTCTCCCAAGACTCATGGTTGATTGGGATAAACCATCGGACCAAGTCTCGATATACGACATGTACTGGTCTTAACGGATTTGACTAACCGACCCGTGTTAGTGAATCTTGTCCAGGAACTATGTTTGATAATATACATTTAGCAGTGACACTTCCCAATGTCAATTATAAACTACCTTTGTAACTGTGTACTGTATTATATATTATCGAGCTTTTGTCTAATATATACATATCACTAAACCACATTTAGTTTCAATCTAATCGTAATCAGATCAAATACGTATATAAAAACAAGAGGTGCAACCATAAATTAGTAATATTATGGAAAAAAGAATTGATCGTATTCATGAATAAGACATAAATATGATGCGGATTGGCTCTCTGAGCACCAAACCCAACAGTGTGTGGATCCTGGATGATAAAAGGGGGAGCATGCCCAATATTATGGTAGCCGAAATATGAAGATGTTCTTGATGGAGGCTCTGCTCTTACTTGTTATCTTCCTTCTATATTAATGGTTTCCTTTTGTTATTAAATACAGTTGTTATTTCAATTCCTTCAAGCCTTGTAATTCTCAACAATATTGTAATAGATTGAGTTTTGGCAATGCAAATGATTTAATTCCAGCAAACACTGTTAGACCTTACGTTTTCATCACAATTTTACTATTTATCAGCCAAAATCCAATTACATCCCTATCATTTTGGTATCAGATCCGCTGTGGGTAACTATCGAACAAACATGGTGACCACCAGATCTAGTGAATTTGTTGAGAATCGAGTAGAAAATATTGAATATGAAATGAATGGCGTCAAGTCCAGCATCGATGAGCTGCGACAAGAAACTTTAACGACCCATGAACTAATGAAAGAGCTAAGAGTAACATGAAAAAGGTGGAGAAGGGGAAAGAGAAGATAAATATTAACTGTACCACTGACCCACCCCATTCTGATAGCTCTTATGAAGAAGAGAGGACGAATCGGGGATGAGTAAACCAGGGGACGAGTAACTTCAGGAAGATTGAGTTACCAATCTTTAATGGGGAAGACCCACAGAGTTGGGTGTTCAAGGTGGAGTGTTATTTTTCTGTCAATCGGATCACGGAGGCTGAGAAGATAGTAGCAGCATCCATATGTTTTGAGGACGAGGCAGTGACGTGGTTCCAATGGTGCGAATCTAGGAGACCCATTCGAACATGGCACATATTGAAAACTGAGTTGTTGCTTCGGTTTTAGGTGGGATCATCATCATTAGCTTATCAAACATTGATGAATTTGAGACAAGAGAGAACGGTAAGATAATATATCTCTAGTTTCGAATTGTGGTCAGGATTGATTCCGGAAGCTAGCGATGAGTTGCTTATTGAAGTCTTTATTAATGGCCTAGCGAGAGAGTTACAGGCAGAGCTTAAAACCCATGATATACTAAGGTTGCAGCCATTAATGGCTTACACGTTAAAACTGGAAGAAAAAAGAAACATACTTAGTGAGGGTCGGGTTCGGAGCGGGCGGGTCTACCAACCAAATAGGGTTGACTCGGGATATCCGTCTACCCATGGGGCGACCCGGCATAAAAATGGTATAAGTGAAATTGAGACTGGATTCACAGACTCCATCAGATCCACTTTTCACCCAAAGTCATATATCACTCTCGTGAGTCTCCAGCCATGGAAGCTCCACCTCCAGCAGATCGACGGCCACCAGAAGTGAGTGTGGCCTCCAGCAACAGCCTCTAACATAGATTGACCAAGAAAGAGCTACAATACATGAAAGAGAATGGGTTATGCTATTCTGGTGATGAGAAATATGGACCACAACATCTCTACAAGAAAAAATGGCTAATGATGTTGTTAATTTTGGAAGAAGGGTATGAAGGAGAAGATGAGAAAAAAGAAGAGGTGAGGGTGGCAGAAGCATCAAAACCAGAAGTATAAGGAGATGCGGGCTACCAGCATGACACTCTCTATCAATTCGATAGTAGGAATTTCCACTGCTGGCAAGACCCTAAAGGTGAAGGGGAAATTACGGGACAATAAGTGGTAGTCTTGATAGATATCATGGTTTCCCACTGCTTTATTTCCCAAGAGTTGGAGCGAAGATTATCTATTTCGGTGGAAGGGTCACAGAGTTTTGGAGTGGAAGTGGGGAATGGATACTGTGTCAAAGGAGAAGGCGTGTGTAGGGGAGTAGAATTAGAATTTCTGAGGCTGAGAATTTAGGAGGATTTCTATCCCTTTGATACTGGGAGTGCAGATGTGGTATTAGGGGTGTCAAAACGAATCAACGAATCGAATTCGTATCGAATCCTAAACGAATCGAATCAAAATGTGATGAATTCGTATTCGATTCGTTTATTAAACGAATCCCAATATCATGATTCAGATTCGATTCGTTTATTAAACGAATCGAATACGAATATTCGTTAATTCGTTAGTCAATAATATTATTTAATAAAATAATTTACTACACTTGATTTACATTAATTCTTCATAAATATATACATATGAAATATGTAATTAATATATTTACTAAAAATATTTCACCAAATATTGAAAATATATTATTTTTCTATGATAATTAACTATAATTTCTCGAATCTTAATTGAAAATTAACAAGAACTAATAAATAAAAATAATAAAACGAATCCTAAACGAATAAACGAATCAATGAGCTTAAATTCGTATTCGATTCGTTTAATAAAAGAATCGAATCGAATTGACCCATTTATTAAACGAATCCATTTTTTCAAACCCATATTCGCTTTAAAGCGAATCGAATCGAACGAATAAACGAATCCTGACTCAAATTGCCACCCCTATGTGGTATTGAGAGTAAGTTGGTTGCAGAAATTGAAGGAGTACTCTTCCAATTTTAAAGACCCAACTATGACAATCAGTGTAGCGGGTCAGCATGTTGTGCTGCAGGGAGATCCGTCATTGACTAAAAGTCTGGTATCCTTCAAAGCAGTGATTAAGTACATGAGGTGAGGTGACGAAGGTTATGTGGTGGAGTTCCGCGGGATGCAGACATTTAAGGAGTAGGAGAAGGACATAATCGTACCTCCGGAAGTACAAGGGTTGTTGAACAGGTTCCAATGGGTGTTTGAACAGCCACATGGTTTACCCATAGCCCGAGGACATGACCATGCAATTCGGCTGAAGGAAGGCTCTTCTCCACCAAATATACGGCCTTATAGGTACTCATTTCACCAAAAAAATGAAATTGATACCTTGGTTGGTGAAATGTTGTCGGCAGGTATCAAACCTAGCCTCAGCCCTTTTTCGAGTCCAGTCATGCTAGATAAAAAAAAGAAGGGGGATTGCATTTTTGTGTAGATTATATGGTTCTCAATAGCATCACCATACCAGATAAGTTTCCCAGAACCGTTATAGATGAGTTATTGGATGAGTTGGGGGTGCCCATATTTTTTCTAAGCTCGACCTCAAATCAGGTTATCACCAAATTAGAATCAGAATTGAAGACACCGAAAAAATAGCTTTCCGTACCCATGAAGGTCATTACGAATTCTCGTAATGCCTTTCGGCCTCACTAATGCGCCCGCTACCTTTCAAGCACTGATGAATGAAATTTTTAGTCCTTTTTTACGGAAGTTTGTTTTGGTTTTCTTTGACGACAGATTGGTGTATAGTGGAGACTTACAGTCGCATTTACTCTATTTGGAAATGGTCCTCCAAACCCTATCGCACCATCAGTTAGTTGCCAATAGCAAGAAATGTCACTTTGCCAAGACCTCTTTAGAGTACTTGGTCACATAATTTCGGGTGAGGGGTTTCCGTAGATATGTCCAAGGTCGATAGTATAGTCAATTGGCGTATCCCAACCAATGTCAAAAGTTTGAGAGGATTTTTGGGTTTGATAGGATATTATCGACGGTTTGTGCAGAATTATGGTGCCATAGCCAAACCCCTGACTTCGCTACTGAAAAAAGGGAATTTGGGTGGAATGAGCAAGCTCAATTGGCATTTAAGTCCATTAAGATGCCCTAACGCGGCTGTTCCATTACTGGCGGTACCCGATTTCACTAGACCCTTCGAAATAGAAACTGATGTTTCAGGAGTGGGAGTGGGGCTGTTTTATTGCAACAAGGGAGACCCTTAGCTTTTTTCCGCCAAGCTTTATCCCTTAGAGCCCAAAATAAATCTATGTATGAGATGGAACTGATGGCAGTGGTACTAGTAGTGAAAAGTGGCGACATTACCTATTAGGTCAACTCTTCATTATCAAAATGATCAGAGCAGTGATGAATCAGAGGGTGGTAAGTGAGAGTAAGCAGAAGTGGCTCATAAAGTTGACGGGATTTCAATTCTCTATAGTTTATAAACCATGGCGGGACAATAGAGATGTTGATGCCTTGTCCAGAAGGAGGAGTGAAGAGGCAGAATTCTCGGCTCTGATAGTGGGGAAATGTCATGCTTTGGAGGGAGTGGATTTAGAGGTATCTTTAGATACTAAGCTGCACAAGATAATACTGGACCTAGTAACAAATCCAGGGAGTCATGTGGATTATACCTTAAAATATGGCCACTTAATGTACAAAGGGTAGTACTACCCAAAACTTCCAAGAGAATTTCTCATCTACTAAAGGAATTTCATGATACACCTTTAGGAGGTCACTCGGGTTATTTTCGTACCTACAAAAGACTTTCGGCTTTGGTGTATTGGGAGGGAATGAAGGGTGATATTTAGAAATATATAGCTGCGTGCGATACATGTCAGAAAAATAAATACCTAGCTTTAAGTCTTGGGGGGCTGTTACAACCAATTCTCATCCCACACAACCCTTGGGAGGAAATTACCATGGATTTTATAGAAGGGTTGCCGAAAACTTCCACATGGGACACTATCCTGGTGGTAGTTGATAGACTAACCAAATATGTCAATTTTTTCATTCCCAAACACCCTTTTAATGCAAAGACGGTGGTCGATCTGTTTGTGAAAGAAGTAGTGAAACTACATGGGTTTCCCAGTTCCATTATCACTGACAGGGACAAGAGTTTTCATGAGCTCTTTCTGGGGAGAACTTTTTCGTTTGGCAGGCACTCGGCTTAAACACAGCACAACCTACCACCCTCAAACGAATGGGCAATCTAAGGTGGTGAATAGAGGCTTGGAAACATACTTGCGATGTTTTGTGGGTAGCAAGCCGAAGACATGGCCTAAATGGGTCGAATGAGCTGAATCTAGTACAATACCTTTTACCAAGTATCTACTGGTATGACCTCATTCAAGGCCTTGTACGGGCATGATCATACTCCATTATTGAAGTTCTCGGATGGGGGATCCATAATTGATGCGGTGAATGTCCAACTGGAAGGAATAATATTATACAATAACTGAAATCCAAGTTGCTGACAGTTCAAAATCGGATGAAACAGTGGGCGGACAAGGGCATGAGAGATGTGTAATTTGTGGTAGGAGATTGGGTATATCTCAAAATTCAGCCCTGTAGACTCAAGACTTTGGCGAGAAGGCCCAACGAAAAACTCAGCCCTCGATACTATGGTCACTTATCTATAGCTCAACGAGTTGGTCCGGTAGCCTACAAACTTAACCTACCCCCAGAAGCCAAAATCCATCCTACCTTCCACGTTTCCCAACTCAAGAAAGCATTAGTCCCAAACACTGCCCCCCCTTTCTGACAGCTGAATATGAATTGCAAGTGCATCCCGAAATGGTTCTTCAAGCCCGTGAGGCACCCACTAGCTATACTGAGGTATTGATTAAATGGGCTGGTTTACCTTCTTATGAAAATACCTAGGAGCCATATTACCTTATTACAAAACATTTTCCAGAATTTCACCTTGGGAATAAGGTGGCACTCATGAGGGGGAGTAATGTTAGGCCACCTGTGACCAAAGTTTACCAAAGGAGGGCAAAACAAGAAGGACATCAAGAGCATCAAGGGCAGCAAAAGGAAAAGAGAGACAAGTGGGCCCAAGGGAATTGGTTGAGGTAGCTGTGCCTGGGAGCACGTCATGATGGCCTAGAAAATCATGCAGCTAGTGTATGGATCCAGGAGGATAAAAGGGGGAGCATGCCCAATATTATGTTAGCCGAAATATGAAGATATTCTTTGATAAAGGCTCTGTTCTTACTTGTTATCTTCCTTCTCTGTTAATGGTTTCCTTTTGTTATTAAATACAGTTGTTATTTCAATTCCTTCAAGCCTTGTAATTCTCAACAATATTGTAATAGATTGAGTTTTGACAATGCAAATGATTTAATTCCAGCAAACACTGTTAGACCTTACGTTTTCATCACAATTTTACTGTTTATCAGCCAAAATCCAGTTACATCCCTATCACATCCCTAATACATATTATAACAAATAAGAATTTTTCTTTTATAAAATTTAAGAAAACAAATTTATTAGATGAAACATCTTGAATCTCCAGACTACTAAATGAGATAAAATTTTCATAATTCAAATGTAAAAGTAACTTAAATAAGTTGATTCTTTCATCATTTAACAAATGAAGCAATTTGAATTATTTATAACTTTTATAAGAAAATGATGTTTTCAATGAAATGCTAATTATAAAATCACTAATAAATCTTGAAGTAAAGGTACTTAACATGTACAAGCTGATAAGGCTAAACCTAAACAGTAAAAGCAAGAGCAAGATCAATCTAGAGTTATTTGTTTCAATTGTATCGTGTTGCATACCAATGTGCTAGGACATCATTGCATTGAAGCTACTAACCTCAGATAGTTCCAAAAGCACAGTGTTATACTGAAATTCCTTATAGTAAGGCTATATTATAAATATTTTGATCCTGACTTTGATGAATATTTCCATATGTTCTCTGTAAAGGAGCATATAATATAATCCAACACAAAGATATTAAAGAGTTTTATTGTGAAAAATAAAGGAAAATCAAAGGTATTTATTAATAGTATCCAGCTATCAGAGAAGTGCGACATGCTTTCCCTAATATCGGCAAATGATAATTTACAAGAGCGGCTCCTGGGGACCCTAAGGTTAGTTTTCAACTAAAAGCTATGACACTAGAGGAACCATAACCATGAAAAAAGTTGCTAAACTACAATGCAAAGGGATGGTTTCCACCCTCAGGTATTGAATAAAAATCATATTCTCAATCTGAAAGATATAGAAGATGGAGCTTTTATCTGCCACTTACAAGGCTGAAAATTCAACTTCCTGAGTACAAGGACGATATGCTACAAAGGTACTATCACTTGAGAAGGAACCAGGATTAAAACAAGTGATTCCAGTGTATTTAAATGCCTTCTGCTCGCTTCTATCACCTAAAACTATCTGCATGAAGGAAATCAAATAAATGTCAGTTTTTATCACTCTGCAGTTCTGATGGCAAAGTTATTTCTATGAATTTTGAGTCAATTCTAAAATAATGGCAATTGCTTTCCCCATTCCTAGCACATGCAAGGAATCATTTTTTTTTCTATCTGTTGACCCAGTAAATGTTGCTTGAGTGATCATAATACAATCAAATTAAAATTGAAAAAACAAAAACATAAGCTGTGAGTAATACCGCATGTGGAGTCGGATACAAATGAAGAGAGTGATCGTAATTCCAAATAATGGGCTGTACCATAAGAGGGAGTGGGCACAGATGACTTTGGTGTGTTATGGTTGCAACAAGCTGCAGCAAAAACACATAAAACTAAGGATGACCCAATTTCTGCAAATTGTTTACAATAACTAGATTGGTGAGGCTGAGAGAAGAAAAATACATGCTCAAAAGGATCATCTGTTTCTTCCGTAGATGGAGGGATCAGACATGAACGACGCATTCGGTACAAAAGATCCTGGCGGATGAAAACAATTTCTTGGGTGTAGAACCTGATTCTGTGTTCAAACATGAGAAGTGATAAGATATTGAAACAGTTAGATATGCAAGTTGCAATAGCGAATCATCAAGAAACCTTTTAAGATATCACTGACTAAGAAGTTCAGGAGGATATCTTCTAGTTCTAGAGGAAAACAAACTTATGTTAATCAATAATTTAACTGGTCAGTCATCAGAAAGTTTAACCTGCAAGGATTACTCGAAAAAATGGCATTTGGGATGTGCTTTCGAAGCTCCTCAGTCATATATTTTGGTAAAGCACATCTGGGAAGAGTTGTTGATGGGCCTAAAATTGTCAAACAGCAGAGTTCTCAAGCAAATGTATGCATGAAAGAATCAAGGAAGTGTGTCGAAGTCGATTTAAAATACCTGTGTCATCAGGACCTGGAATAAACAGAAACCGACTATGCTCTTTTAGTCGTGGATGCGCTGCAATCATTTGTCCTAGCTTGCCAAACTGCAATCTACATGTCCAGGTTCCATGTTATTGTTTTTATAATTTTATATATGCCAGAAACAAAATGTATGCTTATAATATGACAAGCAAACAAAAATATTTCACCTAAGATTTGAAAACGAATGAAAGGCGAGGTTGCACGGGTGAGAACAAAAGTTGCCCATAAATACAAATAATGAAGGAACCACCTCCACACTCTCAAAACCATTGAGCACAATCTCCAGCTTTCCCATAGCCTTCTCTAAGGACAGGACAGTCAAATGATTAAGCCAAGGTATTCAGATAAAATAAGATTAAAAAGTAGTAGAGGTTGTGGTCCACCTCTTCATTATCCAACCAAATGTCAGAAAGTACGACAAACATGTCATTGGATGCTCTCCTTTCCATATCTGAAAGTCTGATCTATAGAAGATGTAATAGGAAAACCATGATCAATCATATTATTTAACTGCTACTACAGAAAGTTCAAGAAAAAACATTAGATATGCATTATCAATGTAGTTAAGGATACAGTATCCTCTTTGGTTAGTGTACCACCACCAAAGAAGTCATGTCCTGCAAGCAGCTTGAGTGACTGATCCCTGTCCTCCAGTGGAGGAAATCCACATGTAATGACCTGTATAACAAAACAACTATAAGCAAAACACAAATAAAGTCATATGCAGTTATAGTAACTTTTTTCTAAAGGATGTACTTCTCTAACCTGAAAAATACCATCTACGAGCATCTCGCCTTCTGCTACAACTATGGTGTTTTCTGTAAAAAATCCTGTGGTGATTTTGTAATAATTGTCAAAGAAAACAATGATTTTGCACCTCCATTTAGATTGCACCAAATTAAAAGTTTCAGCTATATGTATATATGAGAAAAAAATTTACAAATTACATAAATAGAAAAAAAAAAAAGGAACTTAACTCTTAGCTCCAGTGACAAAAAGTGAAATTTGAAACCAAATTATAACTACGGAGGTTTTTAACACAAAGACAACAGGTAGCAGTAAAATGGCTTCAAATTGGACAAAAAAGCAAACAGAGCCAAAGAAACGTCTTTGAAGTAGAGAAAAAAGATTATATTGACAGAGCAATTTTAAACAAGATAAAAATAAGAAACAAATGTTACTGTAAAGTAAACACATGAAAAACACCTGGAAAATGATAGATGGTGCATAATACTAGGCAAAGGTTATTGCTTTAGACAGATCAATTTCCACTGAAGCAGTAAGATCTTCCAAATAGAAGTGGCCATCCTCCAACTGAGATATTACACCCATCACCCACCTTCTCCCTGTTTGCCCAACCAAAGACTGAATCGTAGAAACCTGTGCAGCACCAAAAATAGAGCCATATTGTTCATGTTGAGATATGCGGACTAAAACAGATATGTGATAAACACACACACACACACACACACAGAGAGAGAGAGAGAGAGAACAACCTCACAACTTCCAAATTCTGAGTTTTCAACATCAAAAGAAGGTCTAGAGAAATGTTGGTCACGACAGACCCTCTGAAACAGCAACAGAAACCTATCTCTGTACAATGCTGCTTTTGCAGAAGCCTCACCGTGAATAGGCAGGCTGCCTGTATGCCTAAAATCAAAACAATGTTCTTTTCAATGCCACCAATCACTATCGCAATTAAAATTCCTACTCATCAACCCATCATTTGATTATCTTCCTCCTCTTCTCTTCAATTTCCATATTCTACGAATGTACAATTTTTGAACCTCAACTACAACCTGAATCATTACGAAGTTAATTTCACAAACACTTGGTCTTTGATTTAGAAAACCTTTTTAAAAATTAGGTACAATCTTAGATAGAATCTCGAACAGAATTTATCTTTTAGGACATCCACACTTTTTTTATAATCTAGACGGAGCTAAAAGACACAAAATAAATAAAAATATATGTCCTTGCCATGTTTAGGCTAGGCAGTCCAACCGCCGCACCTAACCCCAAATTGGTGGAGTTAGGCACTGGATCGCCTACCAGCGTTTTCTATTTATTTCCTACACTTTTCAACTCTTAAAGCCGATGTTCGCCGCCGCCTAAGCAGTTTAAAAATTAAACAAAAATCCGCACTGCTTTCTGACTTTCCTTACCATTTTAAAGCTTAATTTCTTCCCAATTTCACATATTTTCAAAAATCCCTAATTTTACAAAAACTCTAATTTGAGTAATTTCTTCTCATCCTTTTCCATCAAAATGAACATCTAGAAACCTTACCCATCACTTGAACAATATTTCCCTAAAATTAATTTATCCAAATTCCACCAAACCTTAACCCTAATTTCAGAGATCCCCAATTTTTGGAGAATTTCCTATGCACATGACTGTCACCCCACTAGCGCCTTGCGCGGTTTAGAACACTAATAAAAAGAAAACTCAAACTCCAATACAATAGAAACAGCCTCCATGAAAAAACATAAATAAGACTACGTACATCAACTCCTTTCCCAAATCCTACATGTACGACTTTAAACTACAATATATTAACGTGCATGAAATATGCATTGGAGATCATGTTTATTTCTCTTTTTTTGGCTTTAACTCGTATCTTCATATGATATTTTCCTAATGCATTTATAAAATTGCCTTCTTAATCTCCTGCTTTCAAAAGAAAAGAAATGTATCTGAATTGCAAATTTTACACACACAAGGCTTAAATAAATAAAATTTACAAATCCAAGAACTTGCAGGTGATAATAAATAGTAAAAGATTGTGTGAACACATATATATAACGTACTGATAAAAGTGTTTCTTGATAGAATCGTATCGAAATTTAGGAACCAAAAAGGCATCGATTACACGAATAGCAGAATGAGAAGAAACAGAGCCACTATCCTCCTCAGCAGCAGCCTCCGCTTCTAACAAAACACTAACAACTCGATTCACCGATTCCTTATCTATTATCGAAGACTTCACTGCCAATTCAACATAAACAAAAATAAAAACACAAATAATTATAAAACCCTAAGAATATTTAAAAAAAAAAAATTGAGATCATTCTTACAGGACGACTCGTGTTCGAGCTGATCGAGGAGGAGATCGATGGCCTCGTCTTCGGCGTCGGGAAAACGATTTACGAAAGAGAGGATTTCATCGAGAGCCTCCATTTTCAGGCCGTACCCTCTGATTTTCAATTTCCTCTGAATTTTCTTTCTCGTCTGTCCACTCATTTTGATTTTGATTTTGATTTTTCTTTTTTTGTTTTCACTGTAATGTGGTTTTTGGATCTTTCTTTCTTTATGCTGCCTGCTAGCCTTGCCTGACTTTGCTTGTTTTGTTAAGGCGAATTTATCATAAAAAATTTTAATTTGTTCTATAGTCCACCTGCGAGTAGGTTAGAATATTATAAAAAGAGAAACAATCATTTTTCCATTTAATAAATAGTATAAACATAGTTTATTATGAAAATTTTTAATTTGTTCTATAGTCCACCTATAATTTCAAAATTGTTCATTTTTTTAACTTGATAAAATAAAAAAGTGTACAAATTATCCATTTAATTTAGTAAAATTAAAAAAAAAAATTTCAAAATTGTTCATTTGTTATATAATCCACCTGTAATTTCAAAATGGATTTACAAGAGAAAGCAACGGTCTAATGGAAATGTTGAGACTTTTAAGGCCCGATTAGTAACTAAAGGTTACACACAGCGACCTAATGTTGACTATGATGAAACCTCTTTGCCAGTTGCGATGTTAAAGTTTATTAGGATTTGTTGGCTATTACTGCTTACAATGACTAAGAGATTTGACAAATGAATGTCAAAACGACTTTTTCTAAATAAATTTCTTGATAAATAAGTCTAGCCGGAAGTGGAAACTCGGACATAGTATTTAAGCTTACGAAGTGCATTTATGGACTTAAATAAGTTTCACGAAGTTAGAACCTTCGTTTTGATGAGGTTATCAGATTGTCTTGTTTTCTCAAGAATTTAAAAGAATCTTGTGTGGTCAGTGGGATTATGGTGGTAATTTTAGTACTCTATATGGATGACATTTTGATAATTGGGAATGACATCGGGATGATACTGTGGGTGAAAGCTTACCTCTGTACGAACCAAAAATGGGCCAGGGATAAAACCGTCTTTTACCTTAAAAGCCCAGAATAGTATGCAAAGCCCGAAAGTAAAGGCCAGGCCCAAGAAGATTTATGTATTATTGAGTCACAATTAAGTCATAAGCTTAAATACAAAAAACCTCTAATTATATCAACTACTCTTCTTCTACTTTGCCCGACACATAAAGCCCAATGAAACCCTTCTTCCACTTGCAGAAGAATGATTCATACATTAAGCCAAATCTTTACTAAACGTTTCCCACTTACCCTAATCATAATCCAACTGCTCCACTTTGTTCACTAAATAAAGATATCTTAGCACATTGTGGGACTGATGCCAGCTGCAAAAGTCATTTACCTTCAACTATAAATTACGAACAAGATACGAGAGACAGGGCAGTGCTTTCTGACAAGCTTCTCTTCTCTAATAAAAACTCTCAAAACTTCATATTTCCTAAACATTTTCTTCCGCCCTCACGGCCACTTAAAGAAGGTCAAGGTAATAGGAAACCTTGCTTTCATAGTTAACATATTTACTATCCATTTCATTCTATTGACTTGGGCGTCGGAGTGTCTCCGGTACCTACCACACCGGTAGGCAGTCTACTCCCATTCGTTCTTCTTTGTTTTGCAGGATTGTTAGTGCCCCTACTTCCAATTCTGATTGTGGACCTCGGCCGAAATCCAGCATCCACAACCTCTGTAAAAATTTCTCTATAAAAGACCTGAGTGAAGCTTCATATGTCTTGAGCATAAAACTATATAGAGAGAGAAATGAAGCTAATTGGATTGTCTTAATCAACGTACATAAATAAGATCATGAAATGGTATAACTTTAGTAACTGTAAGACAATGAATATACTGTTTAGACATGGTGTATATCTTTCGAAGAAGATGAGCCCGCAAATTGAAGATGAGAAAATTAGAATGTCTAGTCAACCTTATATTTCATGTTTGGGTAGCATCATGTGTGTCATGTTATATACGAGGCCAGATATCAACAACGCGGTTAATGTAACCGGTAGTTATCAGTTCAATCCAGGTAACGACCATTGGATGACCGTTAAACATATCCTAAAGTATCTTAAGAGTATAAATGATAATTTTTTGATTTATGGAGGAGGTGAACTGCAAGTTAATGGGTTTACAGATTCAGATTTTCAACCGGATCTCGATGATAGAAAGTGTACATCGTGATTCGTGTTTACCCTTGGTGGAGGTGCAATTAGTTGGAAGAGTTCCAAACAGAGGTCGACAGCTGATTCCACCACAGAGGCAGAATATGTTGCAGCATCTGAGGCTGTAAAAGAAGCTATTTGGATTAAGAATTTTATCACAGTGTTGGGAGTTGTCCCAAGCATCGAGAATCTGATTCTGTTATACTACGATAATATTGGAGCCATTGAGCAAGCCAGGGAATCTAGGGCACACTAGAAATTGAAGCATGTTAAACGAAAGTATCACATCATTCGAGAGATTGTGTCGCGATGGGATATTGTCGTGTGCAACTACAAGTTACTGAGTGAAGATAATGCAATAGACCCACTTACAAAGGTCATTGCTCTTAGATTATTCGATAAGCATATGGAGGTGCTGGGTATGAGATACAATCAAAATTGGCACTAAAGCAAGTGGTAGAAATTGTTAGAGTTGGTGCTCGTCGCGTCAATCTTTTACTGTATTTCATTATAAATACATATGTAAATATTTTATTTTGAATAAAATTAACAGTTTCATCTAAATATTATCTTTTATATGGTAAAAGACGTGATTGACCCTAAAATCATTAGTTATGATACAGTTGCAAAAGCATCGCAACTGTATATCTACCGTGGCTGCCATCAAAATGTGGAATATCCACCGTGGTGTCTCAAGTCAAAGAACCATTATGTTACTCGACTCGAGAAGATTCTTATTGACATTGATGTACCAACTATTAAGAATCTTCGGTGAGTCGTTCAGTTTTTATCCATTATAAACACTTACATATCTATACGAGTCTTTCTAGGCTAATGGTTTATTGAGACAAACCACCGGAATCCAATATTCCGATATACGATATGTACCAGTCTCTGTGGGTTTACTTACTGATCAAGTAGTGTAAACCTTGACCAGAAATAATTTAAAAATAATACAACTCAATTCAGTACCGATGCTTTTGTAACTGTATCATAACTAATCATTTTAGGGTCAATTACGTCTTTTATCATATAAAAGAGAATATATAGATGAAACTGTTAATTTTATTCAAAATAAAATATTTACATATGTATTTACAGTGAAATACAGTAAAAGATTGACGCGACAAGCACCAACTCTAACACACATGATTTTGGACCGGATATATTTAAAAATTTAATGATTTGCATATAGCCATACAAGTTAATTTCGCAAATTCTTCTCTATTTTTTGCATCAGAATATTTAAATAAATCTACACTACTCGTACCTCTACTAGATGATGCGTACCTGGCCATTTGAGTCTGCGTCGTATCAATGCCAAATTCAACCGGATGATGTTTCTCCATGTGTTTGATCATATTGCCGTATCCACCAGAAAATTTATAGATAACCCCACAATAGTTGCAAATTGCTCGTTGTGAACCATCTTCTAGGCGTTCCAAAGTAAAATGAATTTTGAAAATATCGGAGGACCGAGCCTTAACTTCTCTTCTCCGTGATTGTGCATTGACACTAGGGCCGCTCTCTTGGGTTGACATATTTGACATTATGTTCTCGGATGAGCTTGCCATTTTTTTTTTTGAGAAATTAGGAAGAAAAATAAGAAAATTGAATAATTATGATGCGAATGATAACAAATTAACAACTAAATAAATTGAGATTGAGAATAAGAATATAAGATTATAAGAGAATTGTATTGAAGTAAGATTGAGAATAAGAGAATTATAGAAAATGAGAGAGTTGAGAATTTGGTGTGATGAAATTATGAAAAATGAATCATATTTATAGATTTTTAGAATTTTTTTGATACCAAAAATGTCCCTAAATATAACTGTTTTATTATCGTTATTAGGGGTACATTAGTAATTTTTATTTTATATAATAAAAGTATTTTTTTTAATTCTTTTATTTTTTTTGGCAGGGAGCCAAACGGCTCCCTGCATCCGCCGTTGGGGGAATTAGGGTTCCTGTTGAAACCCTACGGTTCCAACCGGTTCGGTTCCGGTTTCGAACCGGAACCGTGGCCGGGTCTACATATATGTACACCTAGGCGTTATGTTTGCATATAGTTTTCTTGTATACTTAATTTATTCTTTTTTCATGATTGTCGTATCTGAATGCTGGTTGTCTCATATTCCCATTTAAATTGTTTTTTTTTTTTTTTTTTGCAATTTAAATCTAAAATTTAGTTAATAGAAACTTGAATGAGTTTTCAATGGTCTTGCTAAATAACAGCCTTTCCTTCCTTGCCTTTGGGGTGTTCTTCTTGTTATTGTTTTTAATGAGGTGAATTTATCTTTCTTGACTTGTTTTTTCTTTCTTTTTAGGCCTCCTTTTCCGTTGTTATTGCGGTTCCACAAGATTGTGGATCCGTTAACCGGACCGAACGATCCAGTTTAAATTTTTTTTTTAAATAATTTTATAAAATGGAAGTTAATTTTTTAAAAAATTTATGATTAGATATTATTATCAAATAAATATAATAAAAATTATTTATTTAAATTTTATTATATTAAATTAAAAAGTTAAATTACAAGAAAATAAATAGGTTTAATTTAAATTTTTTTTTATTTGAACATAAATTTTATTACAATAATATTGGAACCGTCCGGTTCCAACGGTTCGGCTAAGATGAGAATCTTAACCGAATCGTACGAAATCGATTTTGATTTCTGAATCGGAACCAGATGGTTCGGTTTTTATTCCAAACTGAAACCGTGTCCGGATCTAGTCATAGATGGACAATGAGCCTAATTAATAGTCAAAATGATCACGTTTAACAACTTTTGATCATATCAGTGGGTGAAAGTTAAAACTTATAAATAAAACAAAATAAAAAGATTTATTTATCAACCGATTCTGATTCCCGCGTCGGGTCTGTCGGGCCAAGCCTGTGGGCTTGAGTTGGGTCCTTTGACAAGGGTTTGGGTATCTATTTATTTTTTAAAATTCACATAATTTTTTGTTACACCTGTTTCCTCTCTCTATTTTTTTTTAAAAAAATTTTTATTTGGGTTTTCTGAAAGCTGAATAAATTAATTTGCGAAAGGTCTTGATATACTTAATCTTATCCACGTTTTTTTCCTCGAGAAATTTTTAGGATTCAAACCCGTAATTAAAAGGATATCAAATTAACACTTGATCATCGCATTAAACACGAACTTCCAATTAAATAAGCTACAAGGATCCAAATAAAATACTGGACTTTATGTAAATTAAGAAATATATCAAAGTCTGGATCTAACAATTCTGATTTCATAGTGGGCCTGAATTTGATGCTCACCACATGACCAAGTGTTCAAAGTGGCATTGAAGAGCAAAAGTTTACCAATGGGAATGAGGCAAATCTCACCTTATCCACACTCCCACCAAAATCTTTTATCACAATTCATCATCAAATCTCCACAAATTAACCCCACCCTTTAATTCTCAACTTTTGTACATTTTGTAAACCCCAAAAAAAAAAAAAAAAAAAAAAAAAAACAGTTGAGCAGCAATGGCAGCCATGAACTCTAGTGTATTGGCATGCAACTATGCCATTTCTGGCAGTGCTGGATCATCTGAACTCAATGCAAAGATCATTGCTTCAGTTTCAACCCCAGCTGTTCATGGACACAAAATGTCTATGATAAGAGCTCAACAAGTTAATGTTTCAAAAAATTCAAGAGGGAATGAAGGAAGGAGAGCTGCCATGGCTCTTCTAGCAGCTACACTTTTCACTACAGCCTCTGCTGCTGCTGTTTCTTCTTCTGCTAATGCTGGGGTTATTGAAGATTACCTTGAGAAAAGCAAAGCCAACAAGGTTAAAATTTAATTTGTTTGCTTCCAGCTATTGACATTGAATGATCATTAGTTTCTAGTAAGTTGATGCTCATCAATGGAATGAAATATATATATATATATATATATTTTGCAGGAATTGAATGACAAGAAGAGATTGGCAACAAGTGGTGCAAACTTTGCTAGAGCTTACACTGTTCAATTTGGCACATGCAAGTTCCCAGAGAACTTCACAGGCTGCCAAGATCTTGCCAAGCAAAAGGTTTGTTTTTTTTTTTAAAAAAAAAAAATCTAATTCTAGCTCTATCCATTCATTTGTTTGATCTTGATTTTGGTGTTTTTGAGTAAAAATATTTCTTTGGCTTTTTGTCATTTTGTTTGCAGAAAGTGCCATTCATCTCTGATGATTTGGAATTGGAATGTGAAGGGAAAGACAAATACAAGTGTGGTTCCAATGTTTTCTGGAAATGGTGAACATGGACAAGTACTCTCTTTATATAACCATTTTTATTTTTACCCACCATGTATCAGTATTTCCATTGAAGAAACTTATGCTTATGCTTATCCTTATCTGTTTGTTCTATTTCAGTAATATATTTCAAAAGAAAAATAAAGTTGCAATCATCAAGACCTTCTTATAGTGGGAATCTTGTCCATTAAGCATGACCTTTTATATTTGTTACCTAGTTTCAGTTTATGAACAAAAATCACAAAATGAACTAGATAAAGAGCTGGTAAAGAATACAAAAATTGAACTATATTTCTCATCAAACAAGTTCCCTCCACATGGTTAATTTCTTTTTGTTACCTGTTCTGACCAGAATCCAATAAGTTTCCACTTAAAAATCCTGGAATTGAATTTGTAGAATCAGCAACCTGTTATAAAGAAACATTATAGTTATAGACAGGAAAATTGTTCAACTGATAAACCAGTCTTGTAGCACAAACCTGTCCTAACCTCCCAAAGTCTTCAATGCTGAAGAAAATCACATCTTCTGCTGACATTGTATTCGAT
The DNA here is from genome assembly GCA_019454045.1 of Zanthoxylum bungeanum. Taxonomy (NCBI): domain Eukaryota; kingdom Viridiplantae; phylum Streptophyta; class Magnoliopsida; order Sapindales; family Rutaceae; genus Zanthoxylum; species Zanthoxylum bungeanum. The sequence goes on from SKCR01022757.1 coordinate 188,445, forward strand.
GACTAGCTGAATGATGTCGCATGTAACTGACATGTTCACGTCTACGTATATTGCGCAAGTTGACATGTTCACGTCTACGTATATTGCGCAAGCTGACATGTTCACGTCTACGTATATTGCGCAAGCTTCATAGTTTAGTTCATATTGAAGTCTCAGTTTTGTTGGAAGCAGACAATTCCTAAAATGCAATTCATATGAACCCCGAAGTTCATATCTTATCCGGAATCATCCGTATAAAGTTCAAGAAAACAAACACCAGGATGAACTTTTGTTCTGTAAATGGAACACCTGACTGGTAAAACCTGAAACAAATTGACATTGCCGATGGGACTATGCCTAATAGAGTAATATTTTTCATGCAGAATTCTTCAAACTGTGTACCTTTAATGGCTGCCAGACAATGCAGAATGGGGAGAACAATAAACTAAAGAAGATTGAAAAGTGATACAGCATGTTATGATTACATTTGGAAATAGGAAAGACATTGCTAGTTGATATTACTATTTCGAATCCAAAATAACAAAGGAAATCATAAATATGTTCTCAAACTTCATTACAAGCAACAGAGAAAAGAAAATAAGAAAACCACTCCCCAAATCTGGAAATTGTTTACAAATGACTTCATAATCTTCCAAAGTTGCCTCCCCCAGAGTTCTGTTCTTCCATTTCACCAGTCATTGACAACCCTTTTGGTTTATTTTACTCGCTGACCTTTGAGATAGAATTGCTTCAGGTTCCACAACACTAACATATTCCTCTTCCATTTCCGCTGGCAGTTGAGGTTGTACTTGTTGGGTCCCTATTGCCCTCTTAAGTTGAGAAGCATGAAAAATGGGGTGGATTCAAGAGCCTCGTGGAAGCTCTAGTTGTTGGGGTTGGTGCTCCGAGTGCCAATCCGGATCGTATTTATGTCCGATTCATAAATACGGACAATTCAATTTTCCATAATATTACCAATTTTACTGGTAGCACCCTTGTCTTTTATACACTTATTCGATCTAATTTCGATTAGATTGAAACTGAATCTGATTTAGTGATACGTGTATATTAGACAAAGACCCTAGGATTTACAATATAGTGCGCAGTTACAACGTAGTTTGTAATTGACATTGGGAAGCGCACTATTAGCTGTATATCCTTAAATAAAGTTCATGGTCAAGATTTACTAACACGGGTCGGTTAGTAAAATCCGCTGAGACCAGTACATGTCGTATATCGTGACTTGGTCCGATGGTTTATCCCAGTGAACCATGAGTCTTGGGAGACTCGTATAGACATGTAGGTGTTTATTTGATAAGACACTTAACAACTCACTGAAGGTTTCCTAATAGATGGTACACCAACGTCAATAGGAACCTTCTCGAGTTGAGCGAGCATAGTGGTCCTTCGACTTGAGATACCACCGTAGATATATGAGCTATCCTCCACACTTTGATGACAGTCACGTCAACGATCTATCCATGATCAGGCCTCTACCTGTTCGTTGGGTGTGGACTGATACTCATGATATCCAGTGCGTATCAAGATAGGATCCGTCAGTCTTGTGTACAAGGCATAGGCATCCTCACGTTTTTACGATCTAGTAAATCCATGGCTGTGGTATAACATCGGAAACCAGTTCCGAGTGTTATTTCGTGATCGTAAATTAAAAGTCGACTGTAATATACCGAACAGATTTGACGTTCTCATCTATATCCCAGGTATAATACGAATAGCCTGTGACGGAGGGATTATACGTATGCTATGACCTCGACTTGCATAGTTTAGCGAGATTATCCGTGGTCGTCATAATCTATGAGTGGGTGGATTATGGACACGAAATTTGATTTCGTGACGGATAGACCTAAACTTATAGAGTCTCACAATATGAAGTGTACTCGTTGAGCACTTGGGCAACGTGATATGAATAATATGGATTATTCATTATATTTCACCGGATTAAATGAGTTATTTCGGATCGTTTAATTGGTTAAACGATAACACATGAAATTAGGGAATTTTGTCCTCTAATAATTATTGTGTATTTGTATTTGATACATAATACGATTAGATACACATTAATTATTTGTCAAATAAGATTTTGACACATGCCATAAATTTATGTATTTATGTATTTAATGTAAATAAAAATACATATATATTTATTATTTAATTATCTAGTTATTTAAATGTTAAATAATTAAATAATTAAATTTTCAAACCTTATCCATTTTTTCATTATGCATATGATACATGGTGATTTATGATTGGTAACATATGGCATGAAATTAAACAAACTTTATTTGTGTCCAATTTTGATTGGATGTTTTAAAGTAAATTGAATTTTATTTGATAAATTTCAAAAAAAAGGTAAAATTGCCCAATTTTCTTTATAAGTTTCGGTCAACACAACATAAAAAGTGGAGATGATTTGATTTTCTCTCTCTTGTTGCTCTCTAATGGCCGAAACCCATAAAGCAAAAACCCAAAATTTTTGGTTTGAAGAAACAAGAAGAAAATGGATAAAAATCAAGGAAAAAAGCTTTGAGGAAATATGGAATTAAGGTAATTCTACACCTATCTAAGCTTGAGAACTTGTCTCTCATTTTTCTTGATGACTTAGTATGATTCTAGGGTTTTCTTTTCTTTATGAAATTTGGGTTTTTTGTTTGTGGTTGTTGGAGAAGGAAGTTGATGCATGTGTGAAGTTGAAATTAGATGAAATTAGTGTAATCTTTATACAATTTAATCAATTGTTGTTTGAAAAATTTGTTGCCATTATAGAGTTATTGATCCACTCTTAGATAGCCTAGAATTGTTCTAGAGTTGTTCATGTGTGGTGGGACTCAATTGGTGTATAATTAATTTGATTAATATTGTGTTAAAATTGGCTTTAAGCATGAAAAAGTGGACTGTTTTGCATCCAGATCAGACCTGGAAAAGTTTATGTTTTTGGGATGAAAATGTTGTCTTTTGAATGTTTTGGATGAGTTTTGGGAGTTGGCACAATTGATGGAAAGTGTTTCCGACTTGAAATAAGCGAAAACGACCAAAAACGGCGTTACCGGGTGGATTTTGAGCCAACCGGGTGACGGCTGTGAAAACAGTGATTCTGTCACTGTTTGGGCAGCCCATGAACTGCCCCGACACTATTGGATCTGACCTGGGCAGTTTCCATAAGTGTCGGGTAGTCGGTTCGGTCAAAAACGCGTTTTAGGTAATTTTACGGAAAAACAGTTTTCGTAAAAGTTTCGCGAGTTTTCAACTTGTTTATGTTAATATTTGATATTAAATAAATAGGTTTAGGTGAAATATGAATAAATTATTCATATTAGATATTGATTAATTTATTCGGTATTTTGAAAAAGTTTTAAAATACGATATCGCCCGAACCCGCGCTTCCGCGCTGCGCCCCGACCCCAAAACCCCAACAAAAAATGGTATCAGAGCGGGTCTGATGCTTCATCCATTACATTATTCATGCTTGATATTAGATATTTAATCCAATTTTATTGTTTGCACATGCATGTAATCTAAATATGTTTCTTTACTTTTCAGTTTTACGCTAACGGAAAATGTAACGAAATTTAATAGTTAAATTAAGTTATATTTTCTATAGGTAGAATTGAAATGTTTAGAAAATGATTTAGATTAAAATTCTGCATTTGATGTAGATTAAAACTTCCATAGGAAAATCTCCGCTTTTAAATATGGCTATAAAGTAACCTGTATTGGATACATGTTTCTTGGTCCGCCTTGTCAGTACGGATGCAAATGATTTCCTGATGCTATAGTTGTATCGTGCCAAAGCTGTGCAGTTATGGTTGATGGTAGTTCATTTGCGCTGGTAGAACTTATATGATAAGAGACAAATTCAAGTGAAAGTGGAAATCCTGAACGTGCCAAAGCTGTCAGGACTACACCGGTAGCTTGAGTTTGTCATTGACAAGCGTAGCCTTGATACGCCTCCCTGTGAACGTGCCAAAGCTGTCACAGCGAGAAACGGTCAGGACCAAAACCAGGAGTCACTTGTGAGTGATTGATAATGAGTTGTCTACCTAATGAATATACGTAGGCGAGAACGTGCCAAAGCTGTGAGTCGAAATACATTCATGGGATCCTACTCTCACTATGGAATTCGATTTAATTATTGAATTCCCGTTGTCCGTTGGGGATTACGGTATTACGTAAAGTAGTGGGAAACACTGCTGAGTTTAAAATCCATAACTTAAGCAGTGTGTAATTTTGTGAAAAATTTTTTTCGTTTTCTTTTTATTCTATATTGTTTATAGAATTATGCTTCTAATCCACTACATGTCTATTATTAGAATATGTTTTCTGACTTTACTTATGGTTGCATAGTTCTAGAATAGGTTCTAGAAAGACCGTAGACTTAGATATTGTTAGATTAGATGAAACCATTGGAACTGTTGTTCCGATTTTCTTTTGAAAATCAAGATGGTTTGTGACTTAGTTTCTAAGTCACGTTAAGTAATCTAAATAGATATTTGTGTTTAGATATGATAATATAGTTAGAATTGTTTCTTATGCAGAAAAGAATTGACTTGAATAGTTCATGTCTCGAGATTCTTGACTGGCATAAGAAAATCCCTTTAGTATTTGTTTATCTTTAATGATGTTTCTTGGTTTTTAGTGACTTTTAGAAGTCACGTGTCTAACACAGTTTGCTAATCAATTATTTACAATCGTTGTGAATAATTGAACGCAAATTATAAAGCTTAAAGAAATGAGATGCGTATAGTTGTATATAAAGAAGTTTGATTCTCGCAATACGACAACTGTAGGTATTGGATACCGGATCTCCCGTCTAGTTAATTAAAATAATATTTAATAACTGTTTTGATATTTGATATCGGAATTTGTGACTATTGGATAGTTACTTGTTCTGTATAAACAGTTGTTACATATTTTAAAGCGACTAGTTGTGTCATTAATGAAAAGATAAACATAAAGAAAAGTATTCGGTAAACTAAATGACTTAGAACTGTGCTTTATGAGTTTTTATCACATAAGCATTAGATGCTTGTTCCGTATGGTAAAGGATGGTCTGATACGAGATCACACCACATATTCGTATCTATTTAATGAATATTGTATTCAGGTTGTGATTAAATTTCATTTAACCAATGATTGTCATTGGACCACCAATTTATTAAACTAATACATTGGATGTGTGTAGTTTGATGAATTAATAATTGCCTTTGATAGTTTTTCTATGCTCCGTAACTTAGGTAATGATTTGTCATGACTTAGTTACATGTTTCTAGTAGAGAACCTGTTGAACGTCTTGAATTGTTCAAAGACTTTCATTATGTCTCTGATGAAACGTAAATAGAATTTTTTGAATGGTTCAAAGATATTTATTTGAAGTGTTGAAAACTATAAAATTCATCGTGAGTCTTTGAATTGTTCAAAGATGTTTGATATGATCAAATACGTGAATTTAAGGCAATTTAGTTCTAAAGTTATTTAATGAATTTGATTCTTACTCAATATTAAACTTCCACGATTCTATTGTGATGGAACTGGTCAGTGGGAGTTATCAAATCTTATATGATTTGATTCGAGGATATTGAGTGTTACCGAATTATTTTTCAATGCTTTTGGGGTTATGCTCCAGTAATACTAATTCATCTCTTTAATTTAAGTTCCATTTGTTTCTACAATTACATATATGATATGTATACTAGAAAATTCGAATCTTGAAAAGTTTAAGATTTGAGACTTTCTTTTGTATAATTGTTATATAATTGAAAGTATTTGCGCCTCGGTGGTACGAGTGAAAGGTTTATCATTTATTCTATTTAATGGAATATTGTATTATATTTGATAGAATATCTTTTTTACGATCCCGAGTAATAGAATTGTTTTATTACTTGGTATGTTAACATTGGATGTTGACGATTGCAGAAAGGACTTGACTTAGTGAAGTCAAATGTGAAAATGATAAACTATGGAACTACATAATTAATAAGATGAAAATACCCTTATACAACTTCCGTATAAGTTTAATAGGATGTCAGATTCATTTACAAAGTATTTGATACTTAATGATTCTATTGTTTTCTTATTGAAGAAAATTATCCTATGACTCATAGTGGGAGCGATATTTGATATCGAATTCGGATATTAGCATTGAACCATAGATCTAAGATTGTTCATGGCTTACAACGATCAAATTTTGAACTTGATTAAGCTTTCGTTATGAATTGTTCATAAAATGTGCAAATTGTTTACGCAGCGAAAGTAAAGTGAGCTTGATAAAGGTTTGACCGTTATAGTATGACAATAAGAAATGTTATGCTCAGAAGTCTATTGTAGATTCTGAGGAAACTTGTCTCTAGTCGCACTGATTGGATAATTAAGGATCTGTTGGTTAATGTTGATATTAAACTGTATTTTAGCTAAAGAATGCAAAGTGGCGTTCTTGAGTGATTTCTTCGAATGAAAAATCCGTTGTGATTTCTTTGTTTGAAGAGTTCATTCTAGAATGGCCCTAGAGTTTGTATTCTGCTAAGATCACAGTTTGATATACTAGCTTATGAAGCCTATTGTAGACTCAGATAAGCTTTCCGGAAATCTGTGTTCTCTATTTTTGATATTAATCAGATTGTCTGTTTTTATCGAAGTATAGAGAATACGTATTTGTCAGTAGGGTCAGTGGGAGCGTACGAATTTCTTTCTAGTATTATATATCCTTAAGTCTTATTTTCTCTATGGTAACAGTGGGAGTAGTCTTTGTTATATTTGATATATAAAGTTTTATATTAGATATAAAATTGAGACTTGTGAGATACTCTCATTAGTCGCATATTAGATAGAATCTAATAAATGACACAGCAAGACTATCTGTATGACAATTAGTATAACTGTTTGACAGTTAACGTGTCTTTTATATATATAGTATTCATATTTCGTAAATGATGATTCCTTTGTCGAAAGAGAGATTGATTAGAATGTTTAGTCAATATTATGCATTATAGGATGATGGCGTAATGAATGCTATATTATGTGCGATTAAAGATATCAATTTAATCGTAATTGTTACGAGTTATTTTGATATGTTATAGACCATATGATGAGTCTTGGAACAAGTTTTTTGTTATCTATGAGATACTAAGAATGAGTTTCTTGTTCATGGAGAATTTAGTCAGCAACCATAAGGTCAGATTAGTTTTGATTCTAATAATGACATTAGATGGTCTATGTCATATAAAGTCAGAAAAGATGCAGTGAGAGTGTCACCATTGGTTCTACTGAATTAGTGGAATCAGTTGCAATTTATGAAGTATTGACTTATGAAGTTGCAAAGTGACCTCAATGATTAGAAGTGTTGATATTAGTTTTGTGCTTACGGTTGTCTGCAAAGTATTTGGATTTGATCTCTAAATACATAGACAACTCAGTAGCTATAGCACAATACTGATATAGCATCTGAGTCATATTGAAGTGGAATTTGGATTCTACAAAATATGAATGATGCTGGATTAGGAAAACGATTGGGTTTGTTTGACAGACTCGATTTGTTAAAGCAGACTTACTTGTTCTTGCATACCTCTTGAGTGCTGGTGAGCTCTTGATGACCATGAGTATACGATACACATTGAGATGAGTATAGGATACCATGGATTGGCACTAGAGCAAGTGGGAGAAATTGTTGGGGTTGGTGCTCCGAGTGCCAATCCGGATCGTATTTATGTCCGATTCATAAATACAGACAGTTCAATTTTCCATAATATTACCAATTTTACTGGTAGCACCTTTGTCTTTTATACACTTATTCGATCTAATTTCGATTAGATTGAAACTGAATTTGATTTAGTGATACGTGTATATTAGACAAAGACCCTAGGATTTACAATATAGTGCGCAGTTACAACGTAGTTTGTAATTGACATTGGGAAGCGCACTATTAGCTGTATATCCTTAAATAAAGTTCCTGGTCAAGATTTACTAACACGGGTCGGTTAGTAAAATCCGTTGAGACCAGTACATGTCGTATATCGTGACTTGGTCCGATGGTTTATCCCAGTGAACCATGAGTCTTGGGAGACTCGTATAGACATGTAGGTATTTATTTGATAAGACACTTAACAACTCACTGAAGGTTTCCTAATAGATGGTACACCAACGTCAATAGGAACCTTCTCGAGTTGAGCGAGCATAGTGGTCCTTCGACTTGAGATACCACCATAGATATATGAGCTATCCTCCACACTTTGATGGCAGTCACGTCAACGATCTATCCATGATCAGACCTCTGCCTGTTCGTTGGGTGTGGACTGATACTCATGATATCCAGTGCGTATCAAGATAGGATCCGTCAGTCTTGTGTACAAGGCATAGACATCCTCACGTTTTTACGATCTAGTAAATCCATGGCCGTGGTATAACATCGGAAACCAGTTCCGAGTGTTATTTCGTGATCGTAAATTAAAAGTCGACTGTATTAGACCGAACAGATTTGACGTTCTCATCTATATCCCAGGTATAATACGGATAGCCTGTGACGGAGGGATTATACGTATGCTATGACCTCGACTTGCATAGTTTAGCGAGATTATCCGTGTCGTCATAATCTATGAGTGGGTGGATTATGGACACGAAATTTGATTTCGTGACGGATAGACCTAAACTTAGAGAGTCCCACAATATGAAGTGTACTCGTTGAGCACTTGGGCAACGTGATATGAATAATATGGATTATTCATTATACTTCACCGGATTAAATGAGTTAATTCGGATCGTTTAATTGGTTAAACGATAACACATGAAATTAGGGAATTTTGTCCTCTAATAATTATTGTGTATTTTTATTTGATACATAATACGATTAGATACACATTAATTATTGTCAAATGAGATTTTAACACATGCCATAAATTTATGTATTTATGTATTTAATGTAAATAAAAATACATATATATTTATTATTTAATTATCTAGTTATTTAAATGTTAAATAATTAAATAATTAAATTTTCAAATCTTATCCATTTTTTCATTATGCATATGATACATGGTGATTTATGATTGGTAACACATGGCATGAAATTAAACAAACTTTATTTGTGTCCAATTTTGATTGGATGTTGTAAAGTAAATTGAATTTTATTTGATAAATTTCAAAAAAAAAAAGGTAAAATTGCCCAATTTTCTTTATAAGTTTCGGTCAACACAACATAAAAAGTGGAGATGATTTGATTTTCTCTCTCTTGTTGCTCTCTAATGGCCGAAACCCATAAAGCAAAAACCCAAAATTTTTGGTTTGAAGAAACAAGAAGAAAATGGATAAAAATCAAGGAAAAAAGCTTTGAGGAAATATGGAATTAAGGTAATTCTACACCTATCTGAGCTTGAGAACTTGTCTCTTGTTTTTCTTGATGACTTAGTATGATTCTAGGTTTTTCTTTCTTTATGAAATTTGGGTTTTTTGTTTGTGGTTGTTGGAGAAGGAAGTTGATGCATGTGTGAAGTTGAAATTGGATGAAATTAGTGTAATCTTTATCCAATTTAATCAATTGTTGTTTGAAAAATTTGTTGCCATTCTAGAGTTATTGATCCACTCTTAGATAGCCTAGAATTTTCTAGAGTTGTTCATGTGTGGTGGGACTCAATTGGTGTATGATTAATTTGATTAATATTGAGTTAAAATTGGCTTTAAGCATGAAAAAGTGGACTGTTTTGCATCCAGATCAGACCTGGAAAAGTTTCTGTTTTTAGGATGAAAATGTTGTCTTTTGAATGTTTGGGATGATTTTTGGGAGTTGGCACAATTTCCGAAAAGTGTTTCCGACTTGAAATAAGCGAAAACGGCCAAAAACGGCGTTATCGGGTGGATTTTGAGCCAACCGGGTGACGGCTGTGAAAACAGTGATTCCGTCACTGTTTGGGCAGCTCATGAATTGCCCCGACACTATTGGATCTGACCTGGGCAGTTTCCATAAGTGTCGGGTAGTCGGTTCGGTCAAAAACGCGTTTTAGGCAATTTTGCGGAAAAACAGTTTTCGTAAAAGTTTCGCGAGTTTTCAACTTGTTTATGTTAATATTTGATATTAAATAAATAGGTTTAGGTGAAATATGAATAAATTATTCATATTAGATATTGATTAATTTATTCGGTATTTTGAAAAAGTTTTAAAATACGATATCGCCCGAACCCGCGCTTCCGCTGCGCCTCGACCCCAAAACCCCAACACTAGTATATACGCAACTACCCCACATTATGCAGAATTTTAAATGGATCGTAAAATCTTGCTATTAAGTTGGCATTTATGCTACGAGAAATAGAGTGATGCCTATGAAGTCGCAACTTAAGATAAATCCAATCTCCAACAGAGAATCATATGTCCTTTCGATGTGCATTCGCCGATTTTCTCAGTCTGTCTTGGGCACGCTGGAGATTAACTATTAACTGGTGAATCATCTCATTCCTCTCCAATAGATCCTGCGCCACCATCTCCATTTGGGTTTCTTATGAGCAGTCAACATGGTTATATTTACGGCCTCTCTATCTTAGTGTTTTGTGTGTTATCTCGAGTTTTATAGCGCTTTGATGTGTTTTGCGTTTATTTTGCAAGTCAAAATCATATCAAGACTCAATGAGCGATAAATTGGCAAAATCGAGCACTATTGGGCCGAATTTCATAGTCGTCAGCGTGTCTCGACACTGGAAGTGCGTCGCGACGCTTGAATGAAGAAAATCATGACATAATGTGTAGCAGTTAGACGCGTCGCAACGCCTAACCAAGCGCGTCGCGACACGCCAATGAATGCTTTGCGCGTTGCGATGCGCTCCACGGAGAGGGCTCGTCATAACATGGAGAGGGCTCGTCATAGCAGAATGTGTAAATTACGCATTTCCGAAAAATCTTCTGAAAGAGGTTGCGGAAGGAACCTAAGCCCTCCGAAACTCTCTGGAATTACTCAAATAATATCGTATCATCATAATTAATCTATATCCTTAATTACGTTTGTCAAAGCACAAATGCTTGTGAAATTCGATTTTACCGGAAACTTGCTTTACTTATCGGATGGATCAAATTCGCTCCGATTTTTCTCGGATTCTACCAAATGCACATATTCAATATACTAATACTCAAACAATTCAATTTATATCATTATGCTACTCTACGAAGCTACTGAAAATATCCAAACATTTAACAGAAAACTTGAAATTAATGAATATTTAAGGGGAGGTCTTACCAAGATTTCGAGGGCATATACGAACTCCAAACGATCCCACGAACGCGCTAGAATCGACGAAAGTTCGATCAGAGATATTGTTCATTCAACGTTACTGTTCACCACCGCTTCTTATCCTCGTTTTTCGTACAACCGAGCACGAATCGGAAAAATCATCACTGCCATCTTGTAATACTCTCCGAGAGCTTCGATTTGGCGGGTGGTTTAGGCCGTGAAACGAATCGAGGAGCCAGGATCAGAATACCCATGTGCGCATATTTCTCTCTCTCCAACGGCAGTTTCCGGCGTCGCTACCGGCCACCGTTGGACGTAGGGTGTCTGGACATTCCTCTAATGTCGTCGTGACGGCCGGCCGTGGCCAGATGGTTGCCGGCGCGGCCAGGAAGAAGCTTTCTCAGTTTTTAGAGACAATGGGACGTTTTGGGGAGATGAGAGAAGTTTGACATTTTTGCAATTTCTAAAAACTATGAGGTATTTATAAGAAAGTTTCCGATAATTACATTTTGACCCCCGAAAATTACAATCAGGCCCATATAATGGGGCTTTCTCGAAAATTCATATTTTTGAAGCCATTCTTATGCAAATTTCAAAAAGTGATCAACATGAAAGTTGGTCATCTAGGAAACACGAGTCTGATGGTTCAAAATCAGCTCAAACGAAGTTTGTTTGCTTTCTTTATAGCCGAAACAATAAACTTTTACACGTATAACAATAAAATCAGAAATCGCGTAACCGGTTCTCAGAACTACGCGTTTTTCAAGGCGACGAAACTTCACTTAAAAATATTCCAACCTTTTTTCCAACACATAAAGTCTTATTTCTGAATGTCATCCAATTCCAAATTTTGAACTTAAATTTAGAAAACTTCCAAAATCATTCTAAAAAAAATTCAAGATATTACATTAAGATATAAAACTACATCATATTGATAGTGAGCAACAAATGAACATAATAAATCTTTATATTCAAAATTTCCTTTAGTAAGAAAATAAGTAGAATTCCATTGACTTAGAATATCACGGCCGAATATTTTCGGCCTAACACCATTTTGCTTACAAAAAGTGCACCATTCTTTTTTAATTTTAGAGTACGACCAAATTAAATTAATTATTTTTTAATAGGTGCAATGTGAGAGTTTAAATATTTCAAACCATCATGTACACATAAATTCAAAATATGACATGCACATTGATTATGGAAAAATTTACCTCCCAAATTTGGTTGGTAAATAACTTTAAATTCATTAATTGATACAGTATTCTGATGCATTATCAAATCCAGCAGTTAAATTTTTTTGCACTAATCCATATTGTTGTAATTATTGCTAATCATTATATAAATATTATGTGCAGTGTGTGCATCATTAAAAAGCCAAAATGTAATAATTCTTTTTTGAATAAACTATGAATCATCAATCCAGTGACATGTCATACCCATGTATGAATGTGACTGCCAATGGTCATTTCATATGTCACTATAAATTGAAACACAATTTTTAAGTTTAAAAAATAATTCCCTTAAATTATTTTGGCATTTTGCATATAATTACATCATTTTTCTTTTACATGTCATTATAGTAAGTTTACATACAACAATATTCAAATTTTCATGCATTAAATCAGTAAAAAAAGCTTTTTCACCAAAAGTAAAAGTTAAATATTCATTGACAATAAATTTAGTTAGATTATCTTTCCATTGAGATTCATTATATTTAAATAATTTAGTAGAAGAAGAAGAATTTTGGACCAGAAGCAGAAAACCTTGTCATTTATATTTGTGTTGTATCAATCTCAAACTTAGCTTTATGAGTACTCCTCATATGACCCGTCATAGTTCCATACCCACTGGTGTGTTTGAAAATTTTTCCACAATAATTGCAGACATCATTCTTCTCACCAGTGATATCATTCATGACCAGAATGAATTGTTTTGTTAATATTTCAGAACCTCGATTTCTTATTTGAATACGTGAAGTCGTTTAGCCGGTGGTATGTTGAGTGATATCCTCAACCTCATGAATGTTAGAATTGTGTGATGAGCTTGCCATTATAATGAAGAGATTGAGATAATAAGAGAATAATTTGATTTAATATATGAGATTAGAAAAATTGAGAGAGTGAGAAGAAAATAAATAATTTTTTAGTTTTGAAAAATGAGTTAAAGGGTTATTTGCCTAAAATGTTCCCCAAAAATAGTTGTTGGGAGGGGCATTTTAAACTTTTACTATTATTAAAAAAATAAAAATTTGACCGTTATGGTTAACAGTTGAAACCGTTAGCCATTACGGCTAACGGTTTCGAACAGTAACGGTTCGAACCGCCCAAACCGGCGGTTAGAAATTTATCTCAACCTTAACCGAACTGGACTCGACCGGTTCGGTTATGGTTCGCGGTTTAGTTTCATAGTCAACGGTTTGGTTTAAGGTGTGTATATATATATATATATATATAAGATTAAAAAAAAAAAAAAAATATGAACTGATCCGATTAAAACGAAAGGGAAACGGGAACTGTTTAGTAAATAAACCAGCATAATACATAGCACCTAGCTTACGGTTCCATATTATCAGTGCTCTGTTACGAATTTATGATCTGTACCACATAGAATCAATAACAATAATCACTCCTTTAATTTATTTTCAATTAACAAAACTGACAACAATTACAAATCTGCCGCGTCAATAGTCGCGATCCCCTTTTTAACCTTTTGTATAACAACAGTTTCTACTTTTGTTTATCGTTTTTGTAATTCATTCATCAAATTTCAGGTAATTCGATCTCTCACTCTCTGTTTTCTAAATCGCATGCGTTCATTTATATCCATATATGTATTAATTTTCCATCTTAATTATTGTATTAATTGAATTATATGATATAAATTGAACTGGGATCCTCTTATTTTGGCATAGTCTATTGATTTAAAGCTGACCCCCTGATTTATTTGACTGTAAGAAGTATTGGGTTGTTTAATTATTTTATTTTGGTGTATGGAATAATAATTTGTTCAGTTTTGATTGGTATATGGTGCGGTAGAGGTGGTGGTGATTGTGGGATTTCTGGGATTTGGACTTTTTCTGGCAGTGTTTCAGAATTTGAGAGTGAATTTAAATGGATTCACCTTCAAGTAAGCAAGAGTTTGATTACTTGTTCAAGTTGTTGATGATAGGAGATTCTGGTGTTGGAAAAAGTAGTCTCCTTTTGAGCTTCACTTCTGATAATTTTGAAGATCTTTCGCCCACTATTGGTAGGTGTTGCTACTGCTTGCCCGAATATATGGAGGAGTATTTAAATTGGATTGTGAATTGGTCTTATTATCCTTTTGCTTTCTTGCGTAGGTGTCGATTTTAAAGTGAAATATGTTAATGTTGGGGGGAAGAAGTTGAAACTTGCAATTTGGGATACAGGTAATGACAAATGCATGCCCATATATTATTTAATGATATTACCAGCTTCAATTTTGAGCTATTTCTTGACATTGTGCTTTCATCATTGTTTTAGATTTCACAGTAGTGGTGTCTGTACTGTGATCCTTAAGTGGGTTTTTGTAGTTTTGAATGATAAGTTTAAACTTGTTTTTCGTAAAACAAATATCATGCACTGAAGTATCTTTTTCATGCTACAGTGGAACTGCTTTTGTTTAAATTCTTTTGGGTCTGAAATTGAATTTCAAAAACTTTTTCCCTTTAAGTTCAATTTTCTTGACTTCGATTGACCCAAGTCCAACTTCGGTCTACCGAAGAGAGGCAGAATCAAAATTTGCAATCCACACGGAGTTTGATTGACCGAACTCTGAAGTTTGGTTGACCAAATTTTGTAGGAATTACACAAATTTGTACTAATATTACACATATCCAATTTCATCCTAAATGTAATTTCACCAAATAACATGATTTAATATTTATAACACAATTAATCGAATTAATTAAAAATAAAATCAATATTCATGCTCAATCCAAATTAAGCCACACCAAATGAGTCCACGCCAAATGAATCAACTCTAGAATAATTCTAGGACATCATAGAATGGTACAACAACTCTAAAATGGCAACTAACTATCAAATGGTTAAATTTGAGTCTAAGTTATCAATCTTCAAATTTCCTTTAACCTTTTAGCTCCAAGTTTAAGCTCTCTCTTGAATTTTTTCTCAAATGTTTTTAGTAACTTGGGAAGCATGTAGTGCTTGCAAGAAGCTTGTTAGAAAAATGAAGAAAATTGTGTCTTTTATTTCTTCAAATTGACGACAACCAACAAGGCTAATTTTTGTCCTTTTTTTTTGTTTTAATATCATGTATATTATAAACAAAAATCTAATGCCACATGTCATATGTTTATTAGGGAAGGTAAAATGGTCATTTTAAATGCTATTTAAGCTTATTCCATAAGCTTCTAAATTATGACACATGTAACAATTATATATATTATATTATATCTAATATAATAAATATATATGATATACTTTACACTTGGCAAATATATATTCAATATACATTATATCATATATAATTATAAATACGTTAAATAAACTTTACACATGTCATGCATAAATTAATCTTTATCCATTTCATTAAATGAATTAATAAACATAAGCATGGCTTGTGGCTTCATTTTATCCATGAGATTAATGTGTATCTAGATCAAATCTTGTATCGAATACGTATACACATTAAAATATAGAAATGACCAAAATACTCCCTGCATGCGTATTTTCGTTTAATAGTTAAACAATTCAAATTAACTCGCTTAATCCGAAACTGTATTATGAATATCTGTATTATTCATAATGAGTTGCCCTAATGCTCTACGAGTATGATTCATATTGTTGGACTCTCTAAGCTCAGGTATAACTGTCACGAATCTAATTCTGTGTCCATAATTCGCCCACTCATAAATTATGACGACCACATATAATCTTGCTGAATTATACAAGTCGAGGTCCTCACATACGTATAATCCCTCCGTCATAGGATTTTTTTTTTTTTTTTCGGAGTCCGAGATGATAATGTCAAATCTCTTATGCTATAATATTGTCGACTAGCAGATCTACAATCTCTCAATAATACTCGGAATTCATTTCCGTAGTGTATCACGCCTTGGATTTAACAGATCACAATCTCATGAAGGATACCTAAATCCTGTACATAATACTGATGGATCCTGTCTGATGGATCCTGTCTGGATACATCACCAGATATCATGACCATCAGTCCACGCCCAATGCAGAGGCATAGGTCTGATCTAGAAAGATTGTTGACGTGACTGTCATCAAAGTGTGGAGGATAACTCATATATCCACTCTCGTATCTGAAGTCGAGGGACTACATATGCTACTCAACTCGAAAGATATCCTATTGACGTTAGTGTACCATCTATTATAAATCTTCGGTGAGTCATTCAATATTCATCTGCTATAAACACTTACGTGTGTATATGAGTCTCCTGAGACATGGTTCATTGAGATAAACCATTGGAATCCCAAATTCTAGTATATGACACGTATCAGTCTCTCGAGTTTACTTACTGACCAAGAAAGTAAACCTTGACCAGGAACAGTTTAAGATTGATACAGTTATGATATAACACAATGTCAATTGCGACGCTTTTGCAACTATACCTTAACTAATCATTTAGGGTCATTTACGCCTTTACTGTGTATATAAAAAATGAATATATTGATGAAACTACACATTTTATTCATAATAAAATTTATACATGTATGTCTTTATAGGGAAATACATCAAGAAATTGATACGCCGAGCACCAACTCTATGAAATTCAAGTTGAATGATCTGTATTAAATGGTCTGTTGGTAAGTGACTTGGCGTTGAAGAACATTTGAGAACTATTGTTAAACTACATTGAACTTAAGATTTGCATTATTCATCCTGCGGTTTAAAACAAAATGTATATCCCTCTTTACTGCTGCTTTGTGAATGTGATGAGATATATTTACAAACCTGAACAATTATGATTATTTGTATGTGGCTTTTAAGCACTACAAAAGCTCATTATTATTTGTGGACAGTGGATATAAATGCAATTCATTTCTAAGATAAGATGATTCTCTTTTTGATATGTGATTCTTTGTTTCCCTAGATCTTAACTAGGGAATTTGGCTTTTTATAGAGAGAAGGTTTGTCCTTGGCCAACTCTGGCTTGCTAGTAGTACTGACTGTTTGATTATGCAGCTGGTCAGGAGAGATTCCGGACATTGACAAGTTCATACTACAGAGGTGCACAAGGGATCATTATGGGTATGGAATTTGACCTTTTTCACGTAGATGCTTTGTTTATTTTTGAAGGCAAATGTCTAGCTAATGCCTCATTGTAGAAACTTGTTTAATTTATACATCTTGACTTGTTTGGTTTTTGCAGTGGTTACTTCATATATTAGAGATTGACTTATCTGAAGGAACTAGACTTCTATATTATTTTATTTTAACATCTTTTAATCCCTTCATTTATCCATACAAATTCTGATGTGTGCTAGTATATTTGCAAGTTTTTGGTTAATATTTCCATTTTTTTTTAATAAAAAGATACATTGAATTAGTCATGGAAAATTATTGATCTTGCGTAAACTTATCTGATGTTTGGTATATCTGGCATCATTGTGCCATTTATTTTGTATGATTTTTGGATTACCTCAGGAAATTCATGGTTTGGTTTAAATTGCAACAGTTTATGATGTTACAAGACGAGACACATTTACAAATCTTTCTGATATATGGGCCAAGGAAATTGACTTATACTCAACAAACCAAGACTGCATCAAAATGCTTGTCGGAAACAAAGTTGATAAGGTATTGCTCCAGCGCTTTAACCACTGTCCTTTCTTTCTGTACAGGTGTGTATAGATTGCATTCTTAATTCATTTGTAGTTTAAATGCTTCCTTGAAAGAAAGTGGAAAATCAGTGTCTTGATATGGAATAAAACATAGTATGGCTACAGTGCTCCATTGCTTCTCACCCTATATTTGCTTGGTGGTCGTTGGTTAAAATTGTCTGTTACAAATATGCATATGCTCAATGATTCTAGAAGTGGGGAAGGTTAGGATTTGTTCTGGTCCTTCAATTATTTACATGCTTAAATGTAAATTAAATCCAATTTTATGCATGCCTGATTGAAAGAATTATGAAAGTGAAACGGAACATAAGAGGTCTAGTTGACTGTCATCAATAGACACTATATTACTATGTAACATTGGATCAGAGTGCAACAATTGTCGTTTCTTTAAAACTATCATATGTGAGCAGCTTAGGAACTAAATCAATTGGCATTCGAAACTAGAGGAGTAGAGGTTTTAATAAATTAATTTGCTTCATGCTTTTATGAATTTTCACTTTAAAATTTAAATGGCGTGATAAAGGCGTTTACCTATCTCACGTTGCACAACTAGGATCTCCTTTTGGTCTCTATCTTCTTTTTATCTCTCTGTGCTCCCTGGCCTCCCACTAGCTCACCCACTTGTATATATGTGAACTTGAGTACATTAAGAGTTCGTATCATCTGGTTCGTGTTTGTAAAATTTCGTGTTAGACAAAACTCTAGGTGTGATGTATAAATTGTTACGTGCTTTTTAGGTTTTTATGCATAGCTAAACCATTTTCCATTGCAGGAAAGTGAAAGGACTGTGACAAAGAAAGAAGGAATAAACTTTGCAAGGGAATATGGATGCCTATTTATTGAATGCAGTGCCAAAACTCGTGTTAACGTACAACAATGCTTTGAAGAGCTTGTTCTAAAGGTATCGAAGATTATAACTGCGTTGACGTTACTTGAACTTACATATTGTAGGGTGTTCGGACATGGCTTAAAGTTTCTATCTTGTTCTTCCATTTGTTATTATGAAGAATAACAGCATGAACAATCTTTAATTTTGTGTGCACAGATTTTAGATACACCTAGTCTCTTAGCAGAGGAATCGAAAGGTTTGAAGAAGAACATCTTTAAACAGAAGCCGCCAGAAGCTGATGCAGCCGCGGCAAACGGTTGTTGCTGATGCTGATTATTCGCTGAAATTCTCACACTTTTAATCCCAAAGAAACTATTTACTCTCTTTATTATGAACTTTAGATTATGTAATGTAATATGGTATAGCTGTGATTTATGCTGCCTCTCTAGACTTCTTTTGTGGATATGGCTGTGAAAATTTGATCTGAAATCTATAATATGGCAATAGAGCTATGACTTTGGCTGACGATTTTGGATTTATGTGCCGTATTTAATAGCTCAGAAGCAGATTTAACTTCCAAGAACATTTAATAGCTCCATGAAATTAAACCACCCATTCTGGGTTTACAAGAAACTTCCCAGGTTCTTACAAGAAACTTATTGCTTAAGTATTCTCCACCACTGTCCGACCGTAATGTTTTAATACTTTTGCCAGTCTGTTTTTCTACTTCGTGTCGAAACTCTTTGAATTTCTCAAAAGTTTCCGACTTGTGTTTCATAAGATACACATAATCATAACGTGATGCATCATCCGTAAAGATTACGAAGTATTCATATCCACCTCTAGCCTGGCTAGACATGGGCCCGTATACGTCACTATGAACGAGGGCTAACAGCTCGGTGTCACGTACACCTTTACCACTAAAAGGTGTTTTAGGCATTTTGCCTAACAAACAAGATTCGCAGACATTATATGAATTATGATCAAATCCATCCAAGTATCCATTCTTCGAAAGTGTGGATATACGAGTTTTGTTAATGTGTCACAGACGATAATGTCACAAATAAGTCTCATCTGTTTTACTCAATTTGAGTTTTTTTTTTTTGTTATGTTATATGTTTGAGATTCATTTATATTCAAAATATAAAGACCATTATTCACATCTGATGTATATATCAGAATATCATCTTTATAAACAAAACACCCAGTGTTCCTGAATACAAAGGTATACCCGCATCGGGTTAAACTAGATACAGAGATAATACTCCTAGTCAAACTAGGTACAAAATAACAGTCGCCTAATGTAAGTACATGCCCTGAGGGCAGATTCAAAACATAGGTGCCAACGGCCAAAACAGCGACTCTTATCCCATTTCCGACTCGTATGTCGATCTCCCCTGAAGTCAGTCTCCTACTAATCTGCAGATCATGGACATCAGTACATATGTGAGTACCACATCCGGTATCAAAAATCCAATTTTTAAAACTAGTTGTAGACATGTTTATTTCAATAACAAACATACCTGGAGCCGGAGCCTTGCCCGCCTTCGCTTCCTTCAAGTCCGCATTGAACTTACGACAGTCACGCTTCCAGTGACCCCGTTTGCCACAGTGTAGGCAGACGTCTTGGGATTTTTCCTTTATCTTCCCAGAAGACTGTGATGATTGAGCATTGCCCTTCTTCTTCTTCACACCCCCAGAAGTCTTCGGCCAAGCCTGGGCCTTCTTGGATGTTGAAGTAAGATGCGCCTTACGCTTCTTGCCTTTCAGAAGCTCTGACTCTGGCTCTTTCAGCATAGCCATTAACTCTCCAAGATTTTTCTCTTGGTTCATTATATTATAGTTCATGATGAACCCGCCCCAATAGTCGGGCAGAGACTGTAAGATCAAATCTATAGAAGTCTCGGCCTCGAAGGTAATGCCCAACTGATCCAGCTGTTCGATGTCAGCAATCATCTGCGACACATAGTGTTCAACAGATATACCATCTGACATACGAGAGCAAAAAAGCTTATTCTACAACTCATACTTCTGAGATCTAAGATTAGATCTATGAAGATCTTTATACTTCAACATCATCGCAAAAGGATCAAATCCCTTATTCTGACGACGAAACTGAGGAGTCATTGCAGCAAGCATAACAGATTGAGCAGTAAAGTTATCATCACAGTGAGTCTTCCAAAGCTCATGCTCTACTGGCCGCTCAAGTCCGGGCTCAGGCTCGAGAGGCTCTCTATCACATAGAGCAACTTCTCAGCTCCCAGGACTATCCTGAGGTTCATTTCTCAGTCTGGAAAATTTGCGCTGTTAAAGACATTCTCACCTATGATTATGTCTCTAA
This sequence comes from Zanthoxylum bungeanum, assembly GCA_019454045.1. Lineage (NCBI taxonomy): Eukaryota > Viridiplantae > Streptophyta > Magnoliopsida > Sapindales > Rutaceae > Zanthoxylum > Zanthoxylum bungeanum. Next base: position 209,664 of record SKCR01022757.1, read on the forward strand.
CGCTTATCTTTCCAGCCATTTTGATTGCTATAGTCCAACTATCCAATCAAATGTTTCGGGTACACTTAAATGCAATAGTTACTATAGTCCAACTATATAACCAACTACAAATGGAGTAGTGTTGAGTACAGTTTAACTGTTCAAAGAAAACAATAAATGAATAATATTAGTCCAACTAATATATATAATAACGAGAAATAATAATAATAGAGTGTGCATATTAGCGAGTATTAAACGAAATTTCAAATTTAATACTAGCCTCCCACTAATTTTCGGCGAGCCTCTAACCCTCCGTTGAGTACTCGGGAAACCTAGTTTCCTAGTGGGCTAGGATCCCGTTAAATAATACACAACCTTGACTTTGGCCAACAAGCTGTATAAAATTTAACTAGGTAGATCTCTAAGATCATTTGGATCCCATCCAATTCCTAGATCCGGTAGATGGACATCCAAGTCCGAAACATATATCTAATATATTTCCTAACCTGTTTCCTCTGAATCAACTAAGCCTTGACTTTGGCTCAACAAGCTTAATGATTCCAGTTAAGCGCGACCCATTGACAATGGGAAAGCTTCGTAATCCACGTCGATGAACAAGAGTGACCTTGATTTTGGCCAACAAGTCACAACTGCCCAAGACATGCGATATTAACAAAGCTTTCATGGTTCAAACACATCCGCGATAGACAATGATCTTGACTTTGACCAACAAATCAAAGCCAATCTTGGATCTTGAGAGATAACCACTCAATGGAATGAAACGCTTAATATTAAATGCGAGGGCGTTTTCATAAATTGTTAACCAAATTATTATCTTTGGTTAGGTCTCATCATACACCCTTAAACATGCATTCTAAAAGCATAATAAGGAACGATAAATATAATAATGATATGCGGATGAATATTCATATACATTTTGTTCCTAGAACAAATCTCTCTCTTTTCTTTTCTTCTCTCTCGCTAGCACTTTACATTATTCTATATACCCAATTACATAACATTATAAGAAACCTCATTTACATTGAGGGGAATTGGTGAGAAGAGAAATACCATGAGAATAAGAGGTGATAGGCTGGACACGCAGGTCCAATTTCAAATAAATACAATATTTACAATAATTTCCAAAATTGCCCCCACCCATCTAATATCCATCCGATATATATTATTCAAACAAACACATCCCAACATTCACACATAGCATGTTGTCAATCATTGTAATCCAATTAATTAATTCTTCAATTAATGATCATCCCATGTTCATATAACGATTTGATTTGCGCGAGTCCAACTCATTTAAGAATAAATACTCAAAGTATGTATTCTTGAATTATATCGAACTACAATATTAAATCCAATTTAAATTGTATTCAATACTAATTCAAGTTTAATTCTAAATTAAACAATTACACTTATCTTATTATAATAATGTCTTTTTAGACTTGGATTCCAAATCCAATCCAAATGGTCTCAAAGGCTCATTTAGCATCCAATGCCAATTCTATTAGGTCCAATGGGCTTTAATTAATTCTTTAGACATGAACTTTTGGCCATTATGGATCAAACCCATAATGCCTTGGCCCATTTAGGAATCACCATATGCCATAAATTAATTTTGGCCCATTAGGCCCAATTAGATAATTAAAGGCCCAAAAGTCATATTTTGGATTTTTATGGAAATAGTTTAGGCACAATTGGATCCAACCCAAAAGTATACTGATTGTCGCAAGTAATAGCGACGTAAGTCTCAGGTTAAAGATCACATACACCTACCCTGATTCGGATTCCCATAGACACATAGTCATACTACCAATGGGATTTGAGTGGGTCTATCCAGAGCGAACTGTTCCCGGTCCAACGGCTAACAGAACCTCTTATTACACTTGTATAAGTATCCAATACCTAAATATATGAGAACTATGTCGTTAAGCTTCCATAACGAGCACAAGTGTAATACTAGTCTATTCCGTATTATTAATGTCCAGTCTCGATAATACTTCGACTAGAGATATTTAATGATTAAACCATTCGTGGATTAATATTGTCTCATATCTTATTAATCCGATTTAACCATATGGACTTTTATCATTAATATATATCCAAGTAATCTAATTACAATAATGATAAAATAGAAATTTCCTTTTGTCACATAGATAATTTGTACAAAAACACATTGTTCTTTACAAATAGTGATGCTATGGGTCATAATTGTCCAACACTTGTATGATGCTTGACTTTTATCCAATTTGATTCACGGCAATGACAAGAAATTAATATCCAATTTGATTCCAATCCAATTAAATCAACATTCAACATATATATCATGCCATTAACACATCCAAGTGTCAAAATTTAAAAATTACCATGAGTTACACTAGGGTAAGTTTCGGCCAACTTAAGGAAATTAGGGAAATTTGATCCAATCAAATTTTCAACAATCCAACAATGCACAACTCCAAGTTATCATCATCTAACATCAACCAACAACTCAATTTTGAATTTTCATGCCCCAAGCAAAAATTCCTAATCAAAGTTTATGAACCATAATTTTCAAAATCATATTTAGAAAGGCTCTGATACCATTGTTAGTCTCTAAGACATGCCACAAGATCCTAAACATGATTATATGTGTGAAATAACAAGAAAAGTGGCGGAATCACTTACATTGTTTAATGGAGAAATTTTGAAATTTTCTATTTGGATGAAGCTCCAAGCTTGTTATTATGTTGTTATTTCCTTGGGTGAGTTTCCCTATCACCTTATTTGACTCCTCCAAGTGCTAGCTATGTAGAAATTTTGAAGCAAAAATTTCACTAAAAAGGAAGAGAAGCAATCGACAATGGTGGGAAGAAGAGAGCAAAGTGTGTTGTTTCCAAAACTTGGTTGTTGTGTGTTAAATGATGCATTTAAATTTAAGCCAACTACTTACATCAACAATAGACCTTTGAAGTAAGTCATGTGGTCCTACCACATTTTAAATTCAAAATTTGTGTTGGCTTCCTCAACACACAACTTGACTTGGGCCACCAATGTCAAAGATATTTTGTGTTCCCAAAACACAAAAAGACACACGCAAAGTCACTGGCAATTTTATCGGGTTCGTTTAATTCCGATTAAATGAATTTGCCATCGCGCCATAATTAAATCCAATTTAATTAAATAATTATGCCTTGCAAAATTATTTAATTAATCGCTTTCGAATTAATTCTAAAATAATTTGTTCGCCCGAATTAAAATCCAATTTTAATTTCATATTGAAATCTGATTTCAATTAATATATCCGATATATTATTTTAGCCACAAATAAATAAATTAAATAGAAAATTCCAATTTAACTATTAAATTTATTTTATCGATTAATTCTAATTTAATTGCGTTCTCTCTTCTATACGAAGTTAATCCCAAATTAATTCTTACCGCAATTAATCCCAGATTAATTTTTTCTCTCATAATTAATCTCATATTACTTCTATCTGAGTCAAATGTCATTGGTGAATCTTTGGGAAGCGACCCAAGAGATTCCTGGATATGCTGGCAGTAAATACGATTATCGGACTATCCGAACACGTACATACCCCGTACCATGTTCTCACCGATTTACAAGATATGGTTGGCTTCTAGTAAAGCACCGTGCCTACCCAATTCTCCAAAAATATTCGCCGAGGAATATCATTTGTATCAGGCTTAGTAATACTAATATTATGTAATACGTAATATGATCCAGTATCGGATGTCACATGCTAGGCCTATGGCTGGCTATGTGTCTGCCCCGTACGAAGCATATATCGGGTCCTGAGTAACTAATCTCTGTAATCGGGAAGTCATGACCTAGTCATACTATCTCGATAACTGCAGCTTTAAAAGTACTAGTTCCGTATCTTGTGTGACCATCATCTCCATATGACTGAAGTGATACTCCCATATTGACATTACATCCAATACACTACGATTCTCAGTAAACCCAATACAGGCGTATACATAACCCGTTAAAGCTCCAGACGACCAATACTAAAGTATACTGATTGTCGCAAGTAATAGCGACGTAAGTCTCAGGTTAAAGATCACATACACCTACCCTGATTCGGATTCCCATAGACACATAGTCATACTACCAATGAGATTTGAGTGGGTCTATCCAGAGCGAACTGTTCCCGGTCCAACGGCTAACAGAACCTCTTATTACACTTGTATAAGTATCCAATACCTAAATATATGAGAACTATGTCGTTAAGCTTCCATAACGAGCACAAGTGTAATACTAGTCTATTCCGTATTATTAATGTCCAGTCTCGATAATACTTCGACTAGAGATATTTAATGATTAAACCATTCGTGGATTAATATTATCTCATATCTTATTAATCCGATTTAACCATATGGACTTTTATCATTAATATATATCCAAGTAATCTAATTACAATAATGATAAAATAGAAATTTCCTTTTGTCACATAGATAATTTGTACAAAAACACATTGTTTTTTACAAATAGTGATGATATGGGTCATAATTGTCCAACACTTGTATGATGCTTGACTTTTATGGGAGTTTTATTCTGTCAAGCTTCTGGGCGGTGTCTTTGATTTGTACTCTCCAATACAGTGATGTTTCTCCTGAAGTCATGAGATTTTCAATGTGGTCAAACACTTGTTCTTCCATTTGTTCTGCTTCTTGCTCCAACTTTTCATCACATATGTATTTCAGAATTTCATTGTTCAGCTTTTCATCTGTCATCTGTGAAATGCATGCTCCATATGTGTCGACTTGAGGATGTAAAGATTTGTCTGATTGTAGGTTTTTATCCTCTATGTTTGGTATGAACGGCTCATGTAGCTCTTCTTCAAACATCTGTGCAATGAATGCTCCAAGATCTTCATTTTGAGAATGCAGAATTTCATCATCACTTGTTGGTGTAGTTGGTACAGACAGCTCTGCTACTTATTCCTCCTCAGAGACCGATGAATAATCAAGATTAAATTGAGATTCTGCCTGTTCGGACTCCTGAACTGATACCTCCACCTCAACCTCCTCACCTATTAAGGTGTCATCATGAAACTCTTGGTATTCAAAGGCTTCATCAGTGTTATTTGAATTTGCTCTGTGAAGAATGTAGTTTTGGTTGTTGATTATTTGTCTCAATTCATTTACCAGCCCTTGTAAGGTTTTTATTTGACTCAGAAACATTGCATCATGTTTAGCTTCCCGTTTCTCGAGCCTTATATACCAAAGAACAATATAATAAAACGTGCCACTCATTCACAACATGCATTCACATTTCTATATCAAATAAAATTAATTAAAACATAAACTTTTAACTAAAATTAGGGTTTATAATACTTGTCAGTAGACCCGGCCGGCGGTTTCCGGTTCCACGAGTGTGGAACCGGAACATAAAACCGAACCGGAACCGAACCGGTTCGGTTCGGTTCTTTTTTTTTAATTAATAAAAAAAATGAGAGGAATCAAAGCTTAAATAAAAAAAAAATTATTAATTAAAAAAAATGAGATTAAATTTATAAATAAAAAAAATTTATTACATTGAAGAGCTTGAGCTTAAATTTTTAAAAATTTAAGTTGCCTACGTATCCTCCAAGGGTGAGAGGAATCAAAGCTCACGTAGTTCCATTACAAGTTTAAGACATATCCCCTTTGTAAATTATAATTTTACAATTATCAATCATCATTATCAGTTGATCCTTCGGCTCCGGTTCCGCTTGCAATTGTTGCAGAAGCATTATCGAACAAATCTTCAAAATCATCGGGGGCATCTTCTTGTTGTCTCAGATCAGCTCGAGTCCAATCATCCACACAAGTTGTTGCTTCTAGAGTGCTTGGATGTAATGAAGATCGCCTAAATATAACCATTTTATTACCGTTATTAGGGGTACATTAGTAATTTTTATTTTATATAATAATTTTTTTTTTTGGCAGGGAGCCGTTTGGCAGGGAGCCAAACGGCTCCCTGCATCCCCCAACGGCTAGAAGCCGTTGGGGGAATTAGGCCCCCAACGGTTAGTAGCCGTTGGGGGCCGTAGGGTTCCTGTTGGAACCCTACGGTTCCAACAGGAACCCGACGCACCGGTTCGGACCGGTTCAAGTTGGGGTGGAACCCCAACCGAACTGGTCTAATTCCGGTTCGGTTCCGGGACCGGAACCTTCCGGTTCCAACCGGTTCGGTTCCGGTTCCGGTTCGGTTCCGGTTCCGAACCGGAACCGTGGCCGGTTCTACTTGTCAGCTTATTCCTGATGCTAATTATGGAGATTTCCACACTAACACTTCACATGAAATTACCTCGCGTTGCAGAAATGCACTTCGGCCTTGGGATCAGACTTGAATTTTTTCTCTTGTGTCACTATTGTAGTAACTCTTGCATTATTATGGATTTTTATGAACTATATATTAAATTATTTATTATGTAATATCAAAGTGAGACTTGAAATAATTATTAATCAAATTAGTAATTACTTCATAAATTAAATAATCTATTATTATTATTATTATTTAATTTTATAAATGATTTAATAATTGGAATATCTAATTTTTTATATGGATTCCTCTAGTGTAACAAGTTAGCACGGTGATCATATGAACCTGTAGCTTCGAGCTCCAACAATCCCATGATATTGTTTAAATTTTTTTAATTAAATATCCCAAATTATTTACTTTAGGTTATTCCACTAAAAACCTAAACTTCCACTCTCATCACTGCAAATATATAATTTTAAACAGAGCCATATCACTGTCCATCGATATAATCACTACATATAAATTAATCATTTATGGGTATCTTATAATTAGAGATAGGTCATAATGTATGTCATACCCCTTAATTATTTCTTATACCTTAAGTACCATTGATTATGAATTTTATCTTTATATACGTAACATAAAGATTTTAGCACTCTAACCATTCATGTACCAAATCAATTCTTAAGGAAGTTACTCCTCCACTTCTTGTAAGGAGTGGATTTCATATCTATATAAAACGTCATCAGCTAGACACCCGATCGGTGAAATCACACACGTAACGCAAATGCACGTATCGCTAAAGTAGTATAAAATTATCGATCCCACGAGGACTTAATTTATATTATTATTATTAATTATTGATGATAAATGTCTAAAGTATCTAATTAGGGTGAGAATAGAATGATTGCTTGATTGGTTGGTTGAATGTGAATTTGCTAAATAAATAAAAATATAAAATAAAAGAAAGGAAATTAATAATAAAGAAAATAAAAATCTAGGGTTGTGATTCCACACAATATTATTATAATGATGAATTGATTCTTTTATATATGTGCAATAAATCAGTTTGTTAACCGGGAACACGAAGATATGCAAAAGCCTCTTCCGATGGTCAGATGCAAACACCCAAAATAACCCAATTAACTATATTCCTATGTTAATCAAGTTATATGAATTCATTAAGATTAAGTTCCAATTGTGGCTACCCCCACCCAACATGTATATGTCTATCATGGAAGGAAATCTACCTAAGAGATATCTACCCTAAGGTGAGATCGTGAGATATTGAATCTAAAGCTGAAACCTAAAATCTCTTTTCCAAGTTCATTTTAAGTTTACCACATCAATCTTATTGGTGATCAGACAACAATAATCATTAAGCTTAAGATTCAATAAACAAGCCTGAAGTATCACACATAATATAATTAAATCAATTATTAAACTCAAGAATACTGTGCTTCATCACTTCCCTAGATTAAAAATAAAATGATGGGGGTTAGAGGATCCACCTTTACTATTTCTAATTTAGAAATATCCCTTATTATAATATATAAATTTGTATTATATTAACAACCGACCATATAGGCGGTATCTTGATTAAGTCAGATTTTTAATTAATTTCAACCGACCATAAAGGCGGTATCCAATTAAATCAAGTTTTAAGATAATTTATAAATTATAATTTAAGGGAGATTAATCTAAATTATCATAATAAAAGCTTCACTCTTCCTTCAACGGAAAATTAACTACAAAACATAAAATAAATATAAAGTAAATAAACTACTATTACTACTGGAAATTAAAATACATAATTAAAATTACAAAAATTAAAAAAACAAGATACAGTCCTTAGATTCTTATTAGAACCTTAAGGACAGTATATTTACTACTATTAAAAATAAAAAACAATATATAAATATATACAAACAAGATACAATCCTTAGTTCCTTATTAGAAACCTTATGGAAAATATGAAAATTCTAAATGAAATCAGGTTCAATTTATAGGTAAAATTTTACCTTGCGCGTCGCGACGCGCCATTGATTCTTGACGCGTGTACACGGTTTGATGAGATGATGACATGTGGCTATCAGCAGAAATTATTGGCTCGGTGTCGCGACGCGTGAAGGTGTGTGCGTCACGACGCTGACGTCATGCTGACGTAAACAATGACGTGTGTTGACGGAGTGAATGATTATGCTGATGTCATGATGACGCATGTGCTGATGTGGCGATAATGTGGCAATGATGAGTGTCAGAAGCATAATAACCTCGGTTGACGTCTTGATGATGCGTGTTGGCAGCATAATTATGTCAGCGCGTCGCGACGCGAAATTCCAATTTTGTCTTTTTTGTCCGTTTTTCACCGTTTTATTCCCAAGTTGATTCCATCGAGTCCCAAAACTTTATTTATCTGTAAAATAACACAAAATACATCAAAACATTCATAAAACTCGAGAAATAAAATAAAATATTAGGTTAAATGGGTGATAAATAGTGATTTTATTTTCCGCTCATCAACACCTAACCTACCCCAAAAGTATGAAATTATTGATAAGGATTTCTACAACGATCTCACCATTGTAAATGAAAGGATACGGCCTGCCATATAGAAGTTCATAATATAATTAGGATTTAGATCAATCCGTATATGATCATCTAGTAGACTGATATGAATATCTTTGTTTAACGAATATTAAAAGAAATTTATTTATGTCTAGGTCTGTCCTATATGATCGCATTATTTGAGGTGCCTCCATTTTGATGTCACAACAGAAATGATTCTAGATCAAAGTCATCATGCATTTAAAGAATGCATCGTTGTATATAAACCACAACCAAAATACTCATATTTGTTCGCTCTCTACATACCATTTTAGATTACTAATTTCAGACTTAAATCATCTTGTGTATGACACTCATACACTAAGTCTAAGAGTAGATCAATAATCAGGGGTATGCAAGATAATTAATAATACACAAAAAAAATAATTCGATAAATGAATAAAAGCATAGTTTATTATTACAATAATAATCTCGTTTATATATTATATGATGCATTAGGACATATATCCCAACACCTATTCTTTATGTCATGTTATTGAAAAATTGAATTTTTAACAACTTACATACACTAAACACAAAGCATTGATCAAGCTTTTGATTTTCTTTACTAATCTAATTAGTACATAAAATAAACAAGGAATTCATTGGTCTTCAATTTTTTCCTCCACGGAATGGCTTGCACAATTCCCGAATATTTTTCAGAACGATTATGGAAGATTTTTGAATTGAAGTTTAGAATTTGGAACTAAAATCATTTAAATCGGACTTGATTTGGTTATCCCGGAAAGATCTGGAATTTTATCGTGGTTAAGTCGAGAATACCGTAAATCGCGATTCTGACGGCATTTCGCCATTTGTTTTGACAGATGTGACTAGGACCTGAAGTGCTCGTGAAGCCAGGAAATAACACATGCGATGAGAACTTAAATTGATGAATTCATATCTTGAATATATATATATATATATATAATTGACATGTTAGGTTAAAAAAATAGGATAGTTAAGAGGTTGTTTGAGAACAGAGTTCAAGACTATGTTTGGTTAAGTGAAACGACCATCACATGTATGACTTTTATTATTCCTATATTATGAAGTGAGAGGTTCAATGATCTTAATAACTGTATGTATGTATTGATGTATTTTGAAGTGAAATATTTGATAAGCTTAATATCTATGTGTATGTATGAATGTACGTAAGGGTATGAACCTGAAACGATATGAAATTATGTATGTGAACGAATACATAAATGTATAAGTATATGAGTATGTATTTGTATATGCATATGATGATAAGGTATGTATAAATGGGGTATACAAAATCGATAATTGGAATAAGTCATGATTTTTGATTTGGTATTAGTTTATGTATATGTACACTATATGAATAAGTTGTTATTGTCTTACACATGTAAATTATTTATATAGAGCTTGGAATGGTTAAGTGCGATAAAGAATGATTATAAGCTAAGTTCTCCTCAAATTATTTCTGTGTGTGTGATAGAATTCGTGATTTTTGTGAACTGTGTATGTTATTGTAGAATGAATGAATGATTTAAAAACCAGTGGGTATAAGATGCTATAAAATATGTTTGCTAAGTTGTTATCGTATGTTCGTATATGTGTAAGAATTCTAAAATTGTATTTGTATGAGTATAAAAGAAATGAGTTAAGATATGTATGAATGCATATGAATCATGCATGTTAAGTCATTGTAAGGCTATCGGAACTGAAGGAAGTTTACATTGAATTGAAAGAGTTTGTTTCAAAATGAAGAAAGTTTGATTGACTTGTCGATTTGATGATATTCCAAAGATGGATATTTGTGATAAAAGTATAGATGCATGATTTCATGTTTCATGTGATTGAAGTGGATTTGATATTAAATGATATACTCAATGATATTCGAGTTTTGCTTTAAATGCTTTGGATTTCAGCTATTATATTGGCACATATGTAGATATGTTAATATGAAAATTTGACATGGGTTAAATATAAAAGATAATAACAAGTAATAAATCTAAATTTGTAAAAAATTTAGTATTTCTAATAAACTGCTGATATGTTTGACTTGTTTGTCTCTAGTTCATGTTTGACTTGTTTGTTGTAATACTAGCATGGTTACTTACTGAGTTTTATAACTCACACCAAATCAATTTGCTAGTTTTGCAGGTTGGCTACCAAATGGGTAAGCCATTTCAGTTTTAGAAGTCATGATCGAGACACGGATCACCCAAACGATAATCACCCTCGCAAGTGTCCTGGGAGAAGTTTAAGAAGTTTATGATATTTGGTTATTGTTTTAGTTGTCATGCTGAGCACGCTGTTTGTATATAATAAGTAAATGTTTTGATTGCTTATGATGTTGTGGGCATATAGCCATTAAGTGTTGATAGATGATGTGGGCACGGAGCCCTTAGGATATGATTTTGATGTGTTTTGTGTGGATCTAGGTTCCTTTTGTTTGTTTGATTTTTTCTTAGATTTCGTTTTGATGCTGGATTGTGATCCAGGTTATCCAGTTTTAGGATACATCATGCCATCTGTAAATATGGAGGCTTATGGAGATGGGTTAATCCTGTCTCCTGCCAGTAGTATCCTGTCTCTGGCGGGGTGTTACAGTTGTGGTATCAGAGAAAAAGTTTAGGTATCGGTGACTGCAGCTATAGGGTATCTGATCATTTGAGTAAGTTTTTGTTACGTATAGACCATATAGGTCATATGTTTGCTATTTGATTTATGGTATATGGTATGATGTGCAATGGTTTTGATTGATATGGGTGATTTGTATTATCTGTATATATCTGTGTACTATAAATATATGTATGTGTATGGGTATACTAAGTTAAAAGTATGTGGTTTATATAAGTATATGTATATGTAAGTAATGTGAATTTAAGGTGTTTTGGGGTACGCGTTGTGCTATGATGTTGATAGTCTGAATTGTGACTGATATTTTGAACCGTGTTTTGAAAACTTGGTATTTGAATTTTGACATGAAAGTGTTTTGAAAAGAAAAAATGAAAAGAAAAAAACAAAGAAAGAAAAAAGTTTTCAGATGTTTTGATTTTGATTATAAAGGATAAATAAATATTTCCGCCTCGACGCTTGATTCGCGTTTTCATGTTTTGAGATTTATTGATATGTTTCCATCTAGGTGGTTGATAATATGTTTCCGTCTCGGCGCTCGAAAATGATTTTGATATTTTTAAATTTGTAAAACTTGTTTCCGTCGAGACGCTCGAAATTATCAAAATTACTAAATTTTTACAAGTTCAAATTTATTAACTTGTTATTATCCTTTATACTTAACCCATGTCAAATTTTCACATTTATATATCTACATATGTGGCAATCTAATAGCTAACATCCAAAGCATATAAAGAAAAACTCGAATACCATAGAGTATATCGTTTAATATCAAATCCACTTCAATCACATGAAACATGAAGTCATACATCTATACTTTTATCACAAATATCCATATTTGAAATATCATCAAATCGGTGAATCTAATAAAATTCATTGTATTCGATTACAAACTATCTTCTATACCAAAACAAACTTTCTTTAACTTTCTTTAATCACGATAACCTTACAATAGCTTGACATTCGAGATTCATATGCATTTACACATACCATAGCACATTTCTCTTATATTCATGCAAACACAATTTCAGAATTCTTACACATATACGTACAAACCAATACAACTTTGCAAACACCTCTGATATTCACATCGGTTTCAAATCATCCATTCATTTCACATAATCATACACGATCCATACATATCACGAGTTCTATCATACACATACATACGCTCAGACATATTTACAACATCATGCAACCAACCACGAAGCACACATAACAATCGATACATCAAAGATCACATCATTCAACAATACATACATACAGCCGGCTTACACACACAATGCTCGTACGAGACTCATTACCTATTTTAGTATATGTATGAGATAAATTCCTTCCGAACGAATTTCCCAACCATAAAATCATTAACCGATTAAACTCATCAGACGTTTCTCATACACAAGAATATGCATGACAAATATTGTTTTATCATTCAGAATCGTGATACATATATGTATATATATCTAACATATGAATATACCCATTATTTCGAATTCTGATACCATAACCTTTACAATCCTCACATTCTTTACTTATCGATCAAAATTTACCATTCATATACGTATCATATCAATCACGAACTTCCATCACTCGGAAAAGACTTAGCCTATACCAACTCAATCTTTATACCACTAAATCATATACATTAATCAATAACAAACTTATCCCAATGACACACACCTACACGTGCTAATAAAATTTCAGAAATCATGACTTATTCTCGTTACCATTATATACTCAAATTTTCCATAGCCTATCATCATATACATATTCAAATTCATGTACCAATGTTTATTGATATACTTATTCATTTACATATACATAGACATACTATTACATATTCATACATTCAAATGCATCATTAGACATCAACATTATTAAACATTTACCTTCATATCATAGCAATAACGAGAGTCTGTACCAGTGATGGTGGTGTTGGACAATTATGACCCATAACATCACTATTTGTACAGAACATGATGTTGTTGTACAAATTAACTATGTGACAAAGGAAATTGCTCTTTTATCATTTGTAATTGGATTACCGGGATAAATAAATGATAAAAGTCCATATGATTAGTACCAGATTAATAAGATATGAGACAGTATTAATCCACTAAAGTTTAATCATTAAATATCCCTAGTCGTAGTATTATCGAGACTGGACATCGATAATGCGGAATAGGCTAGTATTACACTTGTGCGTGTTATGGAAGCGTAACGACATAGTTCTCATATATTTGGGTATTGGATACTCATGCAAGTGTAATAGGAGGTTCTGTTTACCGATGGTACGGAAACAGATTCGCTCTGGATAGACCCCTCGGAATCCCATTGGTAGTATGACTATGTGTCTATGGGAATCCGAATCAGGGTAGATGTATTTGGTCTTAACCTGAGACTTGCATCGCTAATACTTGCGACAATCAATATACTTTTGTTTTGGTCGTCCAGGGCTTTAAAAGGTTATGTGTACGCCTCTTCTGGGTATACTGAGAATCGTAGTGTATTGGGTGTGATGTCAAGATGGAAGTATCACTTCAGTCATATGGAGATGATGATCACACATGGATACATAACTGGTACTCTAAGTGCTATATCCATCGGGGAAGTATGACTAGGTCATGACTTTCCGATCATAAAGAGACTAGTTGCTAGTGATCCGATATATGCTTCGTATGTGGCAGACACAACTCCAGCCCCAGGCCTAGCATGTGACATCCGATACTGGATTGTAATGCACAATACTATGTATACTACGCCTGACAAAGATCTTGTATTCCGTAGAAGAATATTTCTGGAGAATTGGGTAGGCACGGTGCTTTGCTAGAAACCAACCATGTCTTGTAAATCGGTAAATACGTGATACTGGGTACGCACATGTTCGGATAGTCCGATGACCGTATTTACTGCCAACATATCCAGAGATTTCTTAGGTCGCATCCCAAAGATTCACCGATGATATTTGACTCGAAAAATATTAATCTGGCATTAATTAAGAAAGAGAAAATTAATCTGGGATTAATTACGGTAAGAATTAACCTGGGATTAATTATTAGAGAAAGAATTAATTTGTGATTAATTGCGTCGAGAATTTATCTGGGATTAAATTCGTCGAGAAGAGAGAACGCGATTAATTTGAAATTAATCGGAAAAGTAAATTTAATAGTTAAATTAGATTTTACTATTTAATTTATTTTATTGGGCTAAAATAATATATTAGATATATTAATTGAAATTAGATTTCAATGCAGAATTAAAATTGGATTTTAATTCGTGCGAACGAATTAATTTAGAATTAATTTGTAAGCGACTTTCGTAATAATTTTGCTAGACATTATTATTTAATTAAATTAGATTTAATTGCGTCGCGACGGAAAATTCATTTAATCGGATTAAACGGATCCGAGTCCAAAGTGTGTTGTGTAAGCCAACTAGATTTGGAATTAATGGGTGGGACCCATGACTTACATCAATTGTGATAGAAGTGGTTGGCAATAGTGTTTGGATTTTATCTTTGAACACTCAACACAAAATACATAACTATTTTAATTAATTTTGGAAAATATTCTTTTTCTCTCTTTCCTTGGCCGAATGGCCACTGCTCTCCTTTTCATTTTTCTTTGAGCAATGATATACACACATACAATCTCACTAACAAAAATTACACCCCTCTCACTGTAGCTACAGTGATTGCTACAGTAATCACTGTAGCTACAGTGAGAGGGGTGTAGTTTTTGTTAGTAAGATTGTATGTAAATGTAGCATTTTTGTTTTTCTTTTGAAAATGGCCGAGTGGCCTCTGATTCATTAAGGCCGAATTGGCTTCTTTCTAAAAGAAACAATAATGGCCTCTGAATTTTGAAGACATGCCGAAATAAATGCAATTATTTTTGTTTTGAAATCAAGGCATTTGGCTTCTCTTTTGAAGCTAGGCCGAATGGCCTAATTATCAAATACATATTGCTTCTTCTCTCCGGGCCGAATTGTTGCTTCTCTTGGAGAGCAAAATTCTACCATTTTTGTTCTTGCTATCACACATAGGAGTCAAGTGAAGGTGATAGAGATACTCACCCATGAGTTTAGAACAACAAAAAGGGCGTGGAAGCTTCAACATCCATAAAAAGTTTTGAACTCAACCGATCAATGTAAGTCCTCCGCAACTTATTTTTGATTTTATTCACACACGAATCACGCTTAGAGATCCCGT
The DNA here is from genome assembly GCA_019454045.1 of Zanthoxylum bungeanum. Classification (NCBI taxonomy): domain Eukaryota; kingdom Viridiplantae; phylum Streptophyta; class Magnoliopsida; order Sapindales; family Rutaceae; genus Zanthoxylum; species Zanthoxylum bungeanum. Next base: position 225,332 of record SKCR01022757.1, read on the forward strand.
GGCATGTCTAGGACACTAACAGGTGGACTATCTCAAATATACACGATCTCGAGTCCTTTCTCAAATCCATCTTTAACTATCCTACACCTTTCAATCATATATATATATATATATATATAGCACAAAAAGAACGATTCGAGTACGCATTGCATGGGTTACTTACTTGGCCTCACTAGCACTTCAGGTCATAGTCACATCTGTCAAAATAAATGGAAAAATACCGTCAGAAAGGCGATTTACGATATTCACGATTTAACTACGACAAAATTCCGGATCTTCCCAGGCTAACCAAATCGAGTCTGATTTCAATATTTTCAGTTCCATTACTTTTAAAATATCATTACAACTATTCCAAACAACTACGGAAGGGTCCTGAACCCTCCAAACCTACTCGGATTTATCCAAACATGTTCGTAATATGATATATAACTCATAACTCCATTAAAATCAAAACACATCATTATACAAAAAACTCACTTTTACCGGAAACTTGCATATTCTATCGGATCGACCAAACTTGTTCCGTTTTCACTCGGATTCTATCAAATGCTCATATTCAATATACTAATACTCAAAAAATTCAATTTATATCAATACTCTACTCTACGAAGCTACTGGGTATATTCGAACATTTAACGATAAACTTGAAATTTACAGATTTTTACCAGGAGGTCTTACTGAGATTTTGAGGCCATATACGGACTCCAAACGACTCCAAGAACGCACTGGAATCGACGGAATTCCGATCAGGGTTACTATTAATACATGGGGTTACTATTCACTTAATCTTCTTTATTCGTTTCGCGTGCAACTGTGAATGGAACATAAAATATGTCACTGCCAACTTGTAGTACTCTCCGAGAGCTTCGATTTGGCGGGTGGCTCGGGTTGTGAAATGAAACGAGGAGCCGGGATCGACAAACTCATGTTCGCATAATTCTTTCTCTTCTGCTGTCGTTACTGGCGATCTGGTGGCTTCCGTCGACCACCACAAGACAGAGGGGTGGCCGGCGCACCCCCTAAGTTATAACGACAGCCGGCATTGGCCGTCTGGCCGCCGATGCAAATGGTTCTCTAAAGGACGACATTTTGGGGTTGGGGGTCGGGTTGAAGAGTTTAGGAAATTATGACATGTCCGCGATTTCTGAAAACCTTGGGTATATATTGAAAGGTGACCGGCGTAAACACACACGTATAACGCAAGCGTACGTATCGTTCAAGTAGTATAAAAAGTATCGATCCCACGAGGACTTAAAACCTTATCTATTAATTTTTATGAGGTCAAATGATTACTAGTATCTAACAGGTTTTTTAATTGATTTGAAATGGCGACGATTCTAAATTTAAAGACAAGTAAATAAAATTGTTCGAAAGTAGATTTTAAGAAAATTCAATATTAAAAACTATCTAGGGTTGTGATTTATTCCAATATTATTTAAAGATGAAATGATTATCTTATAGTTGGTTAATATATTGATTTATTAACCTGAAACACCAAGTTATGTAAAAGCCTCTTCCGATGGTCAATTACAAATACCAAGTATAATCCAATTGAACCATATGTCTATGTCAACCAAATTACCTAAATTCATTAAGATTAAGTTCCAATTATGGCTACCCCCGCCCGACATGTATATTCATATCCTGTAAGGAAATCTATTAAAAGGGTTATCTATCCTCAAGGAAGATCGTGGGCTATTGAGTCTGAGGTCTTAAACTTAAAATCCATATGTCTAGTTCATTTTAAGTTTACCTAGTCAATTTAATTAATGGCCAGTTAATTAAAGAGCATTAAGATTAAGACTCAATAAATAAATCTTTATATTACCCAAATTATAATTCAACCCTTATAAACCGGTGATATTGGATTTCATCACAACCCTAGATAACTAACTTAGTTATGACACATAACTAGGGCTGGTAAAATAAAAGACATAAAATGCTGAAAAGTAATTGCGGTAAAGTAAATACTGAAAGGTAAATTACAATAAAATAAATGCTAAGGTAAAAGGAATTACTTTTACTACTACTAATTTAGATATCTCCCATAAAATAATATATAAACTTGTGATAATATTACCAACCGACCAATCTGGCGGTATCCTGATTAAGTCAAATTAAGTCCAACCAGCCATTAAGGCGGAACCAAAATAAACCAGCCATAAAGGTGGAACCAAAATTAAATTACCAACCGACCAATCTGGCGGTATCCTTGATTAGTCAGGTTTAAACCAGATTAAAATTAAATTACCAATATAGCGGTATCCTTTATTAGTCAGGTTTTAAATAGTGAATATATTATTTTTAAGGGAGATTAATCTAAATAGTAATAATAAAAGAATTACCTTTCACCCTAGCTGGGGAAGTTACCTCCTCATGTGAATAGTAAAAACTGTAAAAAGTAAAGAAAGTAAATTACTATTATTACAAAACGTAATTAAAATTATTACAAAACTAAAAACTAAAAATTAAAACGAAACTTAGAGAGAGAAGAACTCCCTAATTACATCAAAGAAGTGGGAGGGAGAGGTACACTGAAATCTGAAATTTCGAGCTCTATTTATAGGCGCGGATAAGGGTCCAGCGTCGCGACGCTGGAACAGTTTAGCGTCGCTACGCCAGCTACAGTGAATCGTGGCACAATGACGGCTTGACACGTGGCGAGGCGGCTAAGAGCTCAGATCCTTATCCGATGACGTGGCACTGTTCATGACGTCATTGGTGACATCACGCTGACGTGTGGAGGGCGACTGTCGGCACCGTGAGATCTCGACACGTGGCACCGGCGCACATTAGCAAGTCCGTTGAGAAGGCGACACGTGGCACGGCGCAAGATAGCCTGATCGGCGTATTTTAGCAGGCGGCGCACGTTAGCAAACTTTCTGATTGGTCCACGTGTCCACGGCGTACTTTAGCAAATCTGGCGCATGCTGGGAGTCGCGACGCGAAAGGCTTCAGCGTCTCGACGTCGAAATGACGATTTTGCCCTTTTTGTCCAGTTTTTCCTGTTTTGCTCCAATTCATCTCCAGAATGTCTTGAAACTTTATTTATCTACAAAATAACACAAAACACATCAAAATATTCACAAAACCCAAGAAACTATACAAAATATAAGGTTCAATGAGTGGGAAATAGTGATAGATTTACCACTCATCAAAAGGTTTCTAAAATTTACGTTTACACCCCGCGAAATTACAATCAGACCCCTATCATAGGGCTTTCACGGAAATTCATATTTTGAAGCCTTATGATATAAATTTCGAAAGGTGTTCAACACAAAAGTTGTTCGCCTCAGAAAAAAGTCACATGGTTCAAAAATCAGCTCAATCGGAGTTCGTTTGCTACTTTTATAGCCGAAACAACAAACTTTTATGCGTATAACGATATAAACAGAAACCGCGTAACCAGTTCTCACTTAAAAATATTCCAACCTATTTTCCAACACATAAAGTCTTATTTCTGAATATCATTCAGTTCAAAATTCTAAACTTCAATTCGGAAATCTTCCATAACCGTTCCGAAAAATATTCGGGATATTAATCTTTAAACCTTATTTATGATTGAACATTAAAGACTTATTAAGGAAGTTGTAGAACTTGTAGTATTTTTTTGCATGCGGGATTTTTGAAACATCGATTCTCAAGGAGATCGTTCAATCAATCTTGTACCTTTCCTGGACTGAGTTTTTCTTCTTATTCATAGGTTCTAAATGCATGTTCTCCTAGGGTTCTCATCACCACCTCAATAAATTTTACATGTTTATGATATAAATAATATTTGTATGTAATAGTCCTGACACAACACAACTATCCATTTACAGCACGAGTAATCATTTACGATCAATTTATAATCTAATGTTAACCGGATAATTAATCGTGTAGTTGTGTCTTAATCATGTCAAATAAAAATTATTATTTTTATTAATCATGTTAAATATTTCGTGTCGTGTCTGCCCGTTTATTAAATAACTTGTATTTGTGTTAAATTTTTTGATAAATTATTAAACGGATCGTGTTACGACACCATGATTACAGTTATTGCCTGGCCAATTAGGAGTGGAAGTTCTTATATTGGTTTCTCTATAAATGAAAAATACAGATTTTGATTCTATTCTCAGCATAATTACATTTGTTTGAAAAGGAAAACCTACCAACAAGTTTCTAGCCGTTGTAAAGGTAAATGGTGGTGGCAACTTTTGAAACAGCCAAAAAAAAAAAAAAGGAAAAAATACAAAGAAATAGTTTCTTAGAGGTGGTGTTTTTTCTGCGGCTGATGAACAGAATGTTGAGAAAAGGAGATTAGTAATATCCTTAGTGTTTTGGATTAAATATAGGTTGCCCCGTGGCAGGTGGTGATTGGTGGCTTATCAGTTCTATGTCGCCAAATTGGTCTTGTGGCTGGCCTGGGCTGTCAGGTGTATTGATCCCCTCGTTGTTTGGTCCCATCCCAACGTGCTGTTGCACCACCAGCACAGATACGGTTAAGGCAAAATCTGATGATGCTAGCAGATCTCCGATTGCTCCGAGCTCAGGACACTCACTCCAGTCAGTGAGTCCAGCCGTTAATGGTGATATCTCTCCTTGTCCTCTTCCCACTATGAACAAGTCATGAACATGGTCCATTGATCTTATTGCTGCAACTGTTTCCTCCCCATTGTTCACTAACTTCTCAGTATAAACAACCGATTCATCATTTTCAGTCTTCATTTTGAATCCATTTATGTACTCTTCATCAAGCTTCCTTTGGTTATCATAATCTGTTGCCACCATTAGTCTGTTCTGACCAGTGGGTGCTGCTGGCTCAGCTTCTTCATCTGCTATAAATCGCATCACAGAGAGGTTATTTCCAGGATTCTCGGACATTCTCCAAGCATACGCTAACGCTTCTCTGTCATCTGGTCCGCCAAAGAAAAGCACCGCGATATGGCGAGTCACTTGATTTGCAGCCAAAAGTGTAGACCCATTTAAGCCTCTGTCGACAAGAATCCCTACAGAGCAAGGTGCATTTGCTAGTAGATTCTGGTTCACCATTCGGAATGCTGGGTTTGTCGCTTCCATCCCTCCATCAACTGTTTGATGTTTATGGAAAGGGATGATTATTAATGCCCCACGTTTGTCCTCTGCCAGGCTACATATATCTTCATGCATTGATGAGTAAGGGGAAATTGCAGTTAGGGGCTGAATTGTGACACATCCAGCTTGCTGCTCGTAATTTTCAAAGGCATTAATGATGTGGTCTGATTGAGCTTGGGTTCGGTTGAGGGCAGGCCGGCCAGTTTTCCGAGTGTCATGGACTATGAGCATTGCAGATGCACGGCCTGTGAGCTCAACTAGATGGAGCACATACACAGAAAGTGGCGATTTTTTCGTGGGGTTCGAGGCTTCGAGGAGGTTGATGATTGTTGGGACATTTCGAGGAGAATGGATACACACCACTACTCGAAACTCAGAATCTGGTTTTGATTTTTGGATTGTTCTCCGTTTATATGGTGAGATTCTCCTTCCAGGCTTGTAAGTTAATGTTACAATTGGAGTGATGATTCCTGTCATAACTACGGCTGCAATCACCATAATAGCAAATGATTCATCGTCTAAAACCTGCAAACGCTTGGTTTAGATCAAATATAATATATAATGCAAAGTGATGATTCATTGATCCACACATTTTAGCAGTTGCAGTTGAGTAATGTACCTTTTGGTCCTTTCCAACATTGAGAACAATCATTTCTATGAGCCCTTTTGAGTTCATCAACAGGCCAAGAGTAACTCCTTCACGGATTGGCATATGGTACATGAGTGAAACTAGGAGAGTACCTGCAATTTTCCCAGCACATGCTAGGATTATGACAAGCAACAGAATCATCCAAGTTGCAGTTCCATTGATAGTCCCAATATCAGTCTTGAGCCCGCTAATAGCGAAGAAGAGAGGCATTAGAAGCCCTGAAACAAAATCCTCGAGCTTTTCAATAAGAGCAAGTCCTAAAGGTCCATTTGGAATCACCAAACCAAATACAAAAGCTCCAAAAACAGAATGTGTTCCAATGGCATCTGTGATGAAACCTGAGATCATAACCCCGGTGAGAATGAGACATATGGAGAATTCACTGAAGCTTTCGCCTTCTGGGGTTCTTCGAATCATCCAGCAGATGGCTGGTCTAACCGCGAAAAAACAAAATGTAACAAAAGCTGCACCGGAGAGTATCACCCAGAGAGAAGCCAAAGTGGAAGTTTCATTCTCACCCAATGCAATTGCTAATGCTAAAAGAACCCAAGCACACATGTCATTGATAAGAGCTGAAGACATAGCAATCCTGCCAAGCTCTGTGTTGATGAGTTTAAGCTCTGCAAGAATCCTCGTCAGCACAGGAAATGCAGTGACAGAAAGAGCAACACCAAGGAAAAGCACAAACGTGCCTTGATTGATTCCCTGGTTTTTCTCGTGTAAAATGAGGATTGAGAAGCAGCTGCCGATGATAAAGGGCAAGGTCATGCCACCAACAGCGATAGCTAAGGCCTTTTTACCCGTACGGCGGATTACAGATATGTCCATCTCCACTCCAACCAGAAAGAGAAAGTAAAGAAGACCAACATTTGCCATTGTTTCAAGCACCATTACACTCCTTAAAGGGAAAATTGTGTCGCCAAATTTAGCATTCCTTCCAAGTACCGAGGGACCCAATAGTATTCCAGCCTGTATTATATTTAGTTATGATCTTCATCATCATTCCATTTTCATTTCACCATATGTTAAATGGGCACAAACAACATTAGGAAGATTAAGAGATAAAAACTTACAATAATCTCTGACATTACACGAGGTTGGCGGAAAGGTTTCAAAATAAGAACAAGAAGGCGAGTGGTAACGACCACCAATGTCAACTGCAAAATGAAGAGAGGAAGAGAATAATCTAAAGGGTTATCGCCTTGCCAAACGCCATTAGTTGTAATCATATTAGGCGAATAGCAAACAATTGTTTCATCTGTCTTGTTTGCTGCCGTCGCCATTTGCTGCTACAAATTTTTTTCCAAACCCCAACAACACCTTTTCGTTTTCTATCCGTGAGAGAAGAATTGCCGTTTTGTTAGTTGAAATGATGAAGAAAGAAAGGCTGAAAAGGAAGGTAAATTAGTTTAAGTGTGGTTCCCCGGAGCATTTGGGAGAGACTTTGTTTGTTACCATGTAATAATTTCTCTTGAGGTCATCCCTAATTTTAGATCATTATAGGTGTGCCAATAATATGTCATCTTATTTTGGAAATCCTACACATTCTTAACATGAAACAAATGATCACATATTTGCTCAAATGATAGATATGGGGACATGATAATTATATATTTCTATATCTACATGAGTTTATGAAATTCTGCATGCATTATATAACTTTTAATTTAATTGCAATCTTCAATATTTTCCATGACTAATTTTTTTAGTTTATTTTACTTCATTTAGTAGTTTTTAAATAAAACATGATGAATGATAATTAAATGTATAGGTGACGTATAGTTTTTAGAAACATTTGTTGTGTTCATCTTTGATAATTAGGTTGTTGTAATTCTCTTATCACTGAAGAGTGTTTATAAGGAAAAATTGAATTCTATTTCTACTTGAATATAAATTTTTACAAGTGTTTTACACTTTACAAAAATTTCACTTCTTTCAACACTCTCTAAACTTTCTTTACTTGAAACTTAATATTTGGGATAATTTGAGCTCTCAATTAGCTCTCCGTTTATAGTTATACTCAAGCTCACTATTATAACCACTCAATAAATGCACCTAAAGGAATTTTGATGTTTTGTCAAAAGGTGGTGATCTCCCTTTTGACAATGGTGGCAACAACTTTTGACAAAGATTATGCAAGTTGGATATTATAATTCTTCCACTCCAACTGCACCCGAAAATGATTGTTATCTGACAACTATCTCAGCTCTGTCTCTGCACAGTTTTAGCTTATCCCGAGTAATCACCTTTGTTAAATGTCAGTTGGATTCTCATATGTATAGATCTTCACTAGTCTCAGTAGTTGTTAATCCATCACCTCGCGTATTCAATGATAGCGAATATCGATATGCTTCATCCAGGAATGATACATTGAGTTCTTGTTCAAGTCCAGGGCACTCTGACTATCACAATATATCTTGTATCCTGTCTGTTTGATCCATAAATCTTAGAGAAAATGCTTAACCAAAACATTTCCTTTCCTACTTCAGCTATTGCAATTTACTCAGCTTCTGTTGAGGATAATGCAATACATCTTTGCAATCTTGACTGTCATGACACAACTCTCCCTGTAAAAGTGTAGAGAAAACTTGTTATAGATTTTCTACCATCAAAATCTCATGCCATATCTGAATCTGTATAGCCTTCGAAGATTATATCAACTCCCACGTATAGACGTAACTTTGATGTACTTTTGAGATACTTGAGAATGCATTTGACTGCCTTCTAGTGTTGTTTTCCTGGGTTAAAGAGCCTGATCAATATTTGGCATGGTAAATACCATAACATACATTATGTTGGGGTTGGTGCTCAGAGCGCCAATCCGGGCCGTATTTATGTCTGATTCATGAATACGAACATCCCCTTATTCCATAATATTACTTATTTATGGTTGCACCTCTTGTTCTTATATACGTATTCGATCTGATTACGATTAGATTGAAACTAAATATGGTTTAGTGATATGTATATATTATACAAAGGCCCGATAATATATAATGCAGTACACAGTTACAAAGTTAGTTTGTAATTGACATTGGGAAGTGTCACTGCTATATGTATATTATCAAACATAGTTCCTGGTCAAGATTTGCTAACACGGGTCGGTTAGTCAAATCCGTTGAGACCAGTACATGTCGTATATCGAGACTTGGTCCGATGGTTTATCCCAATGAACCATGAGTCTAGGGAGACTCGTATAGACGTGTAGGTGTTTATAATGGATAAACACTGAACGGCTCACCGAAGATTCTTAATGGATGGTACGCCAACGTCAATAAGAATCTTCTCGGGTTGAGTAGCATAATGGTCCTTCGACTTGAGACACCACTGTGGATGTATGAGACATCCTCCACACTTAGATGGCAGTCACGTCACCGATCTATTTAGATCAGACCTCCGCCTGTTCGTTGGGTGTGGATCGATCCTCAGGATATCCTGTGTGTGTCAAGATAGGATCCGTCAGTTCTGTGTACAGAGCATAGGTAGTCCATATATTATTAGCAGTTTGTTAAATCTGTGGCCACAGTATACATCAGAAGTAAGTTCCGAGTGTTATTTAGAGATTGCTAATAGTTACGTCGACGAGATAATACCTATAGAGATTTGACGTTTACATCTATATCTCTGGGATTATCTGGATACCTGTGATGGAGGGATTATACGTATGCAATGACCTCGACCTGTATGATTCAGCTAGTTTATCCGTGATCGTCATAATCTATGGGTGGATAGATATGGACATGAAATTGGATTTCATGACGGATATACCTGAATCTAGAGAGTCTCAATAATGAACATACTCGTAGAGCACTAGAGCAACATTTATGAATAATGATGATTATTTATAAATCGTTTAATCGTTAAACGAAAAATACATGCGAACGGGCCGAACCGTCATTTCCTAATTAATGTGTATTTGTATTTAATATATGATATTATTAAATACACATTAATAAATGGTCAAATAAAGGTATTTGACATATATCATCAATATATATTTGAGATATTTAAAGTAAATATAATACATATATTTGATATATTTGTATTTAATTAATTAATTATTTAATTGTTAAATGATTAATATAATTAAAATATAATATATCACCAAATGATAAAGTTAGGAATGATTATAAGTGTAAATGTTGACTTTTCATTAAAGGAAAAGGTTGTCAAATTGAATTTGACTTCCTTGGATATTTGTTTTAATTGTTAAAATTGAAATATCTATTTCCTTTATTTTTTGATAAATTCGGCCACAACATTTAAAGATATAAAAGTTATATTTTTTTATTTGTTGCAATTGTTGACTAAGTATAAATATCAATAAAGTGGTTTTTTAGATATTTATACATAAAGTTAGACAAATTCAAATGAAATGAAATTGAAAATAATTTGGTAAATGCTTATGGTGAATTTCGGCCAAAGGGTTATTTTTGCCACAAGTATATATTGTTTTCATTTCATCTTCATTTACTAACCTAATACATTTCAAAGAAAAACTCCATTGATGAAACTAAAGAAGCTTGTGAGAAAGAAAGACAAAATCAAAGAAAGCTTGGATTTTAGTAAGTTTTTTCAACTTACTATTAGAAAGGAAAATGTTCCTTAGGATCTAGGCTTTAACATATGATGTTCTTAGATTATTCCTTTCTTTATTCTTTGTGTTTTTGTTGATGGAAGTTTTGATGGAAGTGTTGAGCATGTATGATGAAGGAAGTTTGTGACTATTGTAGTTATAAGCATTCTTTTATGGTTTTGGAAACCTTGTTGCTAATCTAGAGTTGTTGACCCACTCTTAGATGACCTAGATTTGATCTTGAGTTGTTTCATTGTGTTGAGACTTTGATTGGATGGAAGAAAGATGATTGAAGTGTTGGATTTAACCAATTTGGTCTAATTTGTCCAATTTGATGAAATTGAAAAATTAGGGTTCATGACCAATTCCAAATTTGGGGCTTTTCATATATGTTGTGTATTTGGATGTGTATATGATGCATATAAAGTTTCATGTTCATTGGATTACATCTTGATGTGTTTTGATGCATGAAATGACAAAGTGCACATTTGGCACCAAGGTGGTGCATTCGGCCAAGAGTTGGAAATTTGGGGATTTGGTTGCTTTTGGTGTTTTGATGTTTTGAACATGCTAAGTTCATCTTAGAAATGATTTAGAATCATTCAAAATTGATTAGATTAATTTCGGACTAAAATGGACAAAATACCAATGTAAGGGCATTTCGGTAAATTCACTTGAATATGATTCATTTGATTTTATTTCATAATTTGATTATTGGAATGTTAAATAAATATGTTTAATTAATCCGAGAAAAAGTTTTGAAATCGGAAGATTCGATCTCCCGCCGCTTCCGCTGCGTTACCGGATTAGCCCCTAAACCCTACACATTAGGCTTCCAACTGCTGAAGAATATGGTATTGATGACATCTCCTCTATCTCTTTCTTGGATGAGGGGATGAACTCTTGCTCAATTTAAAATGGTGTACTAGCGGAATATTGACTGGTTTAGCTTTCTATATATTGAATATCATGATTATCCGTTCAATAAAACTCTCTTGTGAAAGCCACAACCTTTTATTCTGTCTGTCATAAACTATTTCCATTCCTAAAATCAGTTGAGCCGGTCCTAAGTATTTCATGTCAAAAGACTTAGAGAGTTCCTCATTTAGATGGCTGATCTTCACAGCTTCTTATCCAACTAGCAACATGTCGTCTACATATAGTGGAAGAGCAATAAAATTTTCATTTGGAAACCTTTGAATGTATACACACTGACCTTTTGTAGTTCTATTGTAGCATTGACCCACCATGAATGAGTTAAACTTCTTGTACCGCTACCTTGGTGCTTGCTTGAGGCCGTACAAGCTCTCATTCAGCTTGCAAACAAGGTTCTCTTTTCTCGAAACCTTGAAACCTTATGGCTGCTCCATGTATATTCCTTCATTTAGATCACTATGAAGAAATGATGTTTTAACATCTATCTATTCAGGCTCTAAGTTCAAACTGACTACCAATCCTAGAATAACTCGGATTGAAGCCATTTTTACAACTGGTGAAATTTCTTTTATCAAAGTCGATTCCATTTTTCTATAGGAATTCTTTGACTACTAATCGGGCTTTATATTTCACCATATTTTCGCTGCCATCTTTCTTCAGCTTGAACACCCATTTGTTCTTCAATGCCTTTATGCCATGCGAGACCTTGACTATCATATAAGTATTATTTTTCTCCAGAGATTCTATTTCATCTTGCATTGCGTGCAACCATTTTTCTTTGTCTTTATGAGATACGACTTCTTTGAAAGTTTCTGGCTCCCCATCGTCAGTAAGCAGAATATAGTCAGATCCTGAGTATCAAATTGATGGAATATGGCCTCGTCCAGATCTTCACACTGGAGGTTCATTGGTTTCTGGAGGTTTGTTATCATCCAAGTCTGTGGATGATCTTGTAGCCTATAATGGAGCGGGTTGCAGCTCCCCCTGATCAACACCACATTCCTCATCCGATTCTACTTCTCGCATATTTTTCACCCTATCATTATCTGTGACCGCTCATGTTGGTGCTGAGGTTGTCTCTGGATTTGCATCAGTTTTGTTGGTATTGAAATTAGAAGACATCTTGAGCTTTTCAATGTCTTTAATTGTTTAGTCTTCAAGAAATAGTACATCTCTGTTTCTGATGACCTTCTTTCCCTTCAAGTCCTATAACCTGTATCTGAATTCCTCGTCTCCATAGCCTACAAAGATGGATGGAGTAGTCTTTGCATCGAGCTTTTGCTTGAGCTCATTGGATATGTGTGTAAAGGCTAAACAATTTAATGTTCTAAGGTGAGAATATGTGGAATTCTTACAAGACCATACTTTCTCCAGAATCTCAAAATTTAACGGTACATATGGTGATCTATTGATTAGGTAGCAGGCGACACAAACAGCTTCTCCTCAGAATGGCTTTGGCAGCTTAGCCATGCTGATGATGCTTCTGACTTTCTCCATAATGGTGTGGTTCACTTTTAGCAACTCCATTATGCTGTGGAGTGCGTGGAACAATCCTTTCATGTTGGATGTCGTGTCTTCCACAGTAGGCATCCAACTCTCTGGAAGTGTACTCGCCTCTATTATCTGTGCGAAGGTACTTCAGTTTCTTTCTTGTTTCACGTTCTACCATAGCATGGAACAGTTTGAAATAATCTAGGACTTGATCCTTAGTATTCAGGAAATACACCCACACTTTCCGAGAAGCATCGTCAATGAAATTCATAAAGTATTTGTTACCGCCTAATAAATTAACCTCCAATGGACCACAAACATAAGAGTACACCAGACCGAGCAACTCTGATCTTCTTCTAGAAGAGAAATTGAAACATACTCTATGTTACTTACCAAATAAATAATGGTTGCAATGATCTAGAGCAGCATTCTTGGAGACAGTGATTATATCATTCTTTGTCAAGGAAGAAAACCCTATTTCACTCATGTGACTGATGCTCTGGTGTCACAGATTTTGAGAAGCCTCATGTTCATCTACATTGAATTTTTCTGCACATATCTTCAAACGAGTCTTGTATAAAGTGCCACAAATATGTCACCGGGCAACGACTATTGCTCCTTTTATCATTCTCCAAGTTTCATTGCTAAAATGGCTAGCATATCCCTATTTGTCAAGGGCTACCCCCGAAAGTAGATTGAGCCAAAATGTTGGAAGATGTCTCACCGCCTTCAGGGTTATTCTATACCCTGCATTTGTCCGCAACTATATTTCATCAATTCCCACTATTTGAGAGGAACTCGTATTTCATATTTTCACTGCTCCAAAGTCTCATGCTTGATATAATGTAAAGAAATCCATGTGAGGGGTGACACAGTAGGATGCTGCAGTATCTACCACCCACTCAACATCTTGAGTTGGGTGTGAAAGCATGCTTCTTCTTTGCCGGAGCAGATAGCTACATCTCTTGAGGTAACTACTAGTGTCTTAGTATCATTGTTCTGCGGTAGGGAATTTCATTGACCCTACTCTCAGTATAGCTTTTGGCAATTCTTATTTAAGTTGCCTTTTATTCCACATTGGTAGCACTTGTATGTAGGCTTTCTCCCTTCTGTGGAGTTGCCTTTACTTTTGCTTCTGCCTATCCCTCTACCTTGATTTTTCTCTCGTTGTCTTCATCAATTCCTCGTGATAAGGGCTTATGTTTGATATGAGCCCACGTCTTTTCTTCTAGCCTCCTCATTTGATAGAGTATCTTTTACCATAGGCATGGTAAATTTGCCTCATGTAGCTGAATTATTGAGAGTAGCCACCAATATATCCCAGCTATCAGGAAGATAATTGCGTAGTAAAAGGGATTTAACTTCATCTCTCAGTTGCATGTCTACTGCAGACAACTAGTTCACCATGATTTGGAACTCATTGGTGTGTTCTGCAACAAAAGTTCCACTTCGTAGCTTCAGGTTCACCAAACGCCTCATTATTTAGGCTTTATTCCGAGTTGCCTTGGCCTGGAACATGTCTTCCAATTTTATCTATATTTCATAAGCATTTGTATCATGTGCTACGTTATGAAAGACATTGTGGCCAATCCACTGTCCAATCTGACCCAGAGTTATATTATTGATTTTATTTCAGTCATAGTCTTTAACAGGTTCTGGTCTCACTCTCTTCACCTCGATAATATCGAACATATCTTTGCAGTGTAAATAATCTATCATCCGAGGCCTCCAGAGAGAGTAATTGGGTGCTGTCAGCTTGATCATAACACCAGAAGAGGAATCTTCCATTTCCATTTTAAGTTTAAAGTTTAAAGTTTAAAATACCACCGTGCTTGTCTCGACGTGAACAAGCTGATGGTATGTTCAAAAATTATTTTTGACACTTTCTCGAAACCCGAATTTTTCGAACCGAATTCCGTTCTTCGATTTTACAACCCCAATGTATAACCAAAACTACTGATACCACTCGTTGTGATTCTCTAATCACTGAAGAGTGTTTATTAGGAAAACCAAATTCTATTTAAACTGAATATAAATTTACAAGTGTTTAACACTTTACAAAAATCTCACTTCTCTCTACACTCTCTAAGTTTTCTTCACTTGAAGCTTAATATTTGGGATGGTTTCATCTCTCAATTAGTTCTGTATTTATAGTGAAACTCAAGCTCAATATTACAACCACTCAATAAATTCACCTAAAGGTATTTTGGTATTTGGTACCATTGTCAAAAGGTGGTGATCTCCCGTTTGACAATGGTGGCAATAATCTTTGACAAATATGATGCAAGTTGGATATTACATGGGTTTGGCGCTATAAAGTTTCTTCTATATCGTATTCCATACATCTACACTTTTAGTAGTTTTAAATTTCCAGAAATCATTAGTCACTTTCAGCCGCACTACCATTAGGAGACAAAATTAACTTATCTCCATAAGCATCCAAATTTAAAGAAAAACGGACACCATGTATCATAAAACAGGACAACCGGGATCACACTCCAACATCAAAATGAAATCTGTAATAAACATCACATATATAAAAGGACCCCAATAGATTCACGGAGTATTTCTTTTCTCACTACGGAAGAGCGAAGCCCAACCTTCTGGCTATGAACAATGTGGTACCGAGAGAGGTTTGATATGCCATCTTGCATCTTCTGTAGGAAAAGCCGATCATCCACAGGTATTGGCAATGCAGGGAGGGACAATAATCGGCTTAATTCAGATGAACACCGGTCCCACTGAAGGACGTTCTCAGGCTGAACAGCTTGGCTAACCTCCAGTTCAGCAAAAGAAGCATAATGATCGAGGATCTCCCGAAGTCCCCCCAAATCTATACTCGTGCTGACTGAAGGCGAAAGTGGCTGAAAAGAGGTAGATGACATCTGTTCCAAACAGTCCAAAAAGCGCTGGACCGATTGCAGCAATGGGTCAGACACTTATACATAAAATAAAGAGTTAACAAAACAAGCAAAATACTACGAGTCAAGAGAATAGGGAAATGAACTCACCATCCCAGAACCAGAGCCAGAAGGCTGAGCTGCCCCTGTCTCAAATGCTCCAGCTGCTGGTTGCACCAGTTTTTGTTCCGAGGGTAATGGATGCTGAGGGACAATAACCGATAGTTGCGCGATCTGAAGAGAAGCCGGTCGAGGGGAAGATACCGATGGCAAAATGAGAGACTCAACCCGAGAAGGCAGCGGTTGTTCAGGAATGACTGGTGCTTGGACTGACTGAGCATGAGCCATTGAAGAAGCAACTATGAGAGCCCAAGACGACGGCTGCTCAGGTTCAAGAAATTCCACTGGAGGTGAGGAGGACAGAGGAACTGAAGACAACGGCTGTGCTAAGACTAGAGCCCGGGGCGCAGAAGTGCTGGAGAATATCGCTTCCGACGATGACTGTTGTGGCACAATAGTCGGCCGAACATCTGCAAGAGAATCAGAGTCGAATGAATCAGAAAGATAAATGATGTCATCTTCTTCGTAAATGCGACGAAGTACGTCGTCTTTATACATAGACCGAGCCTCCTCTAATGACTCCAATTCGGCCAAGCTATAGAGGTCGTCCGTGTAAGGTAATGCCACAGAGCCTCAGTCGACCAAATAGGCTCTGGCACTTCAGCCTTATCATCTGGATCCCGCACGATGGGTACGTAACCGTCCGAAGAAAAGCACTCAAATGGAGGGTGATCACCAAGAATTTCCTCAACTCTCGGACGAAAACGGCCAGACTTAGTATATGGTTTCGTATCTTGGGAGTCGGCTCCAATTACACATTCTTTTTCCTGAAATTGCTCCCTGATGGGACCTTCGACCATGTCATCCTCATCAGAAGGAAGTTGAGCAATCGGCGTCCCTGCAGGTCCCGCTCCCTCACCTCCACCTACAGAAGCTTCGGCCTCCGGGGTTAGCGCCGTCTCAGGCACAGCAGAGGGTGGACCAATCTTAAGAGCCTGCGTCAAAATATACAGTTATGACATCAATATACCTCGAGCCTGTAGGGATACAAAAGAAATAAGGTCTCAAGTTCGTACCTTCGAGCGACAGGCGAGCGGAACGTCAGAATCAGAGCTCCGACTGGGGGATGGAATTTTCCTTTTGGCAAGCTTTGCTCTCTTGGGCTTAGACGCCTCAGATGCCTTCTCCGGACCCTGATGGTTCAGAAGATTTGGGGGACAAAGGAATGAAAGAGATAACTCTTGCAGCAGGTAGAGAGAAAAGTCGTTCGCGGATGGATGGCCAAAAACGATCAAAAGAGGGATGAACGGATGTACAATAAGCGAAGGGGGCAATGAAAAAAGAAGAAATTAAAGACCGTGTTTCCTCCAAAGAATATTCAACTTCAGAGACCGAAAAAACCTTGAAATAGTCTAGAAACGCAGAGTACGAAGGAAAGAAGGCAAATGGCCACCCTTGGACGAGGCCAAATTGACGGGCGACGAAGTTGGGCGAATACACCTCCACTCCAGCCTTACCGTTAGCCCGGTCAAAAGGTCATGAACCAGGTCGCCGCTACATAAAAATTTGCGCCATATACGAAGACATGTTTCGTCCTCTTCCGAGAGAGGAAGGTCATGAACGAAAGATAAACTGTCTGATACAGTAAAATGGAAAAAAGAGGGAACCCGATGAAGAGTATAAAAATATTCAAAAGTAGCACGAGGAGAGAAAGAAGACGGCCTAAGTTGGGCAAAGAGAAGGCCGGCGCAAGAGTAAGGGTGAGTCGAACTAATCACGCCAAAAACAGGAAAGTATGCCCGCAACCAAAGTTGGACGACCCACAAAGGACCAGAAGCAATTGGTGATGACCTCGACCAAATTTGTTTTTGGAGGACGGCCAGCCCCCGATATGTGGCGGCAAGGAGAAAAAAGGCCAGGTCCAAACGACGACCATGGGCGAGATCGGAAGAAATAGGGAGGTAGCCCGCCACAGGTTTTAGGCTGGGTACGCAAATGATATATTTGCATAGCCAGTAATGCAGAAAGGCTGTACGCTCTAGCATTGAAACCGTGCCACCGTTTTGTCTTTGCGAAACCAATAAGGGGCGAATAAAAGGGGAGTAAAATGAAAATGAGGAAGGGTCCATTGAAGGAAGAGGAAAACGTAAGTTCGTGAAGGCCGAAATGGTCGCTCCAAGCGGGGCCAAACCAGTAAGAGCACCAACATCACAAAGGGTGATAGTAAATGGCCCGACCGGAAAAATAAATACATTGTACTCAGAAGACCAAAAAAGTAAAGAAATAGGAAACAAGCTACGGTCAAAAGCGGGCAGAGACAGAGAAAGCTCAATGAGAGGAAGAAGATGGTGTTTGTCCAAGAAGGCACGGGTATCCGCATGTAATAGCATATGTTGGTGCCAGGCTTCAAATGCTGTATCCGGCTTGGGCCAGGTACAAATCGGATTAAACTGAGCAAGAGCAGAAATGTGGAGTGGTTCAGAAAACGGGAGGCTAGAAGAAGTTGGAAATTGCTGAGCCAACGGGGCCTTTGCAATAGCATTATCATCGGTGAAGATATGGCCAATAGCGCACTGATCGAAATCCTCGTTGAGAGTGTGAAGGCCAAAGACGCCCACAGAAGGATCTTCCAAAGCCAACTCATAGTCAACAAGAGTTGAGGCGTCGGTATTGGGAGCGGAAGATGAAGAAGCCATTGACAACAGAGGAGCAAAAACGTAATGAAAACAAGATTGCAGAAAAGAGGCGAAGGTAAGGTGAGAAACGGAGGGGGATTGAAGCCTTATAAGTAGACGAAGGGTTTGACCTGAAACAGGTGTCGCAACAGGAATCGCCGAAAAGTAAAAGCATCGGGAAAACAGAGAAGGATGAAAGTTTGCCCCAGACAGATGTTCAAACACAATTCGCTGCAAAGGTGACGTGCAACGGAAGGAAACAAGGAAGTGACGTAAAAAACGGCTCTTAAATGGGCCTCATGATTAAACGTGGGGGAATGGTCGCGCATTTACTACAGATATGATGGGTTCGCGTAAGACTCTAATGGGTGGCCCGACAGATTATAGGGCGAAAAGCCTAACCCCGAATTTACTTCGCTCAACCTCACTCCTTCGACCTTCAGCGAATCGGCCAAACTTCAAAACCTTATCATCGGTCTTCAAAATCGGCCAAGGACAAATGTCAACACTACACCTTTTGGGAGACGTTGCCCAGGCTTTCTCCATTATTAACGCAAATAGTGAAGATTAGATTGATGCGACAAGACTGTCAGGCCACAGGCTTACTTTGGCAGATGACCAGACTTCGGGCAGGGAGCCCCTCCAACCAATAAGAAGGCACGTGAAAAAACCCTTCACATGACAACAGTACCAAGGTCTCTTCACCATCTATTTAAGGGACCTTACCTAAACAAACTCTCAAACCGAGTCCCAAATTGAGAAGGATAACATCAGAAAAGACAGAGTAGAGTTGGGAAAAAGAAAAGCTTTGCATGAAACGTAGGCCACCAGAGGTGGAGGCCTTTCTCTAGTAAGGTGTGAAATGAAATGTAAGGTTGTGGATGGGCTGCGTCCGTTAGCGACAGAGTGCCCGAGGTTCTTTATGTGGAAGGTACTGTACCTCCCGAAATGCGGCTGGGTTGAGTTCATGAACAACAGCTCGCCTCAGCTTCTCTACGTGGAGCATGCTGCTTACATGGGACCTCGGACTCTATAGGCTGGGGATTGCCGAATGAAGGGCCGGTCGAAGACGGAAATGGATGATCATATAAGTTTCCATCGCTCCAATCTATTCGCCTTTTCGTCTTCTCCGACCGAGAATTCGCTCCCCAGACTCTCTGGATGAGGGATTAGTCGGGGTACCATCCCTCGATTGGGATAGTGGTCTTTCCTGAAAAGAAAATTCACCCCGATCTTCACACTCCCAGTTCGATCGAGGTAAATTTGGGGGACAATTGTTGGTAGACGAAAATCCCCACCATATGACGAAGTCACCCTAGGACGAAAGGGAGAACAAAGAGAAAAAGTACGATGAGCCGAAGAACGACAACGAGCCTAGGGCGATCAGACCAATTGATAGGACGAAGACCTATTATACGGTTACTTCCACGACCGTAGTAGTTGAACGGTTTTCCCTCCACAACCAAGCAGTTGAGTCACGCAACTCAGCGGTTATATGCACGATCTTGCAACTGCAAGGAGATACTTGAACCGCCTAAAACGGTTGACAAGCTTCACTATAAAAGCCTACCTACACCAAGAAGAGAAGGCCCAATCAAATGAAGACTCAAATGAGCATATTTTTTATTTTTCATTTCGTAGATTGTAATCTTAGGACTGTAATTTGTGTGCTTGCATCCCTTGGAGGCTTATTCACTTAATCAAACACCCCTTGCTGGGACTTTGTCTCAAGAGGTTTGAACCTTACACGCTCTTCTTTCTTCACGCATAAAAATTGCGCAAACAACATCAAACATACACTATGTCTGAAAGTACAAGAGTAATCAAGGTAAACAAGACAATTGGACAATATGCGATTTAAATCAAATAACTTTGATAAATGAATAATGCATTTATTATTATTATTATTATAATTAATTTCGTTTTACAATACATGAAACTCTAGGACATATATCCCAATAGAATATTCGAACATATAATGTTATATGTATAAACTTCACACTAGATATGAACACCCAAACGACAAATTGTGTCTGCCATTTTCTTGAATTGTGCCTACTCATTCCGTTCTACCTCCATTAATGCTTTCTTAATTCCAATAATTTTGAGTTTATTCTTCTGCTGGTATGATTGAGATAATTGTAATTATTCCAATAATTTCTAGTTCATTCTTATTTTTTCCAAACTAAGGGGTGGAAAAAACTCTAAATTTAAATATTATTCAATTACCTCCCCAACATTCGAACTCTGGTGGCAAGCAAAATAAAATTACATGAAACCCATTGGAAGCCTTATATTTGACTATTATATATTTATAAAATCTTACATTTTTCTACCATATCTTTTACAACACTTTTTTTTTTTTTTTTTAAATGAATTCTCATTAGAATTAAAAAGTGAACCTCAAATAAAACAAGACAAATAAGGTGGAAAATCTTCCACCCAAATATACTGTTTAACACAACTTACAAGAAACCTGGCTAACGCATCTGGTGCTTTGTTATCATTCCTTGAGAAATGACAAATCTTGAATTCTTGTTTTGGTTGTAGTAATTGCTGAATTTCATTAATAATCCAACATAACTCAGTACAAGTACTGTGTTTATTTATTTATTTAATTTAATTTTTATTCTTTATTAATTATTTAACACTATTTATGTATAGTAGAAAATATTCTATTTTATGTTAGCAATAATTTTTCATTTGTGACTAAAACAATTATATGTATACACTTGTTAACAAATATTTTTTCCAAATAAAAAGTCTTAAAAGAAATACAAAAAATATATAAAAATATAAATTTTAATTTATGTTGCCTCCAAAGTCTCATCATGACTCACTTGGTGATATATTATTTATTTTGTACTATAATCTAATAAATAAAGTAGAAAAAAAGAAAATATAATAAATGAAAGATATAAAGAATATTCAATAAATAAAGTCAAAAAAGATATTAAAAAATAATTAAATAAATGAATTTCATTAATAAGATAAAATTAAAAAATATATATATATATGATTGATAATTCTATAAGAAATGGGATAATATTGTAATTATATTGGGGGTGGAATATTAGGGAGGGAGAAAAGACTTACGGTACCAGAGTCAAAGGCAGATTAGATGCCTATAAGAACGGTCTCAAAACCAGCGCTCATTTCTCAGTTCTACAAAACCAAAACACAACAATCTTATTCACTGATTGTGTCTTCAATTATAATGTCTTACGATAAAGAACTTGCGGCTGCCAAAAGAGCGGCTTCTCTTGCTGCCCGTCTCTGCCAGGTTACCAACACACTCACTGTTATTTTTTCTTTCTTGAATTTGGTGTTTTGAGCAATACCCAGATTCTAATATTGTTATTTGAGCAAAACCCATGTTGTGAATTTTGTGAATTATGTTTATATTTTCTCGCTTTACATTGGTTATTTCATACTATGGTGTTTATTCATTTCTCAATGTTAGCTGTTTAGCTTAATTTGGAGTAAATCTTTGGTGCAGCGGAGGTATGGGTGACGTGGTACCACCAACGAATTAGAAAATGACATGTATAATTTAATATCTATTTTTTAGTTGTTTTTTAATTTTTCATCACGCGTGACAATGGATGATTGGTTTGTTGAATGGATGATTGGTTTGTTGCATGGATGACGTGCTGCCTCTGTTGTACCAAAGATTTTCTCCTTAATTTGAAATGGGTATTTAAGGTTTAATTTAGTAGTTAGGTATGAGGTAACTTTATGATTGAGGTGCTAAGAAGCCAAACCAGGATTGTGGTTTGACGAGTTCGTAATGCAGAAATCATAAAACTTGAGTAGTCTGTATATAAAAAATCATTTAAACTGAGAGGGAAACGAGGAGGACCGTAATGGAGAGTAACCTTTATAACAGAAAACCGGTAGAACGGAGGTGGCTGAACGTAAAATATATATAGGGTTAGTAAAATTTCAATTCATTCTCTTATTTTTCTTGACCCAGGCATTTATATGTGTCCACTCGATTTTAATCCACGGCTTCTGTGTGTTGGGATTGTTGTCCTAGAATTTCATGTATCATATAAACGGGTTATTAATAAATGTGTAATATTCATTTGAATTATTCGCATATTAAAAATTGTCTATAATACTCTTGATTACTTATGTAGTTTCAGATTTAGTATATGAGTGTCATACACAAGAGAATTTAAATTTGAGATCAGTAATTTAAAATAGTCCGTATAAAATATAAAAAAGATGAGTACTTAATTTGTGATTTATCTACAGATGCGGTTCATTCTATGAATGTATGATAACTTTGATCCGAGATCGTTCACGTGGCGACATAAAAATGGAGACATCTTATATGATATGATCATATATGACTGGATTCAGACGAAAATGAATTTATTCAAATATCTGTTAGACAAAAAAATTCATATCTATATATTTGATGATCATATATAGGTTGATCTAAATCTTAAATGTACAACGAACTTTGCATGGCTAGTCTATATATGGACAATCTAATTATATTAGGTTTGCTACAGTTAATCGAGTTAGCACGGGGACCAAATGGACCTACGAATCCGAGCTCCAATAATTCTAAAATTTTAATTAAACCCTTTAATCAAATATTACGAATTATTAACTCTGCGTTATTCCACTAAAAACTCAAAATTGAACTCCTGTTACTGTAGATGGAAAATAAGTCGAACAACTTCAGTGTCCATCGATATAGTCACTACATATGGATATAGCCCTTCACGAATATCTCATAAATAGAGTCGGGTCATAAGTCCGTTATACCCCTCTAAATATTTTGTCTCTTAAGCACTATTGATTCTATAATGAACAATTAATCCATAACAATTATGAATATTAAAACTTTTATTCGTAATAGAAAAGTTGAGCGCTCAAATTGTTCAAGTCCTAAATCAACTCTTAAAAGAGATATTCTTAGTCTTCTCGAAAGAGGGAGTGAATTTCATATCTATGTAAAATATTCCCAACTACACACCAAACCATATCCCCAAAATATGTAGTTATTAGCCGGGAATGCTACACCAACCTCACTATAATAAATCAAAAGACATAGCCTGACATGTGGAAGTTCGTAATACACTGAGGATTAAGATCGAATCCATATATGACCATCTAGTAGATAAAATGAATTTCTTCGGTTAACATATATTAAGAGAAATTCGTATTTATCTGAGTCCAGTCCTATATGATCTCATCATACAAGGTGCCTCCATTCTCATGTCACTACATGAACGATCCCGGATCAAGGTCATCATACAAGTATAGAGTGAACCACAACTATAGATTTACCACAAACAAATGACCCTTTTTGTTTACTCTCTATGACCTATTTAAATTACTAATTTCAAACTTAAATCCTCTTATGCATTAAACATACACTAAGTCTAAGTACAAGAGTAATCAAGGTAAACAAGACAATTGGACAATATGCGATTTAAATCAAACAATGTTAATAAATGAATAATGCATTTATTATTATTACAATAATTAATTCTGTTTTACAAAACATGAAGCTTTATGGCATATATCCCAACAGAGTATTCGAACATATAATGTTATATGTATAAACTTCACACTAAATATGAACACCCAAACGACGAATTGTGTCTGCCATTTTCTTCTTGAATTGTGCCTACTCATTTCGTTCTACCTTCAATGCTTTCTTAATTCCAATAATTTTGAGTTTATTCTTCTGCATGGTATAATTGAGATAATTGTAATTATTCCAATAATTCTAGTTCATTCTTATTTTTTCCAAGTTAAGGGGTGGAAAAAAATTCTAAATTTAAATATTATTCCATTACCTCCCCAACATTCGAACTCTGGTGGCAAGCAAAATAAAGTTACATGAAATCCATTGGAAGCCTTATATTTTACTATTATATATTTACAAAATTTTACATTTTTCTATCATATCTTTTACAACACTTTTTTTTTTTTTTTTTTTTAAATGAATTCTCATTAGAATTAAAAAGTGAACCTCAAATAAAACAAGACAAATAAGGTGGAAAATCTTCCACCCAAATATACTGTTTAACACAACTTACAAGAAACCTGGCTAACGCATCTGGTGCTGTGTTATCATTCCTTGAGAAATGACAATCTTGAATTCTTGTTTTGGTTGTAGTAACTGCTGAATTTGGCGGGGTTTCCAACGTTTCAAAAAAAAAAAAAAAAAAAAAAACTGCTGAATTTCATTAATAATCCAACACAACTCAGTACGAGTACTGTGTTTCTTTATTTAATTTAATTTTTATTTTTTATTAATTATTTAACACTATTTATGTATAGTAGAAAATATTCTCTTTAATGTTAACAATAATTTTTCAATTGTGACTAAAACGATTATATGTATACACTTGTTAACAAATATTTTTTCCAAATAAAAAGTCTTAAAAGAAATACAAAAATATATAAAAATATAAATTTAATTTATGTTGCCTCCAAAGTCTCCTCATGACTTACTTGGTTATATATTCATTATTTTGTACTATAAACTGATAAATAAAGTAGAAAAAAAAGAAAAATATAATAAATGAAAGATATAAAGAATATTCAATAAATAAAGTCAAAAAAGATATTAAAAAATAATTAAATAAATGAATTTTATTAATAAGATAAAATTAAAAAAATATATATATGATTCTACAAGAAATGGGATAATATTGTAATTTTATTGGGGTGGAATATTAGGGTGGGAGAAAATATTTACGCCGAATACGGTACCAGAGTCAAAGGCAGATTAGATGCCTATAAGAACGGTCTCAAAACAACGAGCGCTCATTTCTCAGTTCTACAAACCCAAAACCAAAACACAACAATCTTATTCACTGATTGTGTCTTCAATTATAATGTCTTACGATAAAACACTTGCGGCTGCCAAAAGAGCGGCTTCTCTTGCTGCCCGTCTCTGCCAGGTTACCAACACACTCACTGTTATTTTTTCTTTCTTGAATTTTGTGTTTTGAGCAATACCCAGATTCTAATATTGTTGTTTGAGCAAAATCCATGTTGTGAATTTTGTTAACTATGTTTATATTTTCTCGCTTTACATTGGTTATTTCATACTATGGTGTTTATTCATTTCTCAATGTTAGCTGTTTAGCTTAATTTGGAGTAAATCCTTGGTGCAGGATGACGTGGTACCACCAACGAATTAGAAAATGATATATATAATTTAATACCTATTTTTTAGTTGTTTTTTAATTTTTTAGCACGCGTGACAATGGATGATTGGTTTGTTGCGTGGATGCGGTGGTATTGCAGCAAAGATTTTCTCCTTAATTTGAAATGGGTATTTAAGGTTTAATTTAGTAGTTAGGTATGAGGTAATTTTATGATTGAGGTGCTAAGAAGCCAAACCAGGATTGTGGTTTGACGAGTTCGTAATGCAGAAATCATAAACTTGAGTAGTCTATATATAAAAAAATCAGTTAAACTGAGAGGGAAACAATGAGGACCGTAATGGGGAGTACCTTTATAACAGAAAACCGGTAGAACGGAGGTGGCTGAACGTAAAATATATATAGGGTTAGTAAAATTTCAATTCATTCTCTTAATTTTCTTGACCCAGGCATTTATATGTGTCCACTCGATTAATCGATTTTAATCCACGGCTTCTTTGTGTTGGGATTTTTGTCCTAGAACTTCATGTATTATATAAACGGGTTATTAATAAATGTGTATTATTCATTTGAATTATTCGCATATTAAAAATTGTCTATAATACCCTTGATTATTTATAGTTTCAGATTTAGTATATGAGTGTCATACACAAGAGGATTTAAATTCGAGATCAGTAATTTAAAATAGTCCGTATAAAATATAAAAAAGATGAGTACTTAATTTGTGATTTATCTACGGATGCGGTTTATTCTATGAATGTATGATAACTTTGATCCGAGATCGTTCATGTGGCGACATAAAAATGAAGACATCTTATATGATATGATCATATATGGCTGGATTAGACGGAAATGAATTTATTCAAATATCTGTTAGATAAAAAAATTCATCTATATATTTGATGATCATATTTAGGTTGATCTAAATCTTAAATGTACAACGAACTTTTGCATGGCTAGTCGATCAGTTGGTCTTTACTTTTGACAAGCGTCTTTTATTATTATTGAATTTATCTTTCTTTATTTTTTTAATATACTCTTTTATCATCACAATTTTTTTTTATTTATGACGAAAAAAAAATTTTTATTAAAAAAAAAATCTCTTTTAGTATAAAAAATTATTTTTATTGTAAAATTTATTTTTTAATGAAATTTTCTTATATTGTTGATTTTTAAATATCAAATACATAGCTGTTTTTCATACATCAAATTATTTATTCAGCATAATTGATAATACAAGCTGTTGGGTGTGCAAACAAAGTCCCAAAGTCCCACATTGGTTAAATATGGGGAAGATCATGGGCATATAAGGATGAACATGTATCTTCATTGGTATGAGGCCTTTTGGGTATAACCCAAGAGCAAATCCATAAGGGCTTAGGCCCAAAGTGGACAATATCATACCAATGTGGAGATAAGTGGTGTCCTAGGTTCCTTACAGTGGTATCAGAGCCATGCCCCGGAGTTAGCCATGTGGATGAATCCTCGGAATACCGAACAAAGGTGGTGAGCCCCGATCGTGATCCGTGAGTGCTCGGTTAGACAGGCGGTGTGCTCTGGTCTTCATGGAGTGGACGGATAAATGATCGTTTGAGGGGAGGCTCAGTTGTCCTTTGTGGTCCTTTGTTCGAGGGGAGGATTGTTGGGTGTGCAAACAAAGTCCCAAAGTCCCACATTGGTTAAATATGGGGAAGATCATGGGCATATAAGGATGAACATGTATCTTCATTGGTATGAGGCCTTTTGGGTATAACCCAAGAGCAAATCCATGAGGGCTTAGGCCCAAAGTGGACAATATCATACCAATGTGGAGATAAGTGGTGTCCTAGGTTCCTTACACAAGCATATTATCTCACAAGCCACAAACCCAACAATCCCAAACTTGCTCTAATTCTATAACATAATAATGGCAGAAATTTTGCATACATCAAATTATTTATTCAGCATAATTGATAATACAAGCATATTATCTCACAAGCCACAAACCCAACAATCCCAAACTTGCTCTAATTCTATAACATAATAATGGCAGAAATTTTGCATGCTGCTGGCAGCTTATTATAGTAAAGAGCCAGTAAACATGTCAGGCAATTATGCACCTTGCAGCTTCAGAAAATCAGTGTGAGTTTTGTCGTCCATGGTCCTCTCTAAAGTGTATTTAATGTAATCCATAAACTTAATATCTCTGTAAACTCTAGGACGATCAGCAGTCATCTTTGATTCCAGTGGACCAATTTCCACTTCTTCTGCTGGAAACACAAATGACGAATGACATTCTTGCCTTTATTCTCATTTGTGCTTAATGCTTTATGTTTTATGTTTAATTTGGAGCACAGTGACGTCATCATCTTGCATGAGTAAAGTAACTTTGCCTCCATCAGAATGGGGGCCGATACCACATCGACTAAAACAAAGAAGAAGCCAATTGGAATTACTTATAAAAAGGAAGTATGAAATTCTTTGTTAAACAATTGTATTGGGCCTTTGATAATTTGGGCTCTTTTTTCTTTTGTGTAAAAATTCTTTGGTAAACACCATTGTTAAAGTCGTGTGATTTTAAATCCTAAAAATCGCGATTTTACCCCCATTTACGATTTTTGTCCGTTTCAATAAGAATTAGTCCCCTAGAATCATAACAACGTGCGATTTTACGATTTAAATCGCGTTTTTAACAACAATGGATACGTTTGTGTGGTGTTTTGATGATACAAGTTTCGGTTGTGCAGTCTACGGATAGGGCTGTTCGGTGGTCCAATGACAGTCCGGATTGCAGGGACAGTTTTGGTTTCAGTGCAGTTCGGCTGTGACAGTTTTGGTGACTACCGAAACTGAGAAAAAAAAAAAAAAATAGAAACAGTGAGCAGTTCGGCACTGTAGTGGGGAAAGCTGAAAATTTTTCGAGTCTATTCCTGAGTCTCTTTCGCATTTCTGCTGCACTTGGCGATTTCCCTGGAAGTGTTCGCGCGGAAATCCCTACACTAGAATTGAATTAGTAGCTATGCCTATCAATTATAAGTGGGTGGGTGATTTTACCAAATCCTTTAGCTGCTTTGCTTTCAAAATCACAATGGAAGCACAACAGTAACAAACATTGGCAATGCAGAGTTGGTTTTTTCTACTATTTGATGCGTATTATATTGTCGTTGCAAATGCTTGTGGCTTTAGTTTTTCCATATGTTTTCAATCTATGTTCATTTTGTAATTAGAGAATATGATTTTTCTTATGGTCACGGTGTATATTGTTTAGAACATTAAGCTGATTTCAGATGATACACTTCATTCTTCAGAATGTGCAAAAAGCTCTACTGCAATCCGATGTGCAATCTAAAAATGATAAAAGTCCTGTAACTGTTGCTGATTATGGTTTGTTTTCCAACTTTGATCTGAATGCATCTTGGTTATTGTCAATTTGTTATTTGATTTGTCTGTTGATAATAGTTGAAATGAAGTTTGATTCTTAATTAAATGGCCTGTTAATTGTTTTTTTTTACTTCTTATTATTGTCAAAGCAATTTTAAGATTTCTCATATGCTTTTTTAATGACATGTTGCGGTTTAAGGCAGTATCTAACATCCTGTTGCACATATCATTTTTGATTCTCAGGATCACAAGCACTTGTTAGTCTTGCACTGCAGAGCGAATTTCCTTCTGAACCGTTTTCATTAGTAGCAGAGGAGGTAAAATTTGTGCTCTTTTGTAGAATTTTCAGATAGCAGTAGAAGTTTTTACCTTTTCTTCATTTAATATTAAATTTAAGTTGACATTTATTTTTCTTGAAACCGCTATAGGATTCAAAAGCTCTACGTGAGGATGGCGCCCAAGGAACGGTAGAGCGCATTACAAAACTTGTAAATGAGACTCTAGCTAGTGATGGATCATATGATATTTCCACTTTATCAACAGAAGATGTGCTCAGGGCCATTAATAGTGGAAAAACCGAAGGTGGTTCACATGGCCGACATTGGGTTTTAGATCCTATAGATGGCACTAAAGGGTAAACTTCAAATCTAAACCTTTCAAGTGCATATTTTTGCTTTAGTCTTGTAAACATACTCGGTTTCTGCAATGTGTGAGTTAGGTAATTAGCATTAACTTATTTACTCGGTAATATGTAAGAATTTAGGTGAGTGTGATGCGATCTCATTGAGCAGAGTTTTGGGCTTCCTGCCTATGTGACACTTGCACATTGTTCTTACTTCTTATCCTTATTGGAAGCTCCTATATTCATTGCTTCATGCTTCATGCTGCATCTGTTTGTTGATTAAATAAAATTTTATTGGATGCTGTAAATTTTATTGGTTGAAAAGATTGTTAACGCTGGGCTGGAGTATTATTCGTCTCAAATAATTGCATAATTCTAGATTGTTGACTTCATGAACTAAATTCCAATCATTATGTGACTAGGCACAGCTCTCCTCTTTTTATAATGGTAGGACTTGTTAACAACAATGCAAGATTTGGAGAGATGGGACTCAGATGATAGATCTATTCTCAAGTTTGAGACACTGTCCTCTTTTTGGTTAATTTCTAGTTCTTTGTTTTGGGAGATTATCCAATTTACATGTAAAGAGAAGAAACCTAACTGATATCGCAAGTTCATCTTCCTGAGATGTTTGTGGACCCGTATTTCATAATTGAGAATAAGAGACTTGGGGAATAAAAATTATGCGTTTGCCTAGGCAAACTAAGTCTACATTGCCTCATTTTGTTTTTACTGGGGAGTCAGAATTGCCACACCCAGATTTCTGTTGTGTACATCCAAGCTTTTTACATTACCATTAGGATTTAGATAAAATCTGCAGAATTTTGGATGAAATTTTTTTCGAGTATGATAGCATTTATTTAGCCAGTACTCTCTTGCTGCCTCTCTCTTTGACTCATGCACAATTCTAAAATACGCAAAACAATAGTAGAGTTGGATTATTATGTATACATTTGTGTAATTCACAGAAAATGAAATAATTGATTTATTTCACATCTCATTTTATTATTTCAAAATAATCATTTAGTATATCTATTTTAACTTTCTGGCCGAGTGTCTTTTGCCAATTTTTGAAATTTTGGGCCAACAATGATTAAATGACTAGTGCTTGTCAAATTTTCACCATAGGTTTGTAAGAGGAGATCAGTATGTTATAGCATTAGCATTGCTTGATGAAGGCAAAGTAGTATTAGGTGTCATGGCATGTCCCAATCTCCCATTAGCATACACTGCCGGTGGCTATCAGCTTTCTTCAGATAATGAAGTTGGTTCCCTTTTCTTTGCGGAAGTTGGAGCAGGAACTTATATGCAGTCACTGAATGGTTCTTCACCGGTGAAGGTTGGTGCTCGTGCTCACTAACCACTGCTGCAAGTGAATTATGTCTGCATATATATTTGCACTTATATGTTTTTTGGTGTCTTTCAGGTGCAAGTCACTACTATTGAAAATTCTGAAGAAGCTTCTTTCTTCGAGTCATATGAAACAGCACATTCCAACCGTGACTTATCTAGTTTGATTGCCAAAGTATTCTCTCTCTTTCTCTCTCTCTCTCTCTCTCTGCAAATTTCTACATTCCTCTTTCATATTTTAATGCATGCCTTCATTCGTACAGAAGCTTGGCATCAAAGCACCACCAATTAGAATTGACAGCCAGGCAAAATATGGAGCATTGTCCAGAGGAGATGGAGCCATATATATGCGTTTTCCACGTCAAGGATATCGTGAGAAAATATGGGATCATGCTGCTGGGTCTATCGTTGTGACTGGTATAGAAAACGTTCTTTGCTATATCCTTTCCTTTCTTCTTTCTCACAATAGCATAGTGATTGGTCTTTAACTTGGTCGATTGTTTAGGTAACTTGACCAACCTTTGCCCCATTGAGGACAGGGGTATGTCTTTAGAGTCAACCAGTAAGGGGCATGTTTAGAACTTGACTTTTCATTCCTGCTCCATTGTTTTCTTAGTCTGCCTCCTATCTTCTTGATTACACATTCGTATGAGAATTGATTATACGTTTGGTTTTACAAAGTGAATAACTAGGGCGGGATCATTTTCTTAAATTATTAGAAGACCCCTCTTTTGGTTCCTGAATTTAGTCGAGAACACACTTACAAAGACATCAAATGAAAATAAAACATACGTTTATCTCATATTGATATAAGATGAGAAGATCTAATCTACAAAATTGTCATTTTGCGTGTGTCAACGCTGGAACCAGTCAATCTCAAATTTCAAATGGGGAGCTGCTTCACTTAGAGCAGAAGGATATCACAGCTTTTATTTCCAATCTCCCAAATAGTTATGTTTGAGTATGCAAATATTTTTTATGTAGTCAAAATCCCTAATGGGACTCAATTCATTTCCTTCAACAGCTTATCATTCTGGCCATACAATGGAACTAGAAGGCCTTAAGTTATAAACACAACTACTTTTTACTCTTTTACACACTTTTATATGTGGGGTTTGACCAGTATTTTTTTCCCCTCGAATGATTTTTTCTGTGATTTCTTATTAAGGAACCTGAAAGACCAATATGATCCCAATAGTTTCTTTAGGACCTATTCTAGTTATTTTATGGGCTTTCTAATAAAAAAAAGTACTTGTCACATCGAGTGAACACCAATGTGGCAAGAGAAATATCTTTGTAATAAAAAAAAGTACGAACAAGTACATTATGAGCCTTACCCCTCTGAATGTGCATGGCACTACAAAAACAGAGTGAGGGCATCCTAAAAACATCAAAGGAACATAAAAACTAACAAAACATATATTTAGGCAAAGCCATTAGCAGTTTTGAGACAAAAATTTCCAAATTGCTGAAGAAGGATTCATAGAACCTAAGATGGCTACCAAAGCTTGCTTGTTAGTAGAACACAGATTATCGAAGTCTGTGATAAGCTAAACCTCCTATGTTCCATGATAAGATCTTCATGAGGAGCTAGTACAAGCTCTACCTCAGTATATTTCATTCATGGCCTTTTTCCTATATTTTTGTTTGGATCTCTGAGATTTGGATTCTACAATGTCAAAACCGTCCTAAGAGGCTTTTTCAAAATAGATGCCGCACTTTGAAGCTCCTTTAGTAACTTTTGAGGAGTATTGAGAGTCTGCATTCTTAATCTTATCCATATTATCTAAATCATCCTTAGAATTATGGTCTTGCATCTCATGTTGAATCCTTCTTAGAACCCACATTGTGGGAAGCTTCATGCGTCGAGTCATTCTTTTTTTATTTTTTATTTTTATTTATTTATTTATTTTTATCTCATGTTGGATGGAGCTAGTGAGAGGTGAAAGGTTACTCGCAACATTTTGTATTAGCTTTGTAGACTTGCATGTTAACAATATATTTATTTATAGTTGCATGTTAACATTATATTTATTTATAGTTATCATAACAATTCTTTATTTTATTTTTCCTATCAAGACATACAGATTCAATTTCGCGTTGCGTAGTAGTGGAATGGAAATAATACATGGTTAAAACACAGTTTTTGCAATTGATCACAATGTTCGAAAACTCAGGAAGTCCCCTGCATGAATGAATTGGCCATAATGATGTAGGCGAATGAGTTGTTTGAACTATTTCACATACCAGTTCGACATTTTATTTATTTTCAATGTATTTGTCATGCCTTTGTCCCCTGTATATATTGACATATACATCTCATAGTAGTGGTACGAGTCACTGAAAGTGCACAGTATATCTTTGATATTACGAGATACTTACTTTTTAATGAACCTCTGCAGAGGCTGGGGGTGTTGTTACAGATGCAGCAGGGTATCCGTTGGATTTTTCGAAAGGCAAATATCTAGAACTTCACACAGGCATCATTGTTACCAATCAGAAGTTGATGCCGGCACTCTTGAAGGCAGTCAGAGAGTCCCTGGAGGAGCAAGCTTCATCCCTGTGATTCTCTAAAAACACTCGACTGTAGCGTGAATTTTACTGCAATTCAAGAATAACGAGTTTTCTGATCAGAATTCTTTATCAACGAGCTGGACCGTTCTTTAGTTTCGCTGCAAAGAGCTCAAAGCATGCAGTTCCTTTGTAATTTCCAGCATTGTGAACTTAATTCTTATTAGATACTCCTGTGTGCACCATGTTATTATGTAATCATCTGATGAAAGTGTCATATATATGAAAGTTCTGCCAAGGAAATTTCCAGAATATTTTTTTATTGATATTTCTACTTCAAGCGGTTGTATATTTTAGAGAGATTAGAATATACAGCTGCTTGAATTAGAAATGTTATTAGAATGTCAATAAAAGATATTCCCCTAGTATTATTGTTTTGCTAATGTACTCTTAGTACCAGTACCGCGAGAGAATTAAAGTTGAAACGGAATTATTGAACTTGAAATTGATATATGAACTTTGAAATGTTTCAAAGTTTAATGCCCCCAATGCCAGTACTGGGATACTGTGGACATGCAAGTTAATAGAATTATCACACATGCTGTTAGGGGTGTTCACGGGTTGGGTTGGGTCGGGTTTTTTGAAATTTTGTTAGACCCGATCGGGGAAAATCGGTTCGCGGGTCAGGTCACGGGGAAGTGAAACACGATCGGGTTGGGTCGTTGGGTCATTTGAAAAAAAATAATTTTTTTAAATGAATTAATTATTTTGAAATATAAATATTAGTTATTTTATGTCCCAAAAATTATCATATATATAAAATTTTAATACAAAAAAGTAATAAACAAATGAAATAATAGTAAAAATTTTAAAAATAATAATAAATATTTTAGAAAAATAATAAATTTGTATAGGGTGAGGTCGGGTCGGGTCAAGGGATCAAACCCGTTGTCCGACCCGAAAATTTCGGGTCGGGTCGAAATTTTGCAAATTTTTTATGAACCCGGGCGGGTCGGGTCTGGTCGCGGGTTGACCCGACCCTATGAACACCCCTACTTGCTGTGATAGGAAAGTTCTTTTCTTGTTCAACCTACCAAGTGCCAAAATCACATTATGCACAATTCATCAAAGACAATGCTTACTATTATTTATAGGCACCCTTTTTGCTTTTAACTACTGCACTTGATTTATTAAGCCAAACAAAGGCAAAGATCAAATCAAAGTTCAAACTTCAGAGAGATATATGTTTGAATATTGATACATACAGTTGCAGTAAATCACTGGATATTGACTAAAGAGGTACATTTGCGGGATAGTCTTGTGGGTGCTTGTTGATGATTTCTCTTAGCGAATGTTCTTGCTCGCGGAGGTTTGATGGAGGAACATCATATACATCAGTAAACAGGTCTGAAATCGGAGGTTTTTCCGCTTTTTCGGCTTCTTGGAGGGCATGTAATACCTGCTACGAAGTGAAATAAGTAAAAGTTTGCAAACAAAGGAAGACTACACAGCACATATTTAACTAGAAATTATAAAGGGTAACTGGGCGGGGGAAAACCCTCAAAGCAAGAATGAAATATGACCTTGACATAAAATTTTTACTGCCAGAGCAATCCAAATAGATGAATACTCGTGGGTGTCAGCTAATTCCTTTGGCAAAATCTCGAGTGGATACAAGAGGTATGAGGTTCGCTATGGTTGCCATCAAGCTATAACTATATTTTAAAAAAAATTAAAAACTCGGAACAACAAAATATGCCGTGACGATGACAGCACCCTCTAGTAAGACAATTTTAAAAAGGCTTCTGCATCATTGGTTATACAGCAAAAACATATTTGAAAAGGCTTCTGCATCATTTAATCTCTTCAGTACTAGAGAACTTTTCTTTCTCCTAAAACAGTATTGTTAAGACTACAATGACGGCAAGGGGCATTAAATGTCGGTTATTTTCTATGTTATTTATTAATTTCATATTAAATTTTGTTTTCTATATTGATAATTGTTGAAAGTCCTTAGAGAGATGGCGATCAAAACTTCTCGTCCCATCTAGTTGTAATTAGGAGTATTCATAGGGTCAGGTCAACGCAGCCCGGCTCGGTAGGGTTTGCAAAAAAAAATAGGGGTAAGACCCGACCCGACCTGCAATTAATGATTTTTCTCTTTTCTTCTCTAGTTAATTTATCATAATTTGGTTTTACTAAAAAATCCTATCAAAATTGTATCATAAAAAATATATCTTATGCATTTTTCCGATCCGACCTGACCCACATTTTGTGACTCGACCGACAGTGGCCCAAACTGTGCGGGTTACACTTTCAAATTTTGGGTTTCGAGTCCTCCGACCCGCATGACCCGACTCGTGAACACCCCTAGTCGTAATTATGATTCGGGAAAAAATAGTCATAATTCCCAATTGGTTTTTTAATTAAGGATGAAAAATCATCCCAAATCCTCGACCGAGTGGCATGGGATCTGTGATTTTTGGACTAAAATTCCAGATTCGGGATGAAAAATCGTCCCTATCCCGACCAAATTTTTTTTCCGAGATGATTTTTGTCCCGTTTTCCTTAATGAACAGTACGGGATATTGAATCCCTATTAGCATTCGAGATTTTCTGCCAACCCTATCTTAGTGGCATCACTTCAACAAAATGTGAAAAGGGTTTATTTTGGAATCACAAGCAAACTTAAATTTGAAATTTTCTAGTGTTGAAGTTTTAGTAAGCCTAGGGTTTGAGATTTGTAAAGACACTAATTTTACCTGCTTCCTCGCACTGCTTCTGAGCTCCGATTCATTGTCACCAGTCCACCAACCATTGCCTTCTATCCACTTTCTAAATCTAGTAACTGGGTCTTGAGTTGTCTTCCACCATTCAATCTCCTCTGATGGACGATACTTTGTGGAATCATCTGATGTGGTGTGGTGTCCTACTCGATATGTAAGCGCCTAGAAATGAAAAGGTTAAACCATATATCAATGCACCAGTCAATCATACCTCACGCAAGGCTAAACAAAATGTGATACATAGATATTTTACCTCAATTAAGATAGGTCTACTCTCACTGATTGCCATTTCACGTGCAGCATGAACTGCACTATACATGGCAAGAGCATCATTACCATCCACACGGATGCTTCGGACTCCATATGCCTGGCCTTTAACAACGGCACCATCACCTGCCATTGTCCAGTGAAAATTTATTTTAGATATTATGGACTTCATCTAATCGGGATTTTCAAGATATGAGAATGCACAAGGAAAGAAAGAATACTTCGAAACTGGTCAGAAATAGGGGTACTGATAGCCCATCCATTGTTCCGACAGATAAAAATAACTGGGGCCTCCGTAACTGCAGCAAAATTTAAAGCAGCATGGAAATCTCCCTAAAACCATGTTCAGTATTAGAAAGAGAAAAGGCAAAAAAAAAAAAAAAAAAAGGGGGGGGGGGGGGGGGGGGGGGGGGGGGGGGGGGGGCTGTTTTTGTGTGAAGGAATTCATTGATATTGTATGGATAGTTTCATCCAGCTCAGTTGCAGATAAAAGGTGGGACCATGGGAGGTCCAAGGACACCATTCACATACACCTCGACTACATAAAGGTCATCATAGAGACCTATGCACCTAACATTCAGCCCACCCCACACTCCCCTTCCAATATTTCCAAAAATGGGAGGGAATGCGCAACCTTTATCATTAAATTAAAATACCTCACTTGTGCCGCCATCACCAAAGTAAGTTACTGCACAAGCATCTTTTTGGTCCATCTTTAAAGCATATGCAGCACCAACCGCATGAGGAATTTGTGTACTGGAAGAAGTAAGAATCATTACAAGAAATGAATTTCAAGCTTTATGAAGTCAAAATTGCGAAAGTTCATTACAATATATCCCACATAGACAAGGTTTACATCTTACGATATTGTTGATGATACTGTAAAGTAGTTGTGCTTGTTAGATCCATAATGGATAGGCATCTGCCTGCCTTTACCATAATCAGCTTTATTTCCAAAACATTGGTTTGCAAACTCTTGCAAAGTGAAACCACGCCATAATAGAACTCCTGGCTCCCTGTACTGAATGACAGAACCAAAATATAATATCAGACTTGTTCAGAATCCTACACTCAGTTTGACCTTGCATGCATGAATGCTGCTAAGGAGGGTTACACCGATGCAAATAGGTTTGCAAAGGTACTTTTTACCTGAGGAGCAACAAAGTCATCATTTTTTAGTGCTGCAGCTGATGCAACATTGATAGCCTCTTCTCCACTAGTGGTGAGATAGAAAGAAATTCTTCCTTGCCTTTGTGCTTCATAAAAGATAGTGTCCATTGTTTGAAGTGTGACCATAACACTGTACATTTTAATGGAAACTTCCTCACTAACCTAATTGAATTCACAAAAAGCAAAACAAGTTTTCTCAGCTGGATTTAGATTTGGAAGATATGGGAAAGAAAACCATTCCTTGGTCATTTTTGGTTTTGGGAGATTAGGGGGTTCGTGGAAACCAGGTGAAGTACCTTTACAAAACTGCTACCTGTTAATGGCTGACCATCGCCATCAAGGACCCGGTAACAGGGTATCCTCTCCTCAGAGGATTCGGAAATGAACCTCATATCAGGGGTGAATGCAACCCTTCCTCCCGGAAAATCTAAAAACTACAACAGAATATTAACTTTATGTGAGCCATTGTCCATTCTCAGGCGCACCAGCACATACACTATCACGGAAAGAAAGTGGTACCAATTTGTGCACAATTTACTGTGACGAATAAGAAGCATGAAAAACAGAACACTTGCATATCAATCAATGTGGTGTATGCAGCATCTAGAGGATTCTTTGAAAAGGTAGAGATCTCTTTATGAATCACTTCAACAATGATATCATCAGAAAAAGGCTGATGATCTCATAGCTGATCTCCAAGTCCAACAAAGCAGATTTGAGTATGTCACTTTCAAGTCAATTTCTAAGTTCCTTCCAACAAAAACCCAAGTTTATGGAGCCTACACTTTTAACAAGTAACAACGCAGCCAGACCTTTTTGATACAATTACTTAAGTTGATTAAATACGTCATGCAAAGTTCATTCCTAACTTCACCTAATAATTTAATAATGATTCGTGGGATTATGGCATCTGCAATGGAAATAAAACATATATCAAGAAATCATCACATTAACCACCTTCTTAAGTGTGTTGAGTGGGGAAATGTAAAAAGGAAAAGAATGATATTGATTCATGTATCTCTAACCTCTTAAGTTCTTTTGCAACAAGCACAAAACTTCAGCAGGAAACCCGCAGGCAACAAAACCAAAATTTTGACATATACAATTGCAAGAATTCTACAAGACAAAGGTGCTCATAGTCATAACTAACAAATGTTCTGTCATTCCAAAAAGTGAGAACTCCTCATTTAGAATGAAATGACACTAGGTGAATCAGTAAACATGTCATTCGCGAGGTGATATACTCTCAGTGAAACACATCAAAGTTAGTTGAAGCTTTCAAGCATGTGTATTGCAATTTGCAAAGGATCATTTTTTTTTTATTCAAAAAGAGAGAATCTGTTTACAAATCTAGTTCACACACACGGTGCATCTATAGCAGCCCATGGGCCTAACTCAACCCCAAAAGCTAAATCAAGCAAGGGTTACCCTTAAGCTTATATTATTAGCCCATTAACTATTATCAGCCGATATGGGATATATTCCCTATTCGCACCTACTCAACTCTGCAAGTAGCCTTACTTGTACCATTGTAAAATTACGGACTGAATGCACACTAGACTACATCAAAACCAATTTTATGTGTGAATTTTTCATAAATACTCTAAATACCTGTTCATTTGAGCATGAAAATGTTTCAAGTTCATTGTCTAAGATGTAGTATTTGGTCAGAGACTTTAAGAATAGCTAATCAATGAACAAATTAACAAAGAGAATCTCATTTGAGATTAAATCGAAAACTTAATAATTGAATGAAACCAGTACAATTGATTAAAGGAAAAAATGAAAAAATGAAAAACACACACACAAATCTACACTCACTTAAATTAAAACCAGTATCAGTATCCAAACATTAATCATTTAAGCATTCGTGAATTTCCACATATTCTAACATGGAAGATACAATATGAAACAAATTTCTCTTGAACATTTAAACTTCTAAATGCATGTACCTGATTATTAACAGAATCCAACTGCTTTCCAGCTTTGATGGACTCAAAACGACGAGCCAGGAAAAGGGTTGGTGAAAAATGCAAAAATGAATCTGGGGATTTGAAATCTTTGGCAAATGGAACTGCTGGTAATGGAGACTTGTTGTAATGGTAGTTCATAGAAGAAGTGCAAGAACTCTGGTTGATCAAAGACAATAAACCAACTTTTGATTTCATATAGGTATGAATTTTGTTTGAACTTTTCATCATGAGACTAAGAGCCATCAATAATTGAATGATGCAAAATGAGAGATGAGTTTTTGAGAAACTGCACAGAAACTGGTTCTATTATTTTTATCAAGATAAGCACCTAGTTTGTATGATACTTCAG
The DNA here is from genome assembly GCA_019454045.1 of Zanthoxylum bungeanum. Taxonomy (NCBI): domain Eukaryota; kingdom Viridiplantae; phylum Streptophyta; class Magnoliopsida; order Sapindales; family Rutaceae; genus Zanthoxylum; species Zanthoxylum bungeanum. Next base: position 265,222 of record SKCR01022757.1, read on the forward strand.
TCTTCAGTGCTTTTAGATATGTTTACAGATTGTGACAGTTAATATCTTTGGGATCCTTCATTTTTTGTAATTTTCAAAATACGCACATAGTAATCCTTTTATGTCTAATGGTCCCTATTCAAGTGTCAACGACGGTAGAAAAAAACTCAAATCTCTATCGAAATTAGGGGAATTAGGTACGGGAATAGGTATTCGTGACTTCATATATTTATCTCGAAAAAAATCGCATTAGAATTTAGATAATTTATCATTCCAAATCTCAATAGAAATTCGATATCCTGAATTATTCGATTCAGAATTCATTAAGATTGATACGAGGCGATTTTCAACTCAATCAATTACTATCTCGACTTGGATATACTATCAAAATTTTCAAATAAAATCAATATGCACAATACAAAAATAGAATTCGAGTTCTGAATCTAAAAAATAAAACTCGAAAGGTGACCGCCTTTTTAGAACTAAAAATGCCATTTAATTTCAATTACACCTTGGAACATTTTCTTCGCAAGTACAGCCAATCACATTAATGAGACAAAATTGTTTGACTGCCATGACAGAATAAATTAACGAATTTAAAATATAAAAAAAAAAAAGATAATTTTTTTAGGTTTATTATTAAAAAAGAAAAAAACCCTATTAAGATAAAAAATTTTAATATTTAATCCTAACTAAATTTGAAAATCTATTTAATTATATGGATGTAAAATTACTAAAAAGGCTAAAGGATTAAAAACAAAAATTAAAAAATGGCTGTTTAAAAAAAAATTACACTTTATTTTCAATCGTAAGTATCTCTCAAAATATAAAATATTTCATAAAAAAATACATATTATCGATTTACAACTCATAAGTTTAAAAAAAAATCCATTATTCGACCAAAAAATGTAAAAAAAAATTGACTCTTACATTTATAAGAGAATAATAATTTCAAACTAACTATTTCCAAATACTCATATCTATTTCTTCTGTATTCTAAATCACAATATGTAAAAATACACATACAATTAACATTAATGCCAACAACTTTCATCAACAAATCTCTAAAAAAATCTTATTGTAGGAGCAAAGCGGGGCTTGCCACTATGCCTATGACATCGACGACTATTGCACTATTGGACTCGCAGCCTGTAAAAAGTACTGATAATCTCACGGGGGACTAACAAGAGAATAAATGAATCGCCAACCAATATGAAACACTGTGAATGATTTAAGGTCGTACTACGTCTCTTGCAAGGTTCGACCTTAAACTCATTCGGGTTCGTAATGATCCTCTTATTAATGCCAGTATAATATTTACGCTCAAATGAGGTATCCCCACATCCTATAATGCAATATCACACACAAAAGTAATTTAAAGGCATACAAGTATGCAATCATGAATAATAAAAGAAAGGTAAATAAAACAGGTAAATATCTCTATATTATTATGACAATGGTAAAAAAATGATATTGGAATAGATCTGGGCATGCTTCTCATAGGCCTGGCCACAGTGAGGCCTGGCCGGATATGTGTATTGAATATGTACATCCGACTTGACTTACCGGAAGTCTATTCAGATATTCAACGCGAATTCGGAATGCAGAAATAGGTTCTCATCATAACATGTGCAGTAATAAATAGCAAAAGTAGAATCCCAGGGTGTTAAATGATACATAAGTAAAATAAACATAATAATAAGTAGTAATTAAATGATGCAGTAACTAAAATAACACGGAAAACAACGTAACTACATGGATAGACGCATAATCTAAATAGAAATTACAGATTTTTATATCGTTGATAAAACAGTAACCATAATTATGATGCAATGACATGCCAACAACCAGAAAGTAAAATAACAGTAGTAAAATCATACATGTGCAGAGATAGGGTATGTCCCTTATTGGCATGGCCTCAGGGAGGCCTAGTTGGATATACGTGTCGCCTTTATGTTCGGCCGGACTTGCAGGAAGTTTGTCCGAATATAAATCATAGGACATGAATCTAGAATCATATTAACGGTGTCGGGCAGTAGTAATATAACTACTATAAATTAAGACAATAATAACCAAAAAACCATGCATGAGTTTAGTACTTAATAGGAGTATAGGACAATAGGCAAAAAACATGATTTGAACAATAACAAACAAACGAGACATGGTATAAGTAATTAAAAATAATCCAGCCTTACATATGATCAATTTCCCATGGTACAAGACATTGTATCCCAAGTACAGACCATATTACCGTCCATTCGAAATCGGCTATAGAATTTACATATGGTTTGCATCCTCTATACAAATAAAGGGTGACCATATACGGCCGGATGTATGTATATCTTGTTAGGGTTGGTGTTCTGAGCGCCAATTTCTTATGTATTTCCATGTAAATACTTTTGTATATATTTTATTAATGAATAAAATAGATAGTTTATATAATACAAATTCTTTTATTATATGGTAAATATGTAAATGACCATAGAGTGATTGGTTATGATACAGTTGCAAAAGCGTCGCAACTGACATTGAGCAGTATCATAACAATATCATTCTTTAACTGTTCATGGTCAAGGTTTACAATTACTTGGTCAGTAAGTAAACCCGCTGAGACCGGTACGTGTCGTATATTGGAATGTTGGATTCTAATGGTTTCTCAATGAACCATGAGTCTCGGGAGACTCATATAGACACATATGTGTTTATATCAGATAAATATTGAACGACTCGCCGAAAATTCTTAATAGATGGTACACCAACGTCAATAAGAATCTTCTCGTGTTGAGTGAGCATAGTGATCCTTCAACTTGAGATACCACTGTGGATATATGAGGTATCCTCCACACTTTGATGGCAGTCACGTCACCATTCTATTTAGATCAGACCTCCGCCTATTCGTTGGGTGTGGACTGATCCTCATGATATCATGTGTGTATCAAAATAGGATCCGTCAGTTCTGTGTACAGAGCATAGGTATCCATTATGGAATTAGCAATCTGTTAAATTCATGGGCCCGTGATACACTGTAGAAATCAGTTCTAAGTGTTATTTAAGAGATTGCTAATAGAATCGTCAATGGGATTATACCTAAAGAGATTTGACGTTTATATCTATATCTCTAGGATAATCCGGATACCTGTGACGGAAGGATTATACGTATGTAGTGACCTCGACCTGTATGGTTCAGGATTATACGTTCATTATTCACCTCAATAAAATGTGATTGCAGAACGCGAAAATCGAACGTTGAAGAAATGATTAATGTCATGTTGACAAGCTTTGGAAGTCCCCAAGGGGTGTGGCTTGGTGGTGTAGGGTCCAGGATCTCACCTTGAGGTTCTGGGTTCGAATCCAGGGGGTGCACTTCTTTTAAGAGCCTGGGACAGCCGGTGGTTTTACCTGCGCCGCGGCCCAGAATGGGTGGTTTGGTGTCGGGGTTTCCATCGTTTCCAAAAAAAAAAAAAAAAAAAAGCTTTGGAAATCTAATGATAGTATTATCATTAGATTTCCCCATGGAAGAACCTCTCAATGAAAGCACCAATTGTTAGGTTTTATTCGAGACAAACCCACAAATCTCCAATTGTTAACTAATAATTCGAGTGGAAGCTAACCAAACACTCCAAAACTTTGGGAGAGTTATTTTGTTGAAAATGATTGTTATTTGATAATGGCTTCTTAATACAACTTTTATAGCCAAGAATAACTAATCACTAACTAACTATACTTAATCTTTCCTAATTAGTTGCAACTAGCTAACTCTTTTATGTGTAACAAATGAGCTAGGGTAATAGAGTTAATGTATATTATGAATGACATATATGTGTTGAGTTGATTTTTATTCTTGGAAATGGTAGATGCTTATGGCTGAAACTATGATGATGGTGGAGGTTTTGATTTGATGATGTTAATGATAATTTTATCATGCTTCGTGTGGTAATATGCATGTGTGTGGGGGCATGAATATATGTATTTGGCCGAACGAAGTTGATGAACAAGTGATGATGATTAAGAGTATCGGAGCCAGGAATTTGATTCAGGAGGGGCTAAATTAAGGGGCGTTGTCCTAAATTTTGAGAGAACATAGGTGAGTTCTTTGAACGATGCCTCTATCCATAAACAATAAAACGTATATAGTTATTATACAAAATTTAATATTTTTTTTAGATTTTAGATAAAATTTTGGGACCCCTCCGACCGATAGTTGGTTGATTGATTTAAGTGATGGACAAAAAAATTAACAAAAATAAAAATTAGAAAACAAAAATATTTTATTTTAAGATTTGATATTTGATATTTTATTTTAAATCAAATAATAATAATTTATTTATAAAAAATATATATTATTTTTCTTAGGCCCGCAGGGGTTGAAGCCCGCGTGGACCTCAAGTGACACCGCCACTGATGATGAAGATGTATATGTGGATCCCTACTGAATGCATTATTTTGTTCTCCCATTTATTATCACATCAGGAGTGGAATTGACTCTTCTAAAGACCGTGAGTTGCTTAGAATATGATGATTCTCTCGTAACTCAATATTTTAGAAATATGCTTAGAGTTAGAGTTGTTGATATATATTATGATTATTTAAGTATCAGACAGTGAAATTATGAGATGATACGTATTCATGTTGGATTTTTATTATTGTTTGGATTTTATGGTTGATCACATTCTTTGTTTTAATTTAAGGCTATTGTATTTTTGTAGTTTTATAAGTCCTTTTATAAGTCCTCATGACATGGGTAGGGATGGCAAAATCTAGATCCGGATTCGGAAAAGTTTTTGTTACCCCGAGCCTGAGCCCGAGTCCAGTTTCGGACCCTGGTAGACCCGACCCGAATCCGATTACTCGAATTGCTTTTTTTTTTTAATTGTATTATTTTATATTTTTATTTTTATTTTGTCAATTTTATTAGTTTTATTTCAATTCTTTTAATTTTTTTATTATATTATATTATTTTTAGATATATATATATATATATATATATATATATATATATGCATAATATTTTATATTTTTATTATAATCTAATTTATTATATTTGTTTTTTTTTTTTTTGGACCCGGGTCTACCCGGTCCGGACTCGCGTGATCCCGGGTCTGGACCCGGAATCACCCGGGTCTTAACTTTAAAGACTCAAGTCCGGATTTTTTAATTTCGGACCCGGACCGGGTCCGGGTCTTGTTGCCATCTCTACACGTGTTTGGATTTTGTTTTTATTTTAGATTGAGTAAATTATTTGAATATAATTGGCCCCGATTTCGGATTATGATAGGTATTTAGCTGGGTATGATATTGAGATTTCAATACTCGTAATCGGCATGTTCAACTAACAGATACAAAAAATTTACTTTTAGCCGCCTTAAAATACTAGTCCACTACCATCTCCAAGTGGTCCCATTCACATGGGAATTTAACTTCTATTAAAAAGAAAATGTTAACACTCTTCGTTGGCCTATTTAACTAACAAGTATAGAAAAATATTTCTTTACCGACTCTAAATATACCAAACCCCACATAGATTTTTGACATTCCTACCTATATGATTCGGCCACCTTCCAAGTAAAATTCAGTGTATTATGATGGTTTGTTTTCAAAAAAAATAAAAAAAAATAAAAAAATAAAATCGTGAATAATTAGAAAATAAAGTTAGGCCACAACACCCGAATAACGAATGTGGGTTTAAAATCTTAATCGAGACTTAGCCCAATCGGCCAAAGAATCCTTCATTTTTGTCACATGCTACTAATCAAATCTTTACTAAGGGGGGTGTATTCAATTAAGATTTTAAAAGATTATTTATGAATAAATAAGTCCTGTAGATTTTAAAAGACATTTAAAGAATGTAATAGACATTTAAAGAATGTGATTATTTACAAGATTTTATTAGTTTTCTTTTAATCAAGATTTTTTTACATATTAGATTTTAAAAGACTTATTTCATAAGAATTTGTAAGATTTGAAAGGACCATTATATTTTTTTTTCTTTTTTTATAACCGATATTATATGGAACGTAACCATAAATAAAAAATGTTAATGAAAGTCAATTGGTTCAAAATGTCAGAATGTCATTTCTCCGACCTAAGAATATTTTATGAGTTTCTATGACAAAATGTCATTTCTCTGACTTAGTAAGAAAATATAACACTTCGGCATCAATGATCTTAATAATTGATAAATAATTTTTTCCTTAAATTTGAGTTTTTTTTTTTAAATAATAAAAAACAAGTAAAAAATTAGCGAGAAAATGAGGAAAAAAATCTTTGTTGTGCTAAATTCATTTTATACATTATTATCTATCCGAATGAAGAAGTTATGTTGGCCTCAAAAAAAATCTAGGAAATTATCTTTAAATATGATAGAATTTTCCTCCTCGAAAATGAAATTCATTAAGAAAAATAGTTGGAGAAATGACATTATCAGTTGCATTTAAAAGAAATTCATATTGTTTTATTTGAAAGAAAAAAGAAGAAATTACTAATAAGTAATGTAATTTGTTCACGAAGAACTAATATGTATATTCATCTTCTATTTTCTAACTAACATGTATGTTCATCTTCTATTTTCCAACACTCAAAAAAATCTTATGTAAAAAGTCTCATGGGTTAGGGTGAGATTTTTTACAGAGTTTGATATTTATAATTTTCACTAAAAAGTCCCACAGAATCACACATATAAAAGAATCATTCAAAATAATTATGTTTTTCAATACCATAAGACTTTCTATTACTTGTTTAAAATCCTGATTGAATATCACTAGATTTGGATGCACTCTTTAAAAAATCATAATAGTCTTAATGGAATACCACAAGACTTTTTAGATTATTTAAAAATCTTAATTGAATACCACAAGACTTATTTAACCCAAAAAAGTCTTTTAAAATCTCAATTGAATACACCCCTTAAAACTAATCTAAAACACAAAATTAAGGAGGAGACACCGCAGGCTGCGTATATATGTACTTTTACCGCATAGTTGCTAGTAACCAGTGAAGAACAATAATCTTTGCTAATTGGGTCATTTTGTTTGAGGTCAGTTTTCGCCACCTCAATCTACAAAAATCTCTTGTGGGTATGCATGTCTTTTTCATTTTTAATATTTTGTTTTATGTAATGATTTTGAGGCTTTCTTGAATTTCTCTTTTTTTTTCAGCAATTTTTTTTCCTGATTCAAATGTTGTTTTTGAATTCTAGAAGGAGTTAGTATGGCATATTTTCTATCTGGGTTTGCTATAAATAAATAAATAAACAAATTCTCATTGTTTGCTCTATAGATACATCACAGAAATCTTTTTTTTTTTTTCTGTCGAAAACTTATTTTATAGGGAATTGATTTCTTTTTGGCTCATATATTTATTTCCAGGGTCTTTGTATTGGTTGAAAAAGTTTTTTGTTATGTTAATAAATAAAAGTGGAGTTAAATCGAGTGTTGATTTTTGAATGCTAAGAGGAGTTCCTATGTCATATTTTCTATCTGGGTTAGCTATAAATAAATAAATAAACAAACTCTCATTGTTTGCTCTATAGATACATCACAGAAATCTTTTTTTTTTTCGGTCGAAAACTTATTTTATAGGGAATTGATTTCTTTTTGGCTCATATATTTATTTCCAGGGTCTTTGTATTGGTTGAAAAAGTTTTTTCATATGTTAATAACTAAAAGGACCTTTTTAATTACTAAAATCATGGTTCAATTGTGATTTCGACTTTATTTGAGAGTTATGATGTGTACATTCATGTAACATGAGCTTTCTGTTAAAATTCTCTTTGAAGTAAATGGGATTGGTGTTAGGCTTGGTTAACTGAATCTTAAAAGGAGAACAATATAATGAAAATCTGGAAATTGTGTTTACTACCATGTAGTTACTACGGCTTTGAAATTGGAGATTTTGAATACCTTTTTTTTGGGAAAGAGATGGCCTACAATCTCATCTGATTCCAATTATATGGCCGAGTCTATTCCTGCCAAGTATAGTCGGTGCTCTGATTATGCTTTTTTATGTAATTTTTTGTTCGGTCTCATAATCTTGTTACATTCACATAGTGTGCGGTAGTGCGGGATTAGAGTTTTTTTTTTTTTTTATATAGAGTTGAACAAAATTGGGTATGTCAGTGCCTAGTTCTATTTGAAGAATATGATTTCAATTCCGCCCCATCGCAATAACTTCTGTATAATGGGAACTGTAAACTTTGGACGCTAAATGATTTTAATTACTGTCTTATACTTGTGGTCATCCGACTCATTAAATTTTATAACATTGGCAATCTTTTTCATAGGAGGTCCAAAGAAATTTAAAATATAAGTCAATGGCTTCATCGTCGTGCTGTACATTTCTGATGAATAAGAGCTCATTTCCTCCAAAAGTGATAAATTGCAATAAGGATTTGATGTTCATTTATTCAAGTCCTGTGGATAAATTACCAGTTCATAGAAATTCATTTTCTCTATATGCTGACTTTTCAAAATCAAGATTGTTATTGTCCGATGAGAAATCAATGAAATGGACGCAAACCCAACAGCTATCTTTAAGCGAGTCAATCCAGTGCCGGGCCCTAGAAACTCAGAATTCCCCTTCATTTACCATCGGTAAGAAGTTTCAACTTGATGATGTCATTGAAGCACAACAGTTTGATAGAGACATTCTTAATGCTATATTTGAAGTTGCACGTGAAATGGAGAAGATAGAAAAGAATTCACCTGGAAGCCAAATTCTAAAGGGTTACCTAATGGCTACTCTGTTTTATGAGCCCTCTACTAGAACTAGGCTTTCATTTGAGTCTGCTATGAAGCGCTTAGGCGGGGAAGTTTTGACTACTGAGAATGCTAGGGAATTTTCATCTGCGGCAAAAGGGGAGACACTAGAAGGTAAATATCCTTTTGATTGTGTATTTGGAATTCTCTTAGATAGTTTCTTATAACACGGATGTGATATAGTTGCTTGATTTGCAGACACTATAAGGACTGTTGAGGGGTACTGTGATATAATAGTTATGCGCCATTTTGAAAGTGGTGCTGCCAGAAGAGCTGCCACAACAGCTGGCATTCCTATCATAAATGCTGGAGATGGTCCTGGACAACATCCATCGCAGGTATGCGCAGAATTTTCCTTAATGCATCTATTTGGGAAATGTTGCAGTTTTTGTTTGGTACTCAAAGTCAAATTGTAACATTCACTTCCTGGTTTCTTCGAAGTTCCTACTTATCTGGAAGGAGCGAGTAGAACGTCTTTACTTCTTTTCTGATTGTTTTAGTTTATCTTATCATGTTGCTTTTGCACTCAACACAGGCTCTTTTAGATATCTATACTATTGAAAGAGAGATAGGGAGGCTGGATGGCATCAGAGTTGGACTTGTGGGAGATCTAGCTAATGGAAGGACAGTCCGTTCACTTGCTTACTTGCTTGCTAAATACCAAGATGTGAAGATCTACTTTGTCTCTCCTGATGTGGTAAAAATGAAGGTAGTGTATTAAATAACCAGTTGCACTTCTCTGACTTAATTTGGAAATAAGTTGACATGGACCAGTTGGGGAACTTCTTCTATCTTTTTATCTTCTGCTGATTAAGTATGAGACGATAGAAAATTAATCAGAAATCTAGAAGTTTATTTGATCAAATTTGTTTTGCCTTTCTCAGGATGATATCAAAGACTATCTTACGTCACAAGGTGTAGAATGGGAAGAAAGTGCAGATTTAATGGAAGTGGCTTCTAAGTGTGATGTGGTGTATCAAACTCGCATACAGCGGGAACGCTTTGGAGAGAGAACTGACCTTTATGAAGAAGCTCGAGGCAAGTACATTGTGGATCAGAATGTGTTACGGGTGATGCAGAAGCATGCTGTAGTTATGCATCCTCTCCCAAGGCTTGATGAGGTAACCATTTTAATGGAGATTTATATCATCATTCAAGTAAATACAGATTAAGATCGCTCTGGAGCCATGGATCGATGCTGGCGGACCCTTTTCTTGTTTTCTCTAATATAGACTCATATGTTGTGTAGATCACGGTGGATGTCGATGTTGATCATAGGGCTGCCTATTTTAGACAAGCAAAGAACGGTCTCTATATTCGGATGGCTCTCTTGAAACTCTTACTTGTTGGGTGGTGAGGAATGCATTTATCTTCTCTTTGAGGTTTTGAAGCTTGTCTTTTTAACAAGTTTTTATAACAACTGAAACGATTTTTCAATTATTTGTTCTTGAGGTTTACAATTACATTCGTAAGAGAATTATGATAATTTCTGTTCGCTGGCCAGAAAGGTCACCATTCATTGATCTTATTAATGATCTTAATGGGCATTTTGACCAGTTTATTATATGGCAAATGGTTTACATGTCAAAATTACCTTTGAATTCCAACTTCCATGGCAATATATTTTCAAAGTTGGGTTAGTTTTGAGAATATATTTTCAAAAATGTCAAAAATATATTTACTACTTTTGAGAACGAGAAAAGTTAATTGGTCATTTTGTAAATTTCCAATATATTTTCATCCCAAATATGGAGACATAGAGTTTTAAAATCCGGGTTGGATTGATCGGCCCAACCGAGAAAACGAAACACGATCTAAGGTCGGTCTTGTTTAGGGTTTGACCAGGCAAAAATCAGTCTGAGTTGGTGGATTTTTAGGCCAATTTTTTTTTTAATTCAAAATTAGTAATTAATTTATTAAAAAGTGTCAAAGTGACAATTTTTTACTAATAAATATTAATATATTTAAAGCCTAATATTTATTCCAAAGCTAGATTTTTCCTTTCAATAAGCTAGATTTTTCCTTCCAATTCATTTCTTATCAAATGTAAATTACAAAAACTTTTTTTCTATTTTCTCATACAACCAACAGGGACAAACCATGGGGTCTTGGTTCATCTTGATACTCTTGAGTTGAACTATATTTTCTTAATTAAGAAGCTTTTTGATGATCATGCTGTTAAATTTTCTTTACTGTTGTTGAAACCACAAGCTAGTCATTTTATTGTTGTATCTCCTGGGTAAATGTAGCGGAAGCGTAGCGGAGAGCGAAATTAATTTTTTAATTTTTTTAATCGGATAAATTAATCGATATCATATATTATTAATTTATCCCGATTTCATCCAAATCACACATCAATATTCAATATCCAGGTGTGATTACACATTAATAACTTGGGGTAAAATTTCTTGTAATGGCCGAAAATATACATAAGGAGAAAAACGGAGAATCGAGTATAAATTTTTGTTTTTCCAAATCAAAAGGACATTAGGTGGATTTAAAGACGAAATAGATCTATGAGGGCTGAGGGGCTTTGTATGAAATTGAAAAATGTGTGGGTTGCATGAAGAAAATTGTTGATGGGGATTTTTACGGCTAAGATTTCGGAGCAGTTTGTTAAGGGCAAAGAAGGAAGTTCCACTCATTCAGAGGACCAAGGGTCAGAAGATAGGTGTCGTTCTTCAACCCGACGAAGAGTATGGACACAGTCCTCCAGATTTGACCGATCAGAGGATACAACATGATCCAGTTTTGTAGGGGCCGACAACATCAGAGACGAGACCGATCACAATAGCCCGGTAGATCGGTTCATTTCTACCTTCTTCCAGGAACATGGTAGTGAGCTCAGATATTTTGGGTCAGGCCGGGAATGGTGGGTGGCAGTCAGCTCGTTTATTGATCGATCTCTTGAGGACCGACGTGGGATCAAGGCAGTTGAAATTTTTCCCCCCAAAACTCTCACATTCAAAATTCAACAGGCTGTCATCATTAATGAAAAGGTCTGATAATGTACTTTTACTGCGTGATGTGACATGAATTTAGAGGATATGTTTTTCTTTCGGCGATGGCAGAATGGAGAAGAGAACCTGTCAAATCGCCGGAAATCCGCAGACCTGCAGGGCTGGTGTCATAAAAATATAGGAACAGTGTCATGTATTGAGTAGTATATAAGGGAAGGTTGATCACATTTGTAAGAGTTACGAAATTTTCCATTTGAGAACTACTTGTAAGAAATAGCGAAATAGAACGATCTGCTCGGTTTCATTAGACCTTCATTAAAACAGGTTGGTCGAGCTCGGTTTAGTAATAAAAAAAGAACCCCCACCCCACTTTGTGACCGTGGACGTAGGTAGGACAAGCTCCACCGAACCACGTTAAACATTTTCTTTTCGATTTCTTGTGTGTTTCTTGTCTTTTGTCAATTTTGTATTGGTCTTCCCATAACCAAACAAATTCAAGGTTGAATGAAGATTGTCTCGGGTGAGTTATCTCGAAATTGTCCCGGGACGAAAAATCACCCGTCAACAAAAATAATTTGGGAGAATTTGGTAAATGGACCTACTAAGCACACTCCACCAAATTACTAAATAAACTCCAGCCCAAATCAAACAAATAACAAGCCTAAAGAAATTGAAAACAAACCAAGCTCAATGGTCTAATTTTGGCCCATGAATGAAATTTTTAAACAAGTCACTAGATTTATCTAGAAATACCTAAACAACACAAGATAAATTATAAAAGTCATCCAAGCCCTTTTCTCTTGCTTTTGGCCGAGTATTAGTGAGAGAATATGGTAAGATTTCTTTTCAAAATTAATAAGGATTCTTGGAGAAAAATGAGAAGTACGAGCTCTTGGTAGCAAACTGAAGAAGGAGATTAGTTTATTCAAGGTGAGAAAATTTCTTCAAATATCTTCCATGTTGATTTTTAGTGTTGAATGCATGTATAAGTGATATTATAGAAATAATGTGAAAAAGGGATTGATATTAGTGCATTATAATGTGATATGAAAACCTTAGAAATTAAACATTGAAATAACTTGGTGATAGAATGTTGAGAAGATGGAAATAGGTTGCTAATAATGTCGTGAATGATATTAAATAATGAATTTGAGAGAATAAAATTTGACAAGTGGAGTGCTATATTAAGGGTGATTTCGGTAATATAAAAAATAGGGGGGGGGGGGGGTTGTTGTTGTTAGGGTTGGTGCTCAGAATGCTAATCCAGATCTTATTTATGTCCGATTCATGAATACGAATAATTTCGTTTTTCCATAATATTACTTATTTATGGTAGTACTTATTGCTTTTATATACATATTCAATCTAATTACAATTAGATTGAAACTAAATATGATTTAGTGATATATATATTAGACAAAGACCTGATAATATATTTTGTAGTGCACAGTGTAGGCATTGCATTTTAGCATGTGAAACCCGATGATGAGTCTCAGTTGGAGGCACTACCTTTTTAGCTAAGATTGCGGGAAACGAGGGTCGGAAGGGGAAATTCGAAATAAGTACGTCATCAAGTCCATTTCACAAGCTCACTGTCTTCGTTAGTGCTGCGTTCGTTACTTCGTTCGAACGTCAGGCAGATTGCGGACGTTCGTGTAGCGTTTGAATTGGCGTTCGAAGGGCGTCGGTTGTTTCTGGTTTTGCTGCTGGCCTCGCACCCCAGTCCAATTAGCTCCCCAAAGCCCATAAAAACACATCCCAATTTAATTAAATTAAACATTAAATATAAATAAAATATTTTAAACCATTTACCAATTAAATAAAACACAAAATATAATCATACCTAATTAAGATAAATCAAGTATATTAACTTCCTAACTAAAAAAATCACATACTAAATTAAAAAGATGTCATGCCTAATTAAAATCAATCATAACAAATTAAAGATATTGACTTCCTAATCTAGCCAAGATTTCTCCCCTCTCAATCACTTGCTTTCCTTGTCTAACACCAAAATCAAATCCTCCACTTTGATGGGATTGTCATGTTAGACCTGAGGGTATCTTTCACATTCGCTTATGTAATATTTCTTAAATATTGCTTCTGTGATTGTCATGTTGCATGTTGTGGCCTTGAGTAAATAAATATGCATGAATTATGAGATGTAGTATGTTGTGGCTGTGGAATAAAATGAGAGACGTGTCAACTCTCGCGGTATATCGGATGGAAACCCGGACATAAATTTCATAGCCGAATCCGAATGGACGGTAATATGATCTGTACTTGGGACACAACTCCACGTACCGCTTGAGTAAACGGCACCCGCTTTTGTTTTGTGTTGCTTTTGTTTATTTATTTTTCGTCACTTGAATTCTGTATGTTGTTTATTTATGCATGATTCAATCGAGCGCATGGGCTTAGTAAGTGGAATGAAAGATCCCTTATGGGGAGGGGTTAAAACCCTTTACCACGATGCTTCACCGCGCCGGTTGATGTGTGTTCGGATTGGATGTAAGATGTGTTCAATCGGGCATACTTGGTTTTGATATGATTGGCTCTATTTTTGTATGTATGGCGATCGAGTGCATGGGCTTAGTGAGTTAGTCCAAAGGTCATCTATTTGAGAGACGAAGAGCCTAAAAGGCCACCTTTGTGACACTACTTCGTTGCGCTGGACGAAGTGTGTTTGGGTTGAATGTACGTTCAATTGGGCATATGAAGTCCTACACTTTTATTGTCTTTATTTCATGTGTTGTGATGTGACGCGCATGTGCTTAGTATGTTGGTCTAAAGGTCCTCTCTTTGAGAGACCAAGAGCCCCAAAAGGCCACCTTTACGACAGTACTTTGCGCGCGCCCCTTTATTTTGTTGTTTATGTATTGCGTCCCATTTCATGCATCAGGTGTTCCCGTTCGAACGCGTTTACGAACGCAACTCGAACGCGCATGCATTTTGCCTTATCATGCATCAGGTCTCATTTTCGTTCGAACGCGTTCACGAACGCCATACGAACGTGAGCATTCTTTTCATTTCCGTCCGAACGCGTTAACAAACGCCATACGAACGTGAGCATTCTGTTTCATTTCCGTTCGACGTGTTATCAAACGCCATACGAACGCGAACCTTCTGTTTACCGTTCGAACGCGTTTACGAACGCGAACACACTGAACTGAGACATATTCATCACATGCCATGTATAATTGTTTCTTAGGTGATTTTTTATGGAACCACACATATCATTCTTATCTTTGTGCACATAATAATGAAAAGCATGTTTATTCCATTAGTTGTGTCATTTGCCTTAGTCTTGATTTAACGCATTACGATTCATATACCTATGCCATGATGACTTTGGAGTATTATTTCTTGTGATATATCGGATGGAAACCCAGACATAAATTCGTAGCCGATTCCGAATGGACGGTAATACGGTCTGTATTTGGGATACAATTCCGTATCACTTGAAAAGTGCTCACACGTATGCTTGTGCGGTTATTATGTATGCTGTGTTTTCTCATGAATATGATATGCTGAATGAAGTTGTATGTTCGTTGTTACTTTGAGGTATTTTCAAGCATGTGTTCTTAGATGTGAGATATAGATGAAATATTATGTATAAGTTTTATTTTGTACCTGTGAATTTAGAAGCATGATACTCTTGGAAATAAATGCTACTTAAGCCTGATTAAATTATTACATAAATCCTGTCATTACAAGTGGCATAAGTAAGGGACCATTCCGAACCCAACGGTTTGAGGTCTTCCCTTGCGAGGGGTGAGTGCGGCCTTAAATCTCATTTTCCCGGTTCACACCGGGTGGCGACTCCATTATTCTCCGGTTTAGTCCCCCGTGGCTACTCCGTACTCCCAACCGGGCCGCGAGCCCGGGACAGCATGCGTCGCCCAGTTCCAGTGTTCCCACAGTCTGGCGACTCCACTGGGGATAGAGAATCGGCCCCGAAATATTGTCTTGTGATGTTTGGATTTATGTTTTAATTGACCGTGTCTATAGTGGATAAAGTGAGGTTTAATCAAAGGCATTTTGAGGCTAGGTAATGGTTTGGGTCTTCCTTCATTCACTACCTTTCTAGAAGGAAAAGCGTGTGTGAAGGCACCTAGATAGCCATCTACTCGTAGCCTATTGTGATGGACTAATTTGGAGGACTCGTTGTTTATTCCTGACACCAAGCGATAAGAGCCTAAGAGGCTTGGGTATTTAAGTGAGCCTCGCTCCACCTTCCCTTCCTAGGGAATCTACAACGGGAAATCCATTTGACAGTCCGTCACACACCATAGCTCATTGGCACGTACCTTAGTGTATAAAAAAGGGTGCGCTCACTTGGTTGCTCGAACCCTTGAGTGTGGAGACCTAGTTGTGGGCCATCCTTCGCCGGTGAGAGCCTTTGTCTATACTCTTATTAACCCACCCATAGACCGGGTTGACTAAAGTAACAATTATTTCCTTGAATATGTGCTTGTGGACCATCCTCATTTGGATGCAGTTGGACCATTTGTCATGGGATATGGGCTTGTTGGGCCATTTAAACTGGGACAAGAACATATTTCATGACTATTGGGCCAAAGGCTTCTAAGTGATTGATGGGCCACTTTGTGATTGTGTTCGGAACGTTACCATTTGGGTTTAGTCGGGCACTTTGTCATGAGATGTGAACTCATTGGGCCATTTAAACTGGGATGGGTTCACTCCTATGACAATTAGCCCGAAAGATTCTAAAATGGTAACATGCCGATTTGTTTGAAAATTTTAATTGATTTAATATGTTATATATGTTACATGCATCTCATGCACCTCATACATACATATATCATGTTAACACCATCTATGTCTCAAAAAGACATCATAGATACCGTTTGGGTTAGAGAAGAGACAAGACTCACTAAAAGAACAGACATGAGTGAAAAAGATATTGAGGTATCCCGGATAGATCAATTGGAAAATGGCTTCGCCAAGATTACTGAACAGTTGCAAGCCTTGACTGCTGCCATGACAAATATGCTTGTACCCCGTGCCGGGGGAAATTCTGAGAATGTGAGGCGTGATGAGCCTTCGAATGGGTTGGGGGATGATGTCCCCACTTTTGATGATGACATGGAAGAATATGCAACAGGCAGAGTGATTGGGTCTCAGGCAGAATTTCAGAAGCTCCGGGATCAGGTTGAAACAGTTACCCGTAAAATGAGGGGTAAACATGAAGAGTTGTTAGATTATGAGACAATGACGTTCGGAGAACAGCTGCCAGCTCAGTTTAAAATTAGCCAAGTTTACTGGGAATGGAGACCCGAGAGTCCATCTGCAGCAATATATCTCAGTCATGAGTTCAGTGGGCCTATCACAGCGCCAAGTCCAAAAGATGTTGGGATGTCACTCGAGGGGGCACCTGTGGTTTGGTATCATAGCCTTGAGAAGAAGGTTAAGGAAGATTGGAAGGAACTAGCTGATGCTTTTCTGAAGCAGTATGTTACAGACTTAGAAATGACTTGTCACTCCGTGATTTGGAGAACACTAAGCAGAAGCCGGAAGAAAGCTTCAAGGAGTATGTAGACCGCTGGAGATGCCAACTTCTGAAAATGCAGACTCGGCCTCTGAGAAGGACCAGATTAAAGTGATCATCAAGGGCACTAAGCCCTCGATCTACAACAAGTTGAGGAGGATGACCTCCATGATTGTTGATTTTCGACAGTTGAGGGAAACTGTCATGGATATTGAGGAAGAAGAGGCTGAAAACAGAAAGTTTTATGGCCAGAATAGAAGAACTTTGGGGGGCCTTCTGAGACCCAGCCCGCTACTGCCGAGGTCGCTACCGTCAAGAACCGGCATTTCTCTAACCTGGGGAAGCCGTTATCGAAGGTGCTTGAGAAGTTGAAGGGACAAGGACTCCTAAAACCCTTAGAGCCTAAACCACTTCCAGATCCTATACACCCAACCTTAACCTAAGCTTGTATTGTCACTTCCATCAGAGGAGAGGCCACGAAACTGACAGCTGCACCCGCCTTATGCATGAAATCCAAAACCTCATCGATGCTCACAAAATACTTGACCCAGAAAGAGAACAACCCAACTCACACAGAAATCCCCTACCCAACTACATGATCAACTCTGGCCTACCCGAACCCTTGTCCTCCAAACTCTACCACTCAGCTTCATTCATAGGAATAGGGGATGACAACGGTGGAAAACCATAGGCCAAGAAAGAAGGCAATATTGCGAATGATGAAATCATCCCTCCTAGTCTATTTGATCATGCATTTTTAATATAGACATTGACTTAATCTACATGTTCGAATCATTTTTAAATGATAATAAAGACATTATTTCGCTGAATCTCTTCTGCAATATGAGTATATTTGAGAAAAACATTCAACATTGGCACTATGAAATTCAGTGATGTTTAGAACACGGGGAATCTTCGGGAGCAACAACAATACAGTCAGTTTCAGAAATGAATCAGTATCAGTTTGGGGATGAGTCCCAGGGCCGA
Organism: Zanthoxylum bungeanum; assembly: GCA_019454045.1. Classification (NCBI taxonomy): domain Eukaryota; kingdom Viridiplantae; phylum Streptophyta; class Magnoliopsida; order Sapindales; family Rutaceae; genus Zanthoxylum; species Zanthoxylum bungeanum. The sequence continues at coordinate 283,413 of SKCR01022757.1, forward strand.
GGCCCGCATCAGTATCAGCTTGGGGGCGAGGCCCACATCAGTTCAGTATTAGTTCTGCCGGGAATGGCATTATGTGGGGCGAGGCCCGTATCAGTATCAGTCTGGGGGGCGAGGCCCATATCAGTATCAGTCTTGGGGCGAGGCCCGTATCAGTATCAGTCTTGGGGCGAGGTCCGTATCAGTATCAGTGTGGGGGGCGAGGCCCCCGTATCAGTATCAGTCTGGGGGCGAGGCCCGTATCAGTATCAGTCTGGGGGCGAGGCCATATCAGTATCAGTCTTGGGGCGAGGCCCATAGCAGTATCAGTCTTGGGGCGAGGCCCATATCAGTATCAGTCTGGGGGCGAGGCCCCGTATCAGTATCAGTCTGGGGGCGAGGCCCATATCAGTATCAGTGGGGGCGAGGCCCACATTAGTATCAGTCTTGGGGCGAGGCCCTATTAGTATCAGTTTGGGGCGAGGCCCACTCATTATCAGTAACGGTTCAGAAATGGACCATTATCACATCTCACCGAAAAAGGCACTCCGAAAATGGAGCATGGTTCGAAAATGGACTACTTTCACATCTCGCCGAAAGTGGCACTCCAAAATGGAGCACGATTCGGAAATGGACCAAGGAAGGCCTAACCCATATACATGCATACATATACATGCATACATGCATACATATCACATACATGCAATGTTTGTTTTGTGTTCGCAGGTTTATAGCAGCAAAGACCATCTCCTCAAGTAACGGTTCAAAAAGGAGCCACAATCTCGCACAGCACAGTTCGGAAATGGACCACTACCACAACAGATGCCGAAAATGGCGCCCCAAAATGGAGCACACATAGCAGACGCCGAAAATGGCACTCCAAAATGGAGCATTCACAACTGATGCCGAAAATGGCACTCCAAAATGGAGCATTCAGAACCGATGCCGAAAATGGCACTCCAAAATGGAGCACTCACAACCGACGCCGGAAATGGCACTCCAAAATGGAGCACTCACAACAGATGCCGAAAATGGCGCTCCAAAATGGAACACACACAGCATATACCGGAAATGGCGCTCCAAAATGGAGCACACACAAAAAAGATGCGAAAATGGCGCTCTAAAAATGGAGCACGGTTCGGGAATGAACCAGGGGTCGCAGCACCTCACCACCAAATCAACTCAACTCAACACATGGTAAGTCAAGTGACAGCTGGCGAGCCGGTAAGTAGAAATGCATTGCATAACTTGATAGGATTGTTCAAACTCACACACTGCACAAGTCCCATCAAAGTGGGGGCGACTGTAGGCATTGCATTTTAGCATGTGAAACCCGATGATGAGTCTCAGTGGAGGCACTACCTTTTTAGCTAAGAATATTGCGGGAAACGGAGGTCGGAAGGGGAAATTCGAAATAAGTACGTCATCAAGTCCATTTCACAAGCTCACTGTCTTCGTTAGTGCTGCGTTCGTTACTTCGTTCGAACGTCAGGCAGATTGCGGACGTTCGTGTAGCGTTTGAATTGGCGTTCGAAGGGCGTCGGTGTTTCTGGTTTTTCTGCTAGCCTCGCACCCCAGTCCAATTAGCTCCCTAAAGCCCATAAAACACATCCCAATTTAATTAAATTAAACATTAAATATTAAATAAAATATTTAAACCATTTACCAATTAAATAAAACACAAAATATAATCATACCTAATTAAGATAAATCAAGTATATTAACTTCCTAACTAAACAAATCACATACTAAATTAAAAAGATGTCATGCCTAATTAAAATCAATCATAACAAATTAAAGATATTGACTTCCTAATCTAGCCAAGATTTGTCCCCCTCAATCACTTGTTTTCCTTGTCTAACACCAAAATCAAATCCTCCTTTTAATGCACCAAATCCCTTCCTTGTGAGACAAGGTGAAGCCCTAGCCTTTCTCTATATAAACCACACCTCTCTAACCCAAACCAGTCCCTAAGTCACGCCCAAACAGCAGTAATTAACCCCTAAAACAACAGAAAAATACACTTAAAATATTCCCTAAAACCTTAAAAAATAGTAACTTAAAAACTGCATTCATAATCTTTAAAATAATCACACACAATTGCACAAAGAACCCACACAAACACTCGGAACAGTCCGTGGAAACAGGTGACCTGAACAGTGAGCAGCAAAACAGAGGCCGAACAGTAGCAGAACGGAGTTCAAACCGCAAGCAAAACAGCAAAGCAGTGAGCTAGGACGCTAAACCAGTGAACCGGAGAAGTTGAGGAGCTGTACCCTTCCGACGTCCGTGAAACGCAAGCCTGAAAGTTGGCTAAAAGGTTAGACCTGAGGGTATCTTTCACATTCGCTTTTGTACTATTTCTTAATATTGCTTGTGTGATTGTCATGTTGCATGTTGTGGCCTTGAGTAAATAAATATGCATGAATTATGAGATGTAGTATGTTGTGGCTGTGGAATAAAATGAGAGACGTGTCAACTCTCGCGGTATATCGGATGGAAACCCGGACATAAATTTCATAGCCGACTCCGAATGGACGGTAATATGATCTGTACTCGGGACACAACTCCACGTACCGCTTGAGTAAACGACACCCGCTTTTGTTTTGTGTTGCTTTTGTTTATTTTTCGTCACTTGAATTCTGTATGTTGTTTATTTATGCATGATTCAATCGAGCGCATGGGCTTAGTAAGTGGAATGAAAGATCCCTTATGGGGAGGGGTTAAAACCCTTTACCACGATGCTTCACCGTGCCGGTTGATGTGTGTTTGGATTGGATGTAAGATGTGTTCAATCGGGCATACTTGGTTTTGATATGATTGGCTCTATTTTTGTATGTATGATGCGATCGAGCGCATGGGCTTAGTGAGTTAGTCCAAAGGTCCTCTATTTGAGAGACGAAGAGCCTAAAAGGCCACCTTTGTGACACTACTTCGCTGCGCTGGACGAAGTGTGTTTGGGTTGAATGTACGTTCAATTGGGCATATGAAGTCCTACACTTTTATTGTCTTTATTTCATGTGTTGTGATGTGACGCGCATGGGCTTAGTATGTTGGTCTAAAGGTCCTCTCTTGAGAGACCAAGAGCCCCAAAAGGCCACCTTTACGGCAGTACTTCGCCGCGCCCCTTTATTTTGTTGTTTATGTATTGCGTCTCATTTCATGCATCAGGTCTGTTCCCGTTCGAACGTGTTTACGAACGCAACTCGAACGCGCATGCATTTTGCCTTATCATGCATCAGGTCTCATTTCCGTCCGAACGCGTTCACGAACACCATACGAACGTGAGCATTCTGTTTCATTTCCGTCCGAACGCATTAACAAACGCCATATGAACGTGAGCATTCTGTTTCATTTCCGTTCGAACGCGTTATCAAACGCCATACGAACGCGAACCTTCTGTTTACCGTTCGAACGCGTTTACGAACGCTACATGAACGCGAACACACTGAACTGAGACATATTCATCACATGCCATGTATAATTGTTTCTTAGGTGATTTTTTTATGGAACCACACATAATCATTCTTATCTTTGTGCACATAATAATGAAAAGCATGTTTATTCCATTAGTTGTGTCATTTGCCTTAGTCTTGATTTAACGCATTACGATTCATATACCTATGCCATGATGACTTTGGAGTATTATTTCTTGTGATATATCGGATGGAAACCCAGACATAAATTCCGTAGCCGATTCCGAATGGACGGTAATGCGGTCTGTACTTGGGATACAATTCCACGTATCACTTGGAAAAGTGCTCACACGTATGCTTGTGCGGTTATTATGTATGCTTGTGTTTTCTCATGAATATGATATGCTGAATGAAGTTGTATGTTCGTTGTTACTTTGAGGTATTTTCAAGCATGTGTTCTTAGATGTGAGATATAGATGAAATATATGTATAAGTTTTATTTTGTACCTGTGAATTTAGAAGCATGATACTCTTGGAAATAAGTGCTACTTAAGCCTGATTAAATTATTACATAAATCCTGTCATTACAAGTGGCATAAGTAAGAGACCATTCCGAACCCAACGGTTTGAGGTCTTCCCTTGCGAGGGGTGAGTGTGGCCTTAAATCTCATTTTCCCGGTTCACACCGAGTGGCGACTCCATTATTCTCCGGTTTAGTCCCCCGTGGCTACTCCGTACTCCCGACCGGCCGCGCGAGCCCGGGACAGCATGCGTCGTCCAGTTCCAGTGTTCCCACACACAGTTACAAAGTAGTTTGTAATTGACATTAGGAAGTGTCACTACTAGAAGTATATTATCAAATAAAGTTTCTGGTCAAGATTTACTGACACGGGTCGGTTAGTAAAATCCGCTGAGACCAGTACATGTCGTATATCGAGATTGGTCCAATGGTTTATCCTAATGAACCATGAGTCTTGAGAGACTCGTATAGACATGTATGTGTTTATTTGATAAATACTGAACGACTCACCGAAGATTCCCTAATAGATGGTACACCAATATCAATAGGAATCTTCTCGAGTCGAGTAGCATAGTGGTCACTCGACTTGAGATACTACTGTGGATATATGAGTTATCCTCCACAATAGTATCCGTGAGTATCAGATAGACACCGTCAGTCCTGTGTACATGGCATATGTATCATGTACGTATTTGCGATCTAGTAAATCCATGGCTGTGGTATACTTCGGAAGCGAGTTCCGAGTGTTATTTAGAGATCGTAAATTTGAAAGTCAACTATATTATACCTTAGGGATTTGACGTTCTTATTTATATCCTCTGTATAATATTGTCTAATAATATGCTCACATAATATTTATATATTATTAATAATATTAATAAGATAATTTGTCACAAATGAAAATAGTATTAAATTAGTTTAATATTATATTTTCTAATATTTTTGATTATGAGATAATCAAATAATAATTATGACATCATTATTTGATAATGGTAAATGCATTATCAAGACAAGCCTTAACAGTTTGCCAAATCATCCACCAAATTTTTGTTAATTAGTTTTAACCTAATTACCTAACTTGTTCCATTAATTTATTGATTTGGTTGACACTCCACTCAAGTGTGTTTGCCATTCAAAGAATGAATGCATGTTGGTGGATTGGCTTTGGAATAAAATCTTTATCATTCTCACCTAAAGGTTTGGGTAATTAATTCTTAATATTTTGGAAAAAGAAATTCAAGAGAGAGCAAAAACAGTTACAAAAGTTGTGAGTAAGGTAGAGAGAAAAATACACAATTTTTTTCAATAGTTGAGAGAAAATTCTTATTTTCAATTGTTGAGATTAAAAAGAAAAACTAGAGTAAACAAGATTTTTGATCTTCTTCATCTTATCCTTCTTAAAGCCAAGAGAGTTTGTGACAAATATCATTTTTCTAAATTGTTTAGAATTTTGATAATTCTCTAAAAAGTTTGGAAATAGATTTTTGTAAGTGAAGCCTATACTTCAGTTTGTTGGTTTCGAGATATAGCTCGGAAGATCGAGTGGTTGATTCTACAGTAGAATCTCAAAGGAAATTCATCAAGTGGTTGGTGGAGTTCGACTTCAACAAATGAGAAGGCAAATAAAATTTTAAAGGTCCATACCGAGCCAGAGTCCACAATATCCGCAACTTCCGCTGCGCAAAGGAAAAGTCGTTTCCTACAAATGTATCATGTTTTGCTCACTCATTTCATGATTGACCATTTTACCCCTCTTTATCTCTAAAATTGCCCATTTAATAAATAATAGTGAATAGTTAATAATTAATAATTGATAATGATAGCAATATAAAATAATAAATCATAACAATAAAATATTAGTTTATTTATAATTAATAATAATTCTAATTATGGATATTTTTAGAATTTGCTAAAAATTGAAATCGAAAATAGAAACAAATATGGTAAGATTCTATGTTTTATATAGTAGGTTCTAAAATTTAATAATTGATTTTCTTTAGAGTAGGTTCCAATTCCACTCTGACAGAGTGGTGTATCATGTTTTGCTCACCTATTTCATGATTGACCATGTTACCCTTCTTTATCCCCTAAAATTACCTATTTAATAGTTAATAATTGATAATTGATAATTGATAATTAATAGCAATATAAAATAATAGATCAAAAAAATAAAATATTAATTATTAATAATTATTAATAATTTTAATTATGGATATTTTTAGCATTTGCTAAAAATTGATTCTACAAATTACTATTTATGAAGATATATTCATTTAAGATTTTAATTGATTGTGTCATAATTTTTTTTTATATTAATATATATATATATGTTGATGGTGTTTTCAGGCACTATGTTATTTAAGCAGCATGACAGGGGTAAAAAAGGTAATTCACTTCTCAGTCAAGATTATTAATGCCGACCCGACAACTAAAGAGTCAACAGTAAGGGGCCGGGAACTTTACGGTTAGTGACCGAGCACTTGAGTTCAAGATGACCGGGCAATTATCAGGTCGACAGCAGCATTCTCAGTACAAAAAACTATTATGACCGACCACATGAAGACCGAGCATAGGGCAAGACATGTTCGGGAAAATAAGGCATTCTATCCATAAGAGATAAGATAATAAGTTATCATACTTTCATGGGGTAAACTAGTAAGTCAATGTCCTAGTATGATAAAGGAAGTAAATGTAGTTTTTGACTAGGAATCCTTATGGGAAAGAGAAATTATTTCAACTAGGAAACCCTTGTAAAAGAATGAATCTGATTTCTGCACTATTATAAATAGGAGGGTAGAGTATGCTTAAGAGGGGGAGAATAGAATCAGGATCAATATCAAGATCAGAATCATTACCATCAGACTTGTAAAAAACCAGAAGCAGAGCCGAGAAGCGTGTTTGAGTAATAAAAATATCATCTTTTTTGTGCCCGTGGACGTAGGTCGGACCAAAATCCGCCGAACCACGTTAAATCTCTTTGTCGATTGGCGTATTTATCTGTCTTTTGCTAAGTTTGCTTTTGGTCCCCCATAACCAAACAAATTCACTATTGAGGGAGGATTGTCTCGGGAGTAATATTCCCATATTGCCCTGAGACCAAAATCAGCCGTCAACAGTTGGCGCCGTCTGTGGGGAACTCAACAAAAAGTGGTTCGCGTAGTAAGACGATGGCAGAAGGCGGAAATCACCAATCGTCGGGGAATCCGGCCACAGATTGGATGAAGAAGATAAAAGAAAGCATAAGGAAGAACATTGAGGATAGTCAGGCCCTCCTAAAAACCATGATGGACCGACTAGAGAGAATGGAAGGGGGGAACCGCGAGAAGCCTGAAACTAGAGCTAATCAAAGAAGAGGAGAGATAGCAGATGGAAAGAGGGTTGTGGATACAAGTGAGGACGATGGACCTAGGAGGAGGGGGCCTTACGGGATAAAATCCATAGTTGTGGAAGAAGATTCACAAGCAGAGGACACATGGGAAGAAGAAGAAGAGAGATGTTCGACAGATTCCTCTTATGATAGTCTCTGCTACACAAGAAGAGGAGACACAGAGTACGACGAGACCGTTCGGGAGATCCCAAGGTGTGAGGAACACCGCACCCGTGACAACAGACATGAAGAAGAGCACAGAAGGCAACATGGCGGCCCAGATATCAAGGTAAAATCTTGGTTAAAGAAAGAGATGGCCAAGTGGGGGGCAAGCCTCAAAACAGGTACAGGAGACGCCCGAGATGACAAATAGGAATCCCCCCTCACAGAAGAAATAAAATCAGCAAAATTCCCGAAAAGGTTCAACATGCCGACCATGACGCCCTACAAAGGCCATACCGATCCAAAAACCCATATTGAGAGCTTTGTACTATTGATAGAGGTCCAATGAGTGACAGGGGACGCTGTGTGCAAGATATTCCCCCTAACCTTGGGTGGATCCGCCATTCTATGGTATAGAAGTCTAGCCCCAGGGAGCATCGGTAGCTTTGCATAACTCAGAAATTCGTTCGTACGGCACTTCAAAGGGGCATGCGCCCCTAAAAAGACAATCGGAGAGTTGAGACTCATGAAGCAGGGAGACGACGAGCCCCTGAAAACGTTTATTGAGAGGTATCACAACATGGTACTCGAAGTCGGGGGGTATGAGTCTCCCGAGGCATTGGAAAGCCTGAAGGGAGCTTTAAAAGTCGGAAGACTGTGGACCCACCTAAGAATCCAAGGCACCCCAGACTATGCAACCGCCCTGGAGGTGGCCCGGAAGTTCGTTTCGTTAGAAAACGAGGAGAAAATCTCCCGGAGGGGGAAGACTATCAGAGAGAGGACAATGAGGGCAGAGGCCCCCGACGAGCAGACATGGAGCCCAAAAAACCACCCCCGAAGCACAAGGAATTCAAGCCGATACCTCGGAACAACCAGGAAAGAGGAGCACTGACCCAAGTAAACCATGTCTTCAGAAGAAATGCGTACATTCCCCTGAAAAAGCCTCTGGGGTAAATCGTCATGGAGATTCAAGGAAAAGGCCTCTTAATAGAACCTGACCCCAGAAGATTCCCCCCTGATAAGAGAAATCAAAAAGCTTATTGCGTACATCATAATCTGAAAGGACACGCGACAGATAGGTGCAAAGATTTGCGGGAACAGATGGAAGACCTGGCGAGGAATGGATATTTAAACAAATTTATTGACCATGAAGTCTTGACGGCTAGGCAGAGGGCGCATGACCGACAGATAAATATCATCGTAGGAGGGAAAACCCTGGCCGGAGATTCTAATCGGTCGAGAAAAAACTATAGCAGAGCTCGGGGGACAGACGTGCTAGAAACAAAACAGGCCCCGGGATTACAAAGTGGGTGGTCGGTACCAATAATGTTCACCGACGAGGACACCCAAGGGGTAAGCTTCCCCCACAAAGATGCGTTAATTATCAAGGCAGTAATCGGCGGCTCCGAGGTGAACAGAATCCTGGTGGACCCCGGGAGTGCGGTAGACATAATCTCCAAAGAGGCCCTGGACAGCCTTGAAGTAGAGTATGCGGCTCTGACCAACGATAACACCCCCTTATATGGCTTCGGGGGCTCAACGGTCGTCCCGTTAGGGAGGATACAGTTAGCAGTAACAATCGGGACTCATCCCGAACTCGGACAATCATGATAAATTTCACCGTAGTGGACTGCATGAACAGCTACCAAGTCATCGTTGGTCGGCCTTTCATGATGAAGACAAGGGCCGCAATGTCTTGCTATCACTTGAAACTGAAATTCCCCACCCGGGAAGGGATCGGGATCGTATGCGGAAGTCAGAAGGCAGCCCGCAACTGCTTTGCAACTCTCTCACGAGAAACCCTCTGCATTGAGGAGGGTACCAAAAACGGAAAAGGAATGAAGACGGAGGAAAAGCCAGTGGAGATCCTAGTCCTCGGCCAAACAAAATTGCCCGGCTAGCGGCGGCTGAGGAATTAGAAGGGATAGAACTCTCCGGACCGGGAAAAAACATAAAAATATTGGGAGGCTTGGACAAGACCCTGAGACAAAGCCTACTAGAATGTCTGAAAGAGTATCCGGACATCTTCGCACGGGGACATACTCAACGCCCACTACAAAAGACAGTTGGCACCAAGGCCACTTCATTATTCGGCTCGGGGCTGGAGTTCGTTCCGCCGAGGCCACTTCAACAATCGGCTCGGGGCTGGAGTTCGTTCCGCCGAGGCCCCTTCAACAATCGGCTCGGGGCTGGAGTTCGTTCCGCCGAGGCCTCTTCATCGGCTCGGGGCTGGATCTCGTTCCGCCGAGGCTGCTATACTATTCGACTCAGGGTTCAGGTTACATCCCACCGAGTCGTGCTTATTGGCCTGGGGACGGAACATCCCCCCAGAACCAAGTGTCTCTGTTAGCTCGGGGTCCTCGGAATATTCAGGGACATACTCGATGCATAGGATCCGTGAGAAGCATAGCACGGGGATGGATGATACCCCCGTGGCGATTGCTTACTCCAGTGTTACCGAACATAAGGATGAATGTGCCCTTAATGTTTCGAACACTCTCTGATCCTCACTTACCCGATGTAATGGATCCGTGGGAAAGCATAGCACGGGGAGTGATGATGCCCCCGTGACGATTGCTAGCTCCAGTGATATCGGACCTAAGGAGGTGTAGGCACTGCATTTTTGCATATAAGTCCGATGATGAGTCTCGTATGGAGACACTACCTCTTTTACTTGTGAAAGCCGCGGGAAACAGACGTGGAAGGGTAAAGTTGGGAGTTAGTATTTTGTCAGATTAACTCGCTTGTTTCGCTTGTTGGACCTCTGTTTTAAAACACACTAAACCCATTAAATCACATCAAAAATAATTAAAACATTTAAAACACATCTCACAAATTAAATAAAACCAATTAATTAAAACCAATTAAATTGAAATTAAATTAAATTAAAATCTAATTAAATTAAATTCCAAAATTAAATTAAATCACTTCCAAATTAAAATCAAATTAAATGATTCACTCACCAATTTAAATCCATTCCCATTTACATGATTTCTTTCATTTCAAATAAACTCATGCAGAAACCCTAATGCACTACTATATAAACAACAAACCCTAATCCTCTTGAACCTCTCTCTTGCCTCTCTCGCTCCTAGTTCACGCCTATCACAAAAAATAAAAGAAGAGAAGAATTTCCAACCCCCTCTCCAAGCTCTCCATTCACACCAATCACAAGAATAAGTAACAAAAAATATTCTTTTCATCTCCTCCATTCCATAGCCGAACACATCACCCTCATTAACCCCTCCATAACCGAAAATAACAAGCCTTTATATCTTCCTAAAGCCACCGAAACCAACCCTATACAGCAGCCCTCCATCACCGAAAATTTAACCAAAAACTGAACTGCAGTCAACGTAAAACTGCACTGTTTTACATGCCCAAACAGCAGTAATTAACCCCTAAAACAGCAGTAAAACACACTTAAAACATTCCATAAAAACCTTAAAGTAATAACATAAAAACTGCATTCATAATCCTTAAAATAAATCACACAAGACTACACTAAAAACCCACACAAAAACTCAGAACAGTCCGTTGAAACGTCAAAACAGAGGCCGAACAGTAGCAGAACGGAGTCCAAACAGCAAGCAAAACAGCAAAACAGTAAGCTAGGACGCTAAACCAGTGAACCAGAGAAGTTGAGGAGCTGTACCCTTCCGACGTCCGTGAAACGCAAGCCTGAAAGTTGGCAAAAAGGTTAGACCTTAGGGTATCTTTCACACTCGTTTTTTTGTATTATTTATTAAATATTACTTGCATGATTGTCATGTTGAAATGCATGTTGTGGCCTTTGAGTAGATAAATATGCATGAATTATGAGATGTTGTATGTTGTGGCTGTGGAATAAAATGAGAGACGTGTCAACTCTCGCGGTATATCGGATGGAAACCCGGACATAAATTTCATAGCCGATTCCGAATGGACGGTAATATGATCTGTACTCGGGACACAACTTCACGTACCGCTTGAGTAAACGGCACCCTCTTTTGTTTTGTGTTGCTTTTGTTTATTTATTTTTCGTCACTTGAATCCTGTATGTTGCTCATTTATGCATGACTCAATCGAGCGCATGGCTTAGTAAGTGGAATGAAAGATCCCCTATGGGGAGGGGTTAAAGCCTTTACCACGATGTTTTGCCGTGCCGGTTGATGTGTGTGTTCGATTGGATGTAAGATGTGTCAATCGGGCATACTTAGTTTGATATGATCGTCTATATGTTTTTTGCATGGTTCAATCAAGCGCATGGGCTTAGTAAGTGGAATGAAAGATCCCCTATGGGGAGGGGTTAAAGCCATTTACCACGATGCTTTGCCGCGCCGGTTGATGTGTGTTTTCGGTTGGATGAAAGATGTGTTCAATCGGGCATACTTCGTTTGATATGATCGTCTTTATGTTTGTATGCATGATGCGATCGAGCGCAGGGGTTTAGTAAGTGAGATGAAAGATCCCCTATGGGGAAGGGTTTTAAAGCTCTTTACCACGATGCTTTGCCGCGCCGGTTGATGTGTGTTCGGTTGGATGTAAGATGTGTTCAATCATGCATACTTAGTTTGATATGATTGTCTTTATGTTTTTATGCATGGTTCAATCAAGCGCATGGGCTTAGTAAGTGGAATGAAAGATCCCCTATGGGGAGGGGTTAAAGCCATTTACCACGATGCTTTGCCGCGCCGGTTGATGTGTGTTCGGTTGGATGAAAGATGTGTTCAATCGGGCATACTTCGTTTGATATGATCGTCTTTATGTTTGTATGCATGATGCGATCGAGCGCATGGGTTTAGTAAGTGGGATGAAAGATCCCCTATGGGGAAGGGTTAAAGCCCTTTACCACGATGCTTTGTCGCGCCGGTCGATGTGTGTTCGGTTGGATGTAAGATATGCCCAATCGGGCATACTTAGTTTGATGTGATTGTCCTTATGTTTGTATGCATGATGCGATCGAGCGCATGGGTTGAGTAAGTGCGATGAGAGGTCCTCTAATTGAAGAGGTTAAAATCATTTACCACGATGCTTCGCCGCGCCTCGCATTGTACTATTTGCCATTTATGTATTGCGTCCCATTTCATGCATCAGGTATGTTCCCGTTCGAACGCGTTTACGAACGCAACTCGAACGCGCTTGCATTTTTGCCTTACCATGCATCAGGTCTCATCTCTGTTCGAACGCGTTCATGAACGCCATACGAACGTGAGCATTCTGTTTCATTTCTGTTCGAACGCGTTAACGAACGCCATACGAACGTTAGTATTCTGTTTCATTTCCGTTCGAACGCGTTCACAAACGCCATACGAACCTGAGTATTCTGTTTCATTTCCGTTCGAACGCGTTTACGAACGCTACTCGAATGAGAACCTTCTGTTTACCGTTCGAACGCGTTTACGAACGCTGCACGAACGCCCACGGTAAACAGATCCTCCTGCATCACATTACGACATGTCCATCTTAGCACAGAGTCCCCTTTTTTGCGTTATGCATTTGTATTACCTCTCTAGTTGTCTATTTCTGTTATGCGCTTAAATATCTTATCTTAATATGCATGCTAGTAAGAATGCTATTTGGTTGCGCTTCTGTGTCCACCAATGCGTTCATTAACTGGTATGCTTGCCGTATGATAAACCTTATGTATGCAAATTGAGACATATATTACATGCAAATAGGCTGTATGCAAATTCGAATATGTGTTACATATAAATTTAGATGAACTTTTTGATATATGTATGTGGATTTAGAATCATGATATTCTTAGAAATAAGTGTTACTTAAGCCTGATTAAATTATCGTATAAATCCTTTCATTACAAGTGGCATAAGTAAGGGACCATTCCGAACCCAACGGTTTGAGGTCTTCCCTTGCGAGGGGTGAGTGCGGCCTTAATCTCATTTTCCCGGTTCACACCGGGTGGCGACTCCATTATTCTCCGGTTTAGTCCCCCGCGGGCTACTCCGTACTCCCGACCGGGCCGCGAGCCCGGGACAGCATGCGTCGCCCAGTTTCTGTGTTCCCACAGTCTGACGACTCCACTGGGGATAGAGAATCGGCCCCGAAATATTGTCTTGTGATGTTTGGATTTATGTTTTAATTGACCGTGTGTATATAGTGGATAAAGTGAGGGTTTAATCAAAGGCATTTTGAGGCTAGGTAATGGTTTGGTGTCTTCCTTCATTCACTACCTTTCTAGAAGGAAAAACTGTGAAGGCACCTAGATAGCCATCTACTCGTAGCCTATTGTGATGGACTAATTTGGAGGACTCGTTGTTTATTCCTGACACCAATCGATAAGAGCCTAAGAGGCTTGGGTATTTAAGTGAGCCTCGCTCCACCTTCCCTCTGGGGAATCTACAACGGGAAATCCATTTGACAGTCCGTCACACACCATAGCTCATTGGCACGTATCTTAGTGTATAAAAAAGGGTGCGCTCACTTGGTTGCTCGAACCCTTGAGTGGGGAGACCTAGTTGTGGGTCATCCTTCTCCGGTGAGAGCCTTTTTCTATACTCTTGCTAACCCACCCATAGACCGGGTTGGATAAAGTAACAATTATTTCCTTGAATATGTGCTTGTGGACCATCCTCATTTGGATGCAGTTGGATTATTGTCAGAAATGCGGGCTTGCTGGGCCATTTAAACTGGGGCAAGTTCGCACCTTATGACTATTAGGCCAAAAGCTTCTGAAATGTTGATAGGCCATTATGTAGAAATTATTATGTCATGTTTGCATCATCTTCTTCTATGATTGTGTTTGGGAACATCGTCGTTTGAATCCATTTGGACCATTTGTCATGGGATATGGGCTTGTTGGGCCATTTAAACTGGGATAAGAACGTATTTCATGACTATTGGGCCAAAGGCTTCTAAGTGATTGATGAGCCACTTTGTGATTGTGTTCGGAACGTTACCATTTGGGTTTAGTCGGGCACTTTGTCATGAGATGTGAACTCATTGGGCCATTTAAACTCGGATGGGTTCACTCCTATGACAATTAGCCCGAAAGATTCTAAAATGATAACGGGCCGATTTGTTTGAGAGTTTTAATTGATTGAGTATGTTATATATGTTACATGCATCTCATGCACCTCATACATACATATATCATGTTAACACCATCTATGTCTCAAAAAGACATCATAGATACCGTTTGGGTTATAGAAAGGACAAGACTCACTAAAAGAACAAGTATGAGTGAATCCGATAATGAGGTGTCCCGTATGGATCAGTTAGAGAACGGTCTCGCCAAGGTCACTGAACAGTTGCATGCTTTGACTACTACTATGGCTGGTATAGCTGGGTCTCGTGTCGGGTTAATTCTGGGGATGTGAGGCAAGAGGAATCTCCGAACAGATTGGGGGATGATACCCCCGCTTTTGATGATGATATGGCAGAGTATGCAGCAGGCAGAGTATCTGGGTCTCAGGCAGAGTTACAGAAACTTCGGGATCAGGTTGAGTCGGTTACCCGCAAGATGAGGGGTAAGAATGAGGATTTGCTGGATTATGACACACTGACTTTCGAGGAACAGTTGCCGGCACAGTTCAAGATGCCTGATATGGCTAAGTTTAACGGGAATGGGGATCCAAGGGTGCATCTCCGACAGTTTGTATCAGTCATGAGTTCAGTTGGCCTTCTCAGCGCCAAGTGCAGAAAATGTTTGGAATGTCGCTCGAGGTAGCTCCCGTGGTGTGGTACCACAGTTTGGAGAAGAAAGTGAAGGAGATTGGAGGGAGTTGGCTGATGCTTTCCTGAAGCAGTATGTCACTGACCTAGAGATCGATCTGTCACTCCGCGATCTTGAGAATGTTAAGCAGAAAGCGGAGGAGAGTTTTAAGGAGTATGTGGACCGGTGGAGGGGTCAGTTATTAAAGATGCAGACTAGGCCTTCGGAGAAGGATCAGATTAAGATGATTATCAAGGGCACCAAGCCCTCCATTACAGCAAGTTGAGGAGGATGACCTCCATGATTGCAGACTTTCGGCAGTTAGTGAGGGAAAATGTCATGGATATTGAGGAAGAAGAGGCCGAGAATAGAAAATTCTATGGTCTGAACATGAGGCCCATTGGGAGAACATCGGGAGCAAAGCCCGTTTCTGCTGAGATTGCCGCTATCCGGAACCGACAGTTTTCCAACTTGGGAAGGCCCCTGTCCAAGGTGCTAGAGAAACTGAAGAGGCAATGGCTCTTAAAACCCTTGAAGCCAAACCATTACCCAATCCCCTACCATCACATTATAACCTAAACCTTTACTGTCACTTTCACCAACAAAAGGGCCATGACACTGACAATTGCGCCCGACTCCGCCATGAAATCCAAGACCTGATAGACTCCAAGAAAATACCTGACCCAGAAACAGAACAGCCTGACACACACAGAAACCCCTTACCCAATTACCGCGCCGTACCGCCACCAGCCTATATGATCAATTGGCCTCCCAGAAGACCTTGTCCTAAAATCCTTCCACCCTCAAGCCTTTTGCCTTGGAATCTGGGATAGTAGTATAGTGAAGATGAGACTGAGCAGTGGAAAAGCTTTTGGCTTGATTTCTCTAGCAGTAGTGATGAGAAGAAGTAAGGGGAATGACACGCAGCGGTCATTTTTACAGTGATATAGCAAAAAGGAAAGGAAGTTTTGACAGATGGTAGGGAAGTGGTTGAGACTGTAGAAAATATGAGGGGGATATAGTGTTGAAGCAATTGAGGAAGACTAGAGCACAAGTGAGTATCTGGGAACTGTTATGTGCTTCTCGAGAGCATAGGCAGGCCATGGTTGAGGCCTTGAGCAAAATTGTGGTACCGGAAGACGCCAACCCTGCAATGTTTGTTGGGTCAGTTTAGAAAGAAGCTTTGCAGATATCTTTTTATGAGGATGAACTCCCGCCGGAGGGAGAAATCATAATAGGCCTCTATTTATCAGGGCCGAAGTGAGGGGCAAGAAAACTTCATGTGTGATGGTGGATGACGGTTCGTCCATCAATGCGTGCCCGTTGAAAATTCTGGCAAGATTGGGTATGAAAGCAACAGACTTGACCTCTAGCATATGACTATTAAGGCTTATGATGACAGTAAAATGGGAGTTGAGGTATCTTTTGTGTAGGTGTGATTGAAGATGAAGTTGAGTTTACAGTGCTGGACATCCCAGCCACTTTTGCCTTATTGTTGGGAAGGCCTTGGTTTCACAAACTTGGGGGCGTGCCTTCCACTTTGCATCAGATGATCAAGTTCCCGTATGAGGGAGAAGTTGTTACTATCCGGGCTGAGGTAGATAATGTCATGGCTGCCTTGGAGATACAACCTTTCACAAGGTTTCAGGTGTCAGCTACTTTTGAGGAATGGGTGGATCCTAGGGTGGCCAGGATCATGAGAAAATGAAGTTTGAACCGGGTGAAGGTTCAAAGTTGCCAGATTTCAGAGGACAGACCACTCGGAAAGGTTTGGGGTATAAGTCTGATGAAGAAAAGCCAAAGGTTAAGAAAAAGGGCTTGAAACTGATGGAATGTTTTGTGAAAGCTTCAGGATATCAAAGGGAGCCTGAACCTGTGGAAGTTAATGGGATTGTGGTACCTGGATTTGAGATCTTCCAGGATTTTTTGGGTGAGAAACCGCTGATTAAAGAAGCTGTGGAAGCAGAGAATTGGGAATAAGAGTTGATGAAGTTGGAGAGCCTGACTCTGGAAGAGGATGAAAAGCCTGAGGAAGACCTGATTGCAGGGGAAGAAATGTCTATAGATGATGAAGACATTTACCTTCCTGATTTGTTTGAATGTACTTCCACATTATCCAATAATAAAGACATTTCTTTTGCTTACTTGCCTGAGTCATTTCCATTTACTCTGCACGAATCAAGCATATTTGATATCAGTTCGGCCAGAACTACTGCATTTAACTTGGGTACGCTTGAGAACCCCAAGGAAATTCTGATTGCAAGTGAAGTTACCTCTGAAGAGATGGAAAAACTAGAAGAAGTGTTGGTCAGATACGCCAAAGTATTTGCTTGGTCCTATGAGGACATGTCTGGAGTAGACATAAACATTGCCCAGCACACAATACCAACTTATCCGAATATGAGGCCAGTAAAACAGAAACTCCGACGGATGAGACCAGAATGGGCTGAGAAAGTCAGAGAGGAAGTTAGGAAACAGATAGATGTAGGGTTCCTGGAGGTAGTAAAATATCCAGAGTGGTTGGCTAATATAGTGCCGGTACCAAAGAAAGATGGGAAGGTCAGAATGTGTGTAGACTACAGAGATCTCAACAAGGCCTGTCCGAAAGATGATTTTCCTCTGTCGCATATAGATGTTCTGGTTGATAGTGCGGCTTTATCTGCTATGTATTCATTTACAGATGGATTTTCAGGTTACAATCAAGTTCTCATGGCTGAGGAAGATAAACACAAGACTGCATTTGTTACCGAGTGGGGTACTTATTGTTACAAGGTTATGCCGTTTGGACTTAAGAATGCGGAAGCTACTTATCAGCGGATGACCACTACACTTTTCCATGACTTGATGCACAAAGAGATTGAGGTGTATGTGGATGACATGATGGTAAAATCAGAGACGAGAGTTGGGCATATTAAAGCACTGGAAAGGTTCCTCAGAGTTGACAGATATAACATGCGGCTTAATCCCAAGAAATGTGTGTTTGGGGTGACATCAGGAAAATTGTTTGGTCATACAGTAGGAATGGGCGGAATAGAGGTAGACTCCGAGATGATCAAGGCAATCACAGAAATGCCTGCACCAAAGACAGAAAAAGAAGTCAGAGCATTCTTGGGAAAGATTCAGTACATCAGTCAGTTCATTGCCAAGTTGACATCAATATGTGAGCCTATCTTCAAACTGTTGAGAAAAGATCAGCCAGTGAGATGGAATGAACAGTGTCAGACAGCCTTCGACAAGATCAGAGAGTACTTGGTAAAGCCTCCTGTATTGAAACCTCCGAGACCGGGCAGACCTTTGGTATTGTATTTGGCTATAGAATCAGAAGCACTAGGGGCAATGATGGTACAGGCAGATGAGACAGGGGTAGAACATGCAATTTACTATCTGAGTAAGAAGATGCTCCCTTATGAGGCTCGATATCAAGAAGTTGAGAAGATCTGTCTTGCAGTGGTATGGGCTTCCAGAAAATTGCGGCATTATTTCCAGTCATACAAGATCCAGATAGTGGCCAAGGAAAATCCTCTGAAATATCTTCATTCGGTGCCTTCGCTAGTGGGAAAGTGGGCAGATGGTTGGTATTGCTGACAGAGTTTGACATTGAATATCTCACCTCCAAAGTGATCAAAGGGCGAGCAGTAGCAGAGTTTCTGGCAATGCAACCTGTTGAGGGGGATCAGTATAAGTTTGAATTTCCAGATGAAGAGATCCAAGCAATAACAGTTCAGAGATGGAAGATGTATTTCGACGGAGCAGTGAATTACAAGGGAGCTGGAATTGGAATCGTGATAGTGACCCCCGAAGGGGAGACTTTGCCTTTGGCCAAGGTGATTGACATTCAGAGAGTGACTAATAACATGGCCGAGTATGAAGCATGTGCTTTTGGTTGACAGCATTGATAGCCTTGAAGGCCGGGAGTGTGGAAGTCTACGGAGATTCTATGTTGGTAGTCCAGCAGATGCGAGGAGAATGGGAATTGAAAGAAGAACGGTTGAAACCTTACCTTTTTCACCTCAGAAAGTTGGCACAGGTTATCCCCGAGTGTAAGTTTCAGCATTTACCGAGAGAAGAGAATCAGATGGCAGATGCATTGGCTACACTTGCAGCAACTTGGGAAAATCCAGAAAAGTTAGTGATGAGACCGTTGATACTGACAACAGCGAGCAGACCTGTTTATGAGATAGAAAGAATTCTGGGAGTTGAGGTCGACGACGGTAAACCTTGGTATTATGACATTCAGAGGTATCTGGAACATAGTGAACTCCCGGAAGGGGCAGGCAGAAAAGACATAATAGCCATTCAGAAGTTGGCTTCCCAGTATGTGATTTTGAAAGGGGAACTGTACAAGAGGCAGGCAAACGGTATCCAGTTGAAGTGTTTGAAAAGAAGAAGCTCAGCATGTAATGGAAGAAATACACGCCGGGGTATGTGGTCCGCACATGAACGGGTTGAATCTGTCCCGCAAGATAGTGAGACAAGGTTTTTATTGGTCAACCATGGAAACAGATTGCGCAAAGATGGTGAAGCACTGTCATGACTGTCAAGCACATGGTAATTTGAATCACTAACCGCACACAGAGTTACACGGGCTGTAAGAGCCGTGGCCTTTCTCATCATGGGGAATTGATATGATTGGAGAAATTCGGCCGAATGCGTCAATGGGCATCGCTTCATAGTAGTGGCAGTAGATTACTTCTCGAAGTGGGTGGAAGCCGAATCATTCCGTAATGTTACAGCAAAACAGATGGCAAAGTTTATAGCTCGGAACCTCATTTGTCGGTATGGTATGCCGCATCATGTAGTGACAGACAACGGGGTCCAGTTTCAAGGAGAGACGAAGGCAATGTTACAGAGGTATGAGATAGGCCACCACAAGTCATCACCGTACAGGTCGCAGGAAAATGGGGCAGTTGAGGCAGCCAACAAGACTATAAAGACAATTTTAGCCAAGATGACATAAAATTGCAGAGATTGGGCCGAGAAACTACCATATGCTCTGTGGGGGTACAGAACATCAGTAAGGACAGCAACATGGGCCACACCTTACTCTTTGGTCTATGGAATGGAAGCAGTATTGCCGGTAGAAGTGGAGATACAGTCTATGAGGGTATTAACAGAGGCAGAATTACCGGAACAAGATTGGGCCGCACAGAGGTTTGATCAGTTAGCACTATTGGATGAGAAGAGAACGAAGTCTTTGTATCACATGCAGTTGTATCAGAAGAGACTAGCCCGGGCATTCAACAAGAAAGTACGTCCCACAAAGATCAGAAAGGGTGATTTGGTACTTAAGCAGTCGAGGCCGTCGATGACAGATCCAAGAGGAAAATTCAGACCTAACTGGGAAAGACCTTACATAGTGCAGAAGGTAATGGGAAATGGAGCAGTGAAGCTATCAGATTTGGAGGGAAACGAGTTCACCGAGCCGATCAATGTAGACAGATTAAAGCAATACTTTGCCTGAGGGAGAGAAGACCGAGCAGTCACTACGGGAATTGGCAGAAGACCTAACCCAACGGAATCAGAAAATCATTCATGCATACACGTAACATTGCATTCTCTTCGTGTTTGTTTTTTTTTTTTTTGTATTCACAGGTCTCAAAAGAAGAAAAAGAGAAAGCGGCAAAGACAAGCCCACCAGAAACAACAACATAGCATCATCAGTTCAGGGAATGAATCCGAGGGCCGAGGCCCACGTCGTCAAAATTTGGAAAGAATCCGGGAATGAATCCCAGGGTCGAGGCCTACATCAGTAGAGTTTTGGAATGAATCCAGGAATGAATCCGGGAATGAATCCCAGGGCCGAAGCCCACATCAGCAGAGTTTTGGAATGAATTCAGGAATGAATCTGGGAAGGAATCCCAGGGTTGAGGCCCACATCATCAGAGTTTTGGAATGAATCCGGGAATGAATCCTAGGGTTGAGGCCCACATCACCAGCAGTTTCAGGATCCCAGAGTTGAGGCCCACATCACCAACAGTTCCCGAGAATGAATCCTAGGGCCGAGGCCCACGCTGTCAGAGTTTTGGAATGAATCCAGGAATGAATCATATGGCAAGGCCCACATTGGTTCAGTATCAGTTTTGCCAGGTACGGCACTCCGGGTATGGAGATATCAGATCAGTTTTGCCAGGTACGGCACTCCAGGTATGGAGATATCAGATCAGCCAGGTACGGCACTCCGAGTATGAAGACATCAGATCAGTTCTGACAGATATAGCATTCTGGGGGCAAGGCCCACATAGCATCAGATCAGTTTCTGCCGGGTATGGCATTCTGGGGGGAAGGCCCACATAGCATCAGATCAGTTTCTGTCGGGTATGACATTCTGGGGGCGAGGCCCACATCACATCAGATCAGTTCTGTCGGGAATGGCACTCTGAGAATGGAGATATAGTCCGGGAATGGACAGCTTAAGAATGAGCACGCCGATAATGGCACGCCGGGAATGGCACTCCAAGAATGGAGATATAGTCCGGGAATGGACAGCTCGAGAATGAGCACGCCGAGAATGGCACTCTGAGAATGGAATATCAACATCATCATCAATTTGGCCGGGTATGGCACTCTGGGGGCGAGGCCCACATCATCATCATTATCAGTTTTTCCGGGTATGGAGACATCAGTTTCAGTTTTGCCGAGTATGGAGACATCAGATCAGTTTCGCCGGGTATGACACTCCGGATATGGAGACACATCATCATTTTGAGGGCGAGGTCCCTATTGTCAGCGGTGTTGGGTCGAGGTGCCCAAGGTCGAGGTGCCCCCGTTTTCGGTTGTAGTTTCAGGTCGAGGTGCCCAGGGTCGAGGTGCCCACTACATCATCAATTCGAGGGCGAGGTCCCTATTGTCAGCGGTGTTGGGTCGAGGTGCCCAGGGTCGAGGTGCCCCCGTTTTCGGTTGTAGTTCCGGGTCGAGGTGCCCACTACATCATCAATTCGAGGGCGAGGTCCCTATTGTCAGTGGTGTTGGGTCGAGGTGCCCAGGGTCGAGGTGCCCCCGTTGTCGGTTGTAGTTCCGGGTCGAGGTGCCCAGGGTCGAAGTGCCCACTACATCATCAGTTCGAGGGCGAAGTCCCTATTGTCAGCGGTATTGGGTTGAGGTGCCCAGGGTCGAGGTGCCCCCGTTGTCGGTTGTAGTTCCGGGTCGAGGTGCCCAGGGTCGAGGTGCCCACTACATCATCAGTTCGAGGGCGAGGTCCTTATTGTCAGCGGTGTTGGGTCGAGGTGCCCAGGGTCGAGGTACCCCCGTTGTCGGTTGCAGTTCCGGGATGGCCCCAGGGTCGAGGGCCCACTACATCATCAGCACAGTTCATATTCGGTGGTTCGGGAACAAAGCCCAGAGGTCGAGGCACCTCACCATCATATCAATTCAGTTTAAAACAACAGGCAAGTCAGGTGGCAGCTGGCAAGCCAAGAATTCATTCATCATCACTTTTAGGATGTGTCTCAGGGTCGAGGGCCCACACATCAGTTGCAGTTCTGGGATGCGTCCCAGGGTCGAGGGCCCACTGCATCATCAGCACCGTTCACATTCGGTGGTTCGGGAACAAAGCCCAAGGGTCGAGGCACCTCGCCACCATATCAACTCAGTTCAAAGCAGCAGGCAAGTCAGGTGGCACCTGGTGAGCCAGGTAAGTAAAAATGCATTGGACGTACTTTGATAGGATTGTCATTGTCACACATTGCAGAAGTCCCATCAAAGTGGGGGCGACTGTAGGCACTGCATTTTTGCATATAGTCCGATGATGAGTCTCGTATGGAGACACTACCTCTTTAGTTGTGAAAGCCGCGGGAAACAGACGTTGGAAGGGTAAAGTTGGGAGTTAGTATTTTGTCAGATTTAACTCGCTTGTTTCGCTTGTTGGACCTCTGTTTTAAAACACACCAAACCCATTAAATCACATCAAAAAATAATTAAAACATTTAAAACACATCTCACAAATTAAATTAAAACCAATTAATTTAAAACCAATTAAATTGAAATTAAATTAAATTAAAATCTAATTAAATTAAATTCCAAAATTAAATTAAATCACTTCCAAATTAAAATCAAATTAAATGATTCACTCACCAGTTTAAATCCATTCTCATTTACATGATTTCTTTCCTTTCAAATAAACTCATGCAGAAACCCTAATGCACTACTATATAAACAACAAACCCTAATCCTCTTGAACCTCTCTATTGCCTCTCTCGCTCCTAGTTCACGCCCATCACAAAAAATAAAAGAAGAGAAGAATTTCCAACCCCCTCTCCAAGCTCTCCATTCACACCAATCACAAGAATAAGTAACAAAAAATATTCTTTTCATCTCCTTCATTCCATAGCCGAACACATCACCCTCCTTAACCCCTCCATAACCGAAAATAACAAGCCTTTATATCTTCCTAAAGCCACCGAAACCAACCCTATACAGCAGCCCTCCATCACCGAAAATTATAACCAAAAACCGAACTGCAGTGAACGTAAAACTGCACTGTTTTACACGCCCAAACAGCAGTAATTTAACCCCTAAAACAGCAGTAAAACACACTTAAAACATTCCCTAAAAACCTTAAAGTAATAACATAAAAACTGCATTCATAATCCTTAAAATAAATCACACAAGACTACACTAAAAACCCACACAAAAACTCGGAACAGTCCGTTGAAACGTCAAAACATAGGCCGAACAGTAGCAGAACAGAGTCCAAACAGCAAGCAAAACAGCAAAGCAGTGAGCTAGGACGCTAAACCAGTGAACCGGAGAAGTTGAGGAGCTGTACCCTTCCGACGTCCGTGAAACGCAAGCCTGAAAGTTGGCAAAAAGGTTAGACCTTAGGGTATCTTTCACATTCGTTTTTTTGTATTATTTATTAAATATTACTTGCATGATTGTCATGTTGAAATGCATGTTGTGGCCTTTGAGTAGATAAATATGCATGAATTATGAGATGTTGTATGTTGTGGCTGTGGAATAAAATGAGAGACGTGTCAACTCTCGCGGTATATCGGATGGAAACCCGGACATAAATTTCATAGCCGATTCCGAATGGACGGTAATATGATATGTACTCGGGACATAACTCCACGTACCGCTTGAGTAAACGGCACCCTCTTTTGTTTTGTGTTGCTTTTGTTTATTTATTTTTCGTCACTTGAATCTTGTATGTTGCTCATTTATGCATGACTCAATCGAGCGCATGGGCTTAGTAAGTGGAATGAAAGATCCCCTATGGGGAGGGGTTAAAGCCCTTTACCACGATGCTTTGTCGCGCCAGTTGATGTGTGTTCGGTTGGATGAAAGATGTGTTCAATCGGGCATACTTAGTTTGATATGATCGTCTTTATGTTTGTATGCATGATGCGATCGAGCGCATGGGTTTAGTAAGTGGGATGAAAGATCCCCTATGGGGAAGGGTTAAAGCCCTTTACCACGATGCTTTGCCGCGCCGGTTGATGTGTGTTCGGTTGGATGTAAGATGTGTTCAATCGGGCATACTTAGTTTGATATGATTGTCTTTATGTTTTTATGCATGGTTCAATCAAGCGCATGGGCTTAGTAAGTGGAATGAAAGATCCCCTATGGGGAGGGGTTAAAGCCCTTTACCACGATGCTTTGCCGCGCCGGTTGATGTGTGTTCGGTTGGATGAAAGATGTGTTCAATCGGGCATACTTAGTTTGATATGATCGTCTTTATGTTTGTATGCATGATGCGATCGAGCGCATGGGTTTAGTAAGTGGGATGAAAGATCCCCTATGGGGAAAGGTTAAAGCCCTTTACCACGATGCTTTGCCGCGCCGGTCGATGTGTGTTCGGTTGGATGTAAGATATGCCCAATCGGGCATACTTAGTTTGATGTGATTGTCCTTATGTTTGTATGCATGATGCGATCGAGCGCATGGGTTAAGTAAGTGCGATGAGAGGTCCTCTAATTGAAGAGGTTAAAATCCTTTACCACGATGCTTCGCCGCGCCTCGCATTGTACTATTTGCCATTTATGTATTGCGTCCCATTTCATGCATCAGGTCTGTTCCCGTTCGAACGCGTTTACGAACGCAACTCGAACGCGCATGCATTTTTGCCTTACCATGCATCGGGTCTCATCTCTGTTCGAACGCGTTCACGAACGCCATACGAACGTGAGCATTCTGTTTCATTTCTGTTCGAACGCGTTAACGAACGCCATACGAACGTGAGTATTCTGTTTCATTTCCGTTCGAACGCGTTCACAAACGCCATACGAACGTGAGTATTCTGTTTCATTTCCGTTCGAACGCGTTTACGAACGCTACTCGAACGAGAACCTTCTGTTTACCGTTCGAACGCGTCTACGAACGCTGCACGAACGCCCACGGTAAACAGATCCTCCTACATCACATTACGACATGTCTATCTTAGCACAGAGTCCCCTTTTTTGCGTTATGCATTTGTATTACCTCTCTAGTTGTCTATTTCCGTTATGCGCTTAAATATCTTATCTTAATATGCATGCTAGTAAGAATGTTATTTGTTTGCGCTTCTGTGTCCACCAATGCGTTCATTAACTTGTATGATTGCCGTATGATAAACCTTATGTATGCAAATTGAGACATAGATTACATGCAAATAGGCTATATGCAAATTCGAATATGTGTTACATATAAATTTAGATGAACTTGTTGATGTATGTATGTGGATTTAGAAGCATGATATTCTTAGAAATAAGTGTTACTTAAGCCTGATTAAATTATCGTAAAAATCCTTTCATTACAAATGGCATAAGTAATGGACCATTCCGAACCCAACGGTTTGAGGTCTTCCCTTGCGAGGGGTGAGTGCGGCCTTAAATCTCATTTTCCCGGTTCACACCGGGTGGCGACTCCATTATTCTCCGGTTTAGTCCCCCGCGGGCTACTCCGTACTCCCGACCGGGCCGCGAGCCCGGGACAGCATGCGTCGCACAGTTTCTGTGTTCCCACAGGAGGGATGTGCCCTTAGTGTCCCGAACACTCTTTGATCCATTCATCATTTGGATCCAAGAGAGGTGCAGCACGGGGAGGCGTTGTGCCCCTGTGGCGTGTGCCTACTCCAGCGCGGTAAGGAGGAGCCCCCACACAAATACACAGGCTCCACAGTGACCTGACGTATAGAGGATGTGCCCTTACCATTTTAAACGCTCTACTGATCCAAATCTTGGTTCGTCGGGACACTGACTTGAAAGATTCAGAATTGTGTTTTGGAGACCTCGGACAAGACGCTGTTTTGAGGCATCCGTGTTGTTGTTTATAATTGCGAAACGTTTTGTTTTGGGATAAGCGATAAGTCGCCCCCGCC
This sequence comes from Zanthoxylum bungeanum, assembly GCA_019454045.1. Lineage (NCBI taxonomy): Eukaryota > Viridiplantae > Streptophyta > Magnoliopsida > Sapindales > Rutaceae > Zanthoxylum > Zanthoxylum bungeanum. The sequence continues at coordinate 309,804 of SKCR01022757.1, forward strand.
TGTTAATTTTATTTTCCAGAGATTTGTTTTTGTTTTTCACTGGTCTGGTAAGGGGACGCCCGTGCCAGATTCGGTAGGGTTTCAAAAGGTTGATTCACTTCCCTTCTGAATAAGTCCCACTTGATTAATCGGCTCGGTGCTAGATTCTTTCCGCCGAGGCCACTTGATTAATCGGCTCGGGGCTGAATTCATTCCGCCGAGGCCGCTTGGTTAATCGACTCAAGGCTGGATTCGTTCCGCTGAGGTCAGATGTTTTCTTTCTGGCTCGGGTCTGCTCTTGTATTGCCGAGATCGATGTTTGTTTCAGCTCGGGGTTGGGTACGTCCCACCGAGTCAGCCCTTCGGACTGGGGACGTAACATTCCCCCAGGTCCAAGTGCCTTTCTCAGCTCGGGGTACGTCCCACCGAGTCAGCCCTTCGGACTGGGGACGTAACATTCCCCTAGGTCCAAGTGCCTCTCTTCACTCGGGGTCGGGTTACGTCCCCCGAGTCTACCTCTTTGGACTGAGGACGTAACATTCCCCTAGGTCCAAGTGCCTTTCTCAGCTCGGGGTCGGGGTACGTCCCACCGAGTCAGCCCTTCGGACTGGGGACGTAACATTCCCCCAGGTCCAAGTGCCTCTCTTCATTCGGGGTCGAGTTGCGTCCCACCGAGTCAGTCCTTCGGACTGATGACGTAACATTCCCCCATGTCCGAGCATCTCTCACAGCTCGAGACATGATCACATGCCACCGAGCACATCATCGTTAGCTCAGAGGCAAAATTTTCTCCTCACAATCAAGATTGGATCAGTCAGGGGTCAGGACCTCTAAATCTCTGGTACAGATATTACAGAGGAGGAGTCATTCTTAGTTTGGACAACAAGAGGAACTTTATCTCCTGATGGAACGACCCAAGTAAGCAATTTGCTTTGAGGTGGAGAATCGTTCTGAATAGGATCAGCATCTCCAATAACCGAGGATATGAAGATAGAAACAGAAGACTTAGTTGATGGCGAATGCAATTTCTCTGTGATTTCTGGAGCGACCACCAGCAAGGCGATCAACACACCATCTTTATATAGTTCCCGGCACCAACTTGCATACTCGTTGGAACCGAGAACTAGGGGACATATGTTGATGGTGTTTTCTGGCACTATGTTATTTAAGCAGCACGATAGGGGTAAAAAAGGTAATTCACTTCTCAGGCAAGATTATTAATGTCGACCCGACCACTAAAGAGTCAACAGTAAGGGGCCGGGAACTTTACGGTTAGTGACCGAGCACTTGAGTTCAAGATGACCGGGCAATTATCAGGTCGACAGCAGCATTCTCAGTACAAAAAATTATTATGACCGACCACATGAAGACCGAGCATAGGGCAAGACATGTTCGGGAAAATAAGGCATTCTATCTATACGAGATAAGATAATAAGTTATCCTACTTTCATGGGGTAAACTAGTAAGTCAATGTCCTAGTATGATAAAGGAAGTAAATGTAGTTTTTGACTAGGAATCCTTATGGGAAAGGGAAATTGTTTCAACTAGGAAACCCTTGTAAAAGAAGGAATCTGATTTCTGCACTATTATAAATAGGAGTAGGCCTGGGCACTATCGGATTCGGATCGGATCGGACCGAATCCGAATCCGATCCGATCCGATAAACATGAATGAAATAAATCCGTTAAGGTTCGAATCTCTTATCAAACTCGAACCGATCCGATCCGATAACTATCGAATCGGATCGGACAAATCCGATCCGATTCGATAGTTATCGGATCGGACAAATTCGAATTTGATAAGGGATCCGAATTTGATAAGGATCCGAATTTGATAAGGGATCCGAATTTGATAAGGGATCCGAATTTGATAGTGGGATCCGAATTTGAATCAACAATAAACATTAAACACAATTACAATTTACACACATCAGTTCGGCAGCCAGCCATGACTTAAATCTTAAATTAAAACATCACTTTCATCAACAATACAACAGTCCAGGGCAGCCATGACAAAATCATCACTTTCATCAACAATAAACAATGAAGTCCAGAAAATGATGAAAACAATTGACAATTCCAAGTTTCCAACTCATACTTGCTGGCTAAAGTCTATTTCGAATGCATATTTGGAAAGAGAACTTTCAGTGGTGCCAATGTATCATCCCCTCCATATACTTCACCTGATGCAACATACAAGTGAACAATTCAAGAACAGCATAAATCATTTTCAACAAGCAAGTATGAGCTCACACATCTTCCTTATATCAGAAAGTTTCTTATGGACATGACACAATGCAAGGGAAGCCACATCCTTTTTGTGAGTCTCACATATACAGATTTTGTACTAAAAATTAGGATCCCTATGAAAATAACACGATCTATTCTTCTACAAAATAAGCGAGGGATTTTCAACTCAAAGAACTTGGCAAATTCAGTGGCAGCCAAATGCAGAAACCCATCAATGATCAGAATAATATTAACACACATTCAAGAATAGCATAAATCAAGAAACTGCTGAACATTCCTAGTTCCTGCTCCACATAAGATTAATGAGCACTTTGCCATAATTAAATGACACTTGAGAGAGAATAGAGAGACTTACAAAATTTCACTCAAACTCCACTGCCACTGCCACTGCCAGCAACATGAGCCAGTGATTGTGATTCAGATTGTAATTTACGATATTCTTCAAAGAAAAGACAAAAAAAAACTTATTATAAGTTTGCATTTTATGGTATTCAGTATTCACAATAAAAATTAACAAAACAAAATAATAATAATAATTTACCTTCCTCAAGCTTTTCGTAGTACTCGGCCTCCAATAGCATGGCTTCCACTTCATTTGTTTTGTCAATTGTAAGCTTATTCCGTATCCAATTTTGAGTGCAAATTAAGGCCTCTACCATAACAGGAGTTAATGAGCTTCGAAAACTATCAAAAAACACGACCGCCCGTACTAAATGCCGATTCAGATGCCACTGTCGATACTGGCATTGCAAAAATATCACGAGCAATTCTAGCCAAAATTGGATACTTGCCATTATTTGTTTTCCACCACATCAAAACACTAAAGCTAGGGTCACGACTAGTCTCATAGGGTTCCATCAAATACATATCAACCTCAGTATTTTCCTCTTGATGAATGAGATGACTAGTCTGAAAAACCTGAAACGGATCATCAGGTTGCACACTTGTATTGCGCTTACGCATTCTATCTTGTGCTCGCAGTCTAAAAAACGGTTGATTTTGTGTCATTCCACCACTAGACTCATTTCCACCAACACTAGTTACACCACCAACCCTTGATCCATCACCATCAACAAACAACCCATTTGTGCCATACCATTCATTATACATATCGTATAATCTTTTCAATAAATCTCTAGTGGACTTTCTCATTTCCTCCATCTTAACAGTATCATTATCAAAAAGGATACCAAAGCAAACAGAGGCAAATGTCATCTTACGCCGTGGATCGAGAATAGTACTGACAATCAACAATTTATTTATTTTGGCAGTGGTCTCCCAATATTTATCAAATTTCATCTTCATAGATATGGCCATCTCATGCAAAAGAGGATGTTCATTACGGGCCAGGTTTTTCAAGCTAGTATGAATCTTGCAAATCTCATTGTAGGTGAAACAAGAGGTGACGGTAGATGAGGCACTGAACATATTCGTTGCATCATAAAAAATCTCCAAAAAATCAGCAAAATATTGAGCTTTCTCCCAATCTATATCTGTAGGGGGCCCAATCCTTTTGCTCCCATTTTCATCATCTCTAAAATATGGAGCATAGTGACCATCATCATCAATCATTCGATCAAAGGCCTTCTGGAAGTCTAATGCAGCATTCAACATTAAGTAGGTGGAATTCCACCTAGTAGGAACATCTAAGATGACACTTCCCTTGCTTTCTATCCTCTCCCGTGCTACCGCCGATTTAAATGATTCCAATCTTGATGGAGAAGATCTCACATACTTAACAGCATTGCGAATTGCTATAATGCTGTCATCCAATTCTTTCAGACCATCAGACACAACTAAGTTTAATATGTGAGCACAACACCGCATATGCACATACTCTCCATTAAGCACCAATGCATCTCCCCTCCATGTCCTCATTTTCCTCACCAACTGTTGGATGGCAACAGTATTGGCACTGGCATTATCCACGGTTATAGTAAAAATTCTCTCAATACCCCAGTTCTGTAAACATGACTCTATTAATCTTCCGATAGTGTCCCCTTTGTGATTGTTAATTGGACAGAAGCTAAGGATTCGCCGATGCAACTGCCAATCACTGTCTATGAAATGTCCAGTGATAACCATGTAACTAATGTTTTGAATTGACGTCCATATGTCGGTGGTCAAACTAACTCTCTGATGACCCACAGCTAAAAGACTCTTCAACATAACTTTTTCATCAGCATATAGCTGTAGGATATCTCTAGTTATAGTCCTACGAGATGGGACATCAAAACGAGGGACGGCAACACTACAGAAATGTCGAAAACCCTCTTTCTCTATAAAGCTAAATGGTAGCTCGTCAACAATAATCATCTTCACAGCTGCTTTCCGACACGCTGCTTGATTGAAATGACCGTCTCTCACAGTGAGATTTCCACTTGTGCCTCCCTCTTCACCAACCCCAACCAAAACACCTTGTTCTTCACAATAAGCCAAGTACGATTTGCAAGTCTCCATATGCCTCTTCAAATTGGTTGTGGACCGATCCTTTGCACTACAAGCATAAGTTTTCTGACAATATGTACATACAGCCCTATCCGGATTATCTTCACTCATGCGGAAAACTTTCCACACTTCAGATCTTCTAGCTCTTGCTTTAGTGGCTACTGATGTGATTGATGGCGATGAATCAGGTTTTTTTGACAATGGCGGTCTATCAGAGTTTGATGGGAATTTTCCTTTTCCTTTTCCCTTCCGTTTTCTTAATTCTGTTAATTGTACATCAAAAGATTCTGATTCTGACCCTGACCCACTACTGTTGGGTGAGCTTCCAAACCCACTCATCTACAAATTACAATGAAGAGCAACAACAAAACAAAGAAAAGAAACAAATAAGAGTGTTGTTTGATTAATGAATGGACTAAAACAGTTAAACAGCATAACTATATCTTCATTCCTAATAATAGTTTGTGCTAACATAAATGACCAGCAAACTACCACGCACAGTTTGTGCTAATAGTAACTATACTTTGAATGATTTCAGAAAAGTGTGATGTGTGTGTATCATAAGCATCCTAGAACAGAATGACCTGCAAACTACCACGCACAGTTACGTAAATTCAGGCATATAAATTTATAATAGATTAATATCTTTCTGATTCTCAGTTCTGCAGAGGAGCAAAGTCTTTGCAAACCATCCACCTTCAAAGCTTCAAAATTCACATATCACATATACAGGTCATCATAACTATATTATTAGGGGGTTGTCATCTGATTCATCTCCAAGTTGCAAAAGCCAAAATCTAATTCTGAACTACATTATTAGGTCATCAGAATCACCAAATGCTATCTATGTTTGGTAGATTTAGCCAAGAAAATGAGAAATTGATCGATTTTTTTACTTCATTAATCAAGTTTGGTGCCTACTGCCTAATTACAAAAATCAAATCTCATTTTCTTAGAACTATCATAAGCTGCAAACCCATTCAAGTCAGCAAGTCCAACAAGTAACAACCACTCAAATTGGAAATCCAGAAAACATAAATTCAGGGAAAGTAATAATTTAGAACACAATCAAATCAAAATCAAAATGACGAAAAAAAAAATATGATCACGGTGAGTGCTGGTGGAAAACGAAAACGAAGTTAAACCTTGAATGGCTGCCTGAGTCGAAGACGATGAGTGCTGGTGGCGATGTTGAAGACTGATTCACGGTGGCCGATGAATCAGTACTAGTTTGGTTTTTATCTGATCGGCGAACGGCGATGGACGAAACTTGAGTGCTGGATCTACTGGTGGAGGTGGTGTTTGACGAAAAAAAAGATGAAGATGAAGACCGAAGACGTAGAGTGTTGTGTTGGTGGCGGTGTTGACGAAGACAAAGATGAGATGAACAGATGAAGAGTGGTGTGGGTGTGGTGTTTGAAGTTTGACGAAGACGAATCGAAGATGAAGATTGAAGAGTGAGAACAAACAATAATCAATTGATGAATGAAAAGTCGAAAATGAAAACCTAAAACAAGTTAGGTTTTTCACGCCCAAAACGACGTCGTTTTGGAACTTACAAAACGACGTCGTTTTGTGGCTTATAACAAAAAAAAATAACGGATCGGATCGGATCGGATCGGATAAAATCCGATCCGATCCGAAATCCGATGAATCCAACCGTCTCGATTCGATCGGATCCGGAAGCCTGATCCGATCCGATTCGATCCGGTTTATTCGGATCGGATCGGATCGGATCAGGTCCGATCCGATCCGATGCCCACCCCTAAATAGGAGGGTAGAGTATGCTTAAGAGGAGGAGAATAGAATCAGGATCAATATCAAGATCAGAATCATTACCATCAGACTTGTAAAAAACCAGAAGCAGAGCCGAGAAGCGTGTTTGAGTAATAAAAGTATCATCTTTTTTGTGCCGTGGACGTAGGTCGGACCAAAATCCGCCGAACCACGTTAAATCTCTTTGTCGATTGGCGTATTTATCTGTCTTTTGCTAAGTTTGCTTTTGGTCCCCCATAATCAAACAAATTCACTATTGAGGGGGAGATTGTCTCGGGAGAGTAATATTCTCATATTGCCCTGAGACCAAAATCAGCCGTCAACAATATATATATATATATATATAAGATATATATATATATATATTTCATTAGATTTTAACAAGTCTATAAATTATTTAATAATAAAAAATTAAAATTAAAATTTGATTTTTTTAAACGACAAATAATGAAATAAAAATTATTTCGACTTTAAATTATCCTTTACAACTATAATAATGAAAGATGAAAACCACTAGACATGGCTTTAAAAGTGAAGATCTTGAAATAAAAACGGAAAAAAATAAAATAAAAAATCGAGGGAAACGTACATTGTAATAAATAGAACATAATGTGATTAATTTGTTTTATAATTCATGAATAATTTGTTTTAAAAATAAAACTTAGAAGTGCAGTTTTTTTAATATACGCGATCACAAAACATAATCTGATTTTTTTTAATTACTACTAAGGCGGGGCGGAATCTCTTATGTATATAAGATTTTGATGGACTATTTTTACTCATATCATTTAAAAAATTCTTTAAAATTAATGACTTTTGAATATACCCATATTTAATGGATTTTTTAAACGCTAATCAAATACAACTATTTTAAAATAACTTTTTAAAAATCTTAATTGAATACTCAAAAATTTTAAAATAAAAATAATCTATAGAATCTAAATTCAACCCTCCTAAATTCCGATTACCACAGTTTAGGGTGGGCTTGGTTTGGTTTGGTTTAAAATCGAACCGAACCAAACAAACTCAATCAAATCGAACTGAACCTAATTAAATAGATTTTGATTAAAAAACGAATGGTTCACACCCCTAAAATGAACGGTTTTCAAAACCACACCAAACCAAATTGAAATTTGAAAAAAATCGAATTAAATCTGAAATGTCTACTCCTTACCAAATGTAATATTTATCTATGATTTCTTGTATAAAAGAACATTCACAATTATTATTGAGATATGGTATGTACCATAATAAAAAAATTTGTTCGACTGATTAAATTAAATAAAAAAATATATAAATGATTAATCCATTTAATTTCATAAAAATGTAGAATTATATATGCATATTTCTAATTATAAATAGAATAATTTCTCACAAATGAACAACAACATTATAAAATGACATACTTCACATTAAAGTTAATATGTAATTTGTTTGGCCACTACTATGATATCCAAGCGTATCAAACACCCTTGGGTTCAAACATGTAATTTTGAGCATTGAATATGTAATTTTGAACATTGAACATGTAAATTTTATCAATAAATATGCAACTAATTTTATGTTTTAAAAAATTTCATATTTATTAGGCCGCTTATCGTTTGATATAACCGATTTAATATCAATATCCAAATATAATCAAATTGAACTCAATTATTATTATTATTTTTTTTTTGAAGCTAAATTGAACTCAATTATCAAACCAAAGTAAAATGAAATTTAACGGAGCCCAAACCAAATCCAAAATCCACTCCCCCAAACACCTAAATTAACAATTTCGATTCAAATTCCACTTTCTGATTCCAATTATATAGGGGTTTCTCAGCAATCGCTAAACCTAGATTCAAAACTTGCAAAATCCCAATTTTACTTCTCTAGCGTTTTTGGTTGTCTCGTTTCCTCGTCCTTCAATAAAATTGAATTTTAGGATTTTTTTTTTTTTTTGGGGGTGGGTTTTGTTTGAGTTTTGGTTTGAAGGGTTAAGTGCTTTGAATTTTCATATAATTTAACTTATAATTGATTGAACAATTGGGCGGTTTATAAATTATAATTAATTGATGGCGAGTGATGCTACAAAGGCGGCCGCAGCTCCGGAAAAATCGGAGGCGGTGGATGAGTACGAGAGCGATCCAGATGAAGTGAACCGCTCTCTTGTGATGCGCCGAAGAGAAGCCAGTGATGACGAGGAGGAGGAGGAGCAGAGAGAATCAGAGCGTCGGAGGGTCCACATTCACTCTGACGATGAATCTGACGGCCAAGGCGGTGCTCCAGCTGACTACGAAGACGAAGAGGAAGAAGAACATGAAGGGGAATTAGAAGAAGAGGAGGATATTTATGATGATGGGGATGAAGAAGAGGAGAGGAATAATGGGGAGGTTAAAGTCGAGGGAATGGAGGGTGCTGATGGGATAAAGAGTACAGGTGGAGCCATGGGGTCGAGTGCAGGGAATAATGCTAATGGTAATGAAGTGCAGGAGGAAGAGAAGGAGAAAATTGAGCCTTTTGCGGTGCCAACAGCTGGGGCGTTTTATATGCATGATGATAGGTTTAGGGATAATGTTGGTGGCGGTCGACACAGGTATTAAAAGAAGATGGTGTATTTAGGGCTTGTCAGTTAGTTTCCTTTTATGTATGAGGAAGGCTTAATAGGGTTTTTAGCGAGTGGGGTCAAAGGAGAGAAAATTCTCAAGTGTACATGCAAGCTGAAAATTACTTAACAGATCGATTCGAAACTAGTCATGAACTATTATAGCATTATAAAAGCAGTTGTCCATGATTATGCATTGAATGCTTTGATTTATGTATGGTTTGGTTTTAGTTTGAATATGTCCTCTGATTATACAGCTATGGATGAGTATTTGTAGATTTGTAAATGCTTTCTGTCAATTGTCACTGTAGAATTTGATTTATCATAGGACAGTTTTGGTGTGTTTAAGTATAATTTATTGCTAGATTTTGGGCACCATAATTAATAATGCGCGTTTATGTTATTAATGAAACTTGAATTAAAAGTTGCAATAAGGCGAATAGTGTTGCTTCTGCTGAAGGGGTGCTGCCTTTTTCAGATAGCTCTTGCACACTTGTAGTTTTTGTCTTCATGTTCATCTTATGTTTTTGCTTCCGTAAGTAGCTTAGTTCTTAAGTTTGCTAGTCAATTTATGGAACGTGTTCTGTAGTAGCATCTAATTTCTATTTCGTTTAGGAGAATGCATGGTGGGAGGAAGTTGTGGGAGTCAAAAGATGACAGGAAATGGGGCCACGACAAGTTTGAGGAGATGACTTTACGGGAAAGGCACAATAAAGAGGTGATTCTCTTATATATGTGCTCTATGCATGAATGCTGTTTATTTTCTTTCTTTCTCATTTATTTATTCATTGGAATTCTGCCCTTCTATTTTTTTATATTCAGGGAAGGAGGACTTCTAGAGGCCGTTACCGAGGCTATGATAAAAATCAGGGTCCAGACCAAGCTTATCCGAGAGGGAACAGGTCTAGAGCATTCAACAACAATAATAACAATCAGAACCAGGTACCTAAGGGTGTAAGAGGAAGGGGGCCCAGAAAGTATGATCCTACTCAAAAGCACAGTAATCAGGCAACTCAACCACAGAATAAACAGTGAGTAAAAGTTTTGATCTTTAGCACATTCTATTCAGTTCCATTTTTCAACCAATCATGATTTGAATATAATATTCTATATGCTGATTTACTAGATTGGGGAACCCTCTTGAGAAAACTTCACATACTAAGTCAGGGAGAGCTTTCACACCCATGTCAAATTCAGAATCTGTTACTGCCACCACGAGGAATCTAGTGTTCGCATCAAGCTTGAATTCTGCTTCCCCACCATTTTATCCATCAGGCTCTTCCAATAAAGATATTACTTTACCACAGAAAAAGGATGTACAATCTGGAAGCATAAGCAGGAATCTTCAAAATTCTGATATTGATAAGAGTTTCTCTATGAAACATGCAAATGCAATGCATCGTGGGAAAAGTATAGCTGACGTCAACATGGACAAGCTTTATATTGGTGATTCTAGTGCTTCATCTGCTGTTAGACCTTTGAACAGTCTGCAAATGCCACCTTCTTCTCAGTCCAGGGCTCAAGGACGAGGTGTAGCTGTTCCTCAGCAGATCACTTATGAACCCGCAGCACCTCATAACAAAGCCAATAGAGCTTCTTCAACTAATCTCCAAGCCATTCAGCCCAGTCCTAGTCAAAGCCGTATTCAAACTCCTGAGCAATCAACTACTCAGCAGTTAGGCCAGCGTTCTGCTAGTGGTTCCCAAGCGTCTTCGCCTCCAAAAGCTTCTTCAGCAACAAACTCAGATGATTCAGGTGAAATGGATTCATCATCAGTATCAAGCAAATTGAAAAGTTCATTGCTTGGAATGGGAAAAGGCAGCCAAGGAAGGGGCTCATTTCTGTATGGTGGGGCTCCAGTTATGGGAGCTGCAGGGAATATGTCTGTTGGTCATGGTGATCAAAACTTCCCAGCCTTTTTGCCTGGTAATGCTATTTCTTTGGGATATTGTACATTTAATCAGAATGCAAAATATCATGCTGTAAATTTTGCTTCCAATTTGAAATGTTTATTATTTATATTTTGGCTAGGCATCTACTTTATTTGTCAAGTATCTATGCTTACAAATTTTAGTTTTTGTCAATTATTGATATTAAATTATATCAGGTGTTTTCTTTCCCCTTTGACAAGATGATTACTAGTAAAATAGTAATATGGACAATTTTCAAAATGGACTGTTAATATTGGGTAAAAGCTGAGTCTCTGTCATGGTGGATTTATGGACTAATTAATAGGAAGAATTTTCAATATTTTCAAAGTTGATTAGTTTTTGACTAATAGATTGTTACTACGGAACAGTATGCAATTTCTATTTGTAACCCTTTAACTCACATTTGGTTTAATGGAGTATAGATTAAAGCTTGAACTGATTATCCATGTCACTGTTTTCTCAAAGTGTTTTGGAGTATAGATTAGAGCTTTTGATACACTGAACTGTTTATCTGGTTTTTTGTTGCTTCAATGTGTTTCATTGTTTCAATCACAAATAAATCTTCACTGTATTTTTTTTCAGCATTATACGCTGAACTGAAACTGATGAATATTCTTAACTTGATAAATTGGCTTGCAGTTGTGCAATTTGGGGGCCAGCATCCTGGTGGTATCCCTGCAGTTGGCATGGCATTTCCTGGATATGTTGGTCAGCCACAGCTTGGCGTGGGGAATTCTGAAATGACGTGGTATCGTAAATTTCTCTTCACTCAAGTGCATAGGGTTCTCTAGCCTTTCTTTAATATTTTCTTCTCTGAGAAGGTGATGTCTTGGATGGTAAGTTAGTGGCCAATTGATAAGTGTCGAGAACATTTACTTCTCTTTAGTCGGTATTACAGATTTCCCCTTGCATTATGGATGCCTTGAGGGCTTTTGCCTGTCTTGAATAAAACCTACATGTCGAAAAATAATTAGGGAAAGAAAAGGTAATGATGCATTGAACTAGAGAAATTTCTGCCAATGGACCCCTATCTATTCAACTTTGTTCTTCATGCTTTGTTTTTGTTTTGTTTTTCAAGATTAAAAACATCAGAGATAAGTAGTGATTGTTATTTTTGCGAAGTTAGGCTTCCAGTTCTGGCGGGTGCTGCTGGAGCCTTAGGAGCTACTTATTGTCCGCCTTATATTGCTGTTGATAGTGCTTATAATGCTCGACCAGCAGGGCAGACGTCTGGGATAGGTTCATCAAGGTCAGGGTAGACTATTTCTTACTGCTTTGCCTTCATAACCCTGTTATTATGGTGTTAAACTGGGTCCTATTAGTTCATTGAGATGCACATCCGATACATGCATCAATGCATGAAAATTACTTTGTCATTTGAAAGCTGTCGTACTTGTTAAGAGTGATTTTGAATATCTTGACTATGTTGATTTCTTTTTTGGCATAATGTTATTAGTTATATATACATGTAAGTTTCTTCTTCTGCCGACTGAATTGACTGCTAGAGAGACATAGTTGTACCAGTGTTGAATTTGATGTATGCATTTTTCATAATGATTGCAGCAAAGAGAGCAATACTGACAAACCTGGTAATGAATGGAAGCCTCCCCAGAGACCTGGTAAGACTTGACGCTGCCTTATCTACATTTTCACTGACAGACCTATAGAACACATCTGTCCTTTAGTACTTTTGTGATTAAGCTGAAGTTCTTTTCTCCTCAGAGTCTGGTATAGATGAATCCGTGCAGCAACAAAATAAGCCTCAGCCTCGCAGGTAAGTTATATTATTTAATTCTCTCTTTAAAGGGAATAACTCCCTGTTTTTTTTTTCTGGCACTGTGTTTTGTGCATTGCACTACACATTGAATTATTATTTTATTTTGATGCAGATACTCAGCAATGAATTTGGCCAATGATGTACTTAGATAAGATGGAGCTTGTTGAATAAGAAGATGAAGGTTAAATTATGATCAATAAGACTTTTCTGCCATTTTGGTGTTGCAAAGTTCTTACTGTGATTATTTGGTGATGCAGGCCGCCTTTGTGATCTCCAGCTTTTGTTCTGGTGCACCTTGGGCTGCTGTTTGTTCCAGGATAATTTAGGTAATCACTGTCTTTTTGGTTTTATATTTTTATTACTCATCTTAATTTGAAGTCTTTTTTCTTTTTTCACCTTATTTATTTCTTTCAACTACTTATCGTAGTATACTTGAATTTTAAACAAAATGTAGATTACAAATTTGTTTCTTTCCTATTGAGCATTAACTAGGTTAAGGGAAAAAAATGTGAGTAGCTAAATTCGGGAGATAGATATTCTTTTCTGCTTATTTCATGCATCTGTAAACCTTGTTGGGAGTTGAGAGTTCTGGATGTTGTAATCTGATGACCAATTTGCATTGCGGATGCTACCGTGAATCTCATTTTGTTAATTTATTTATCCTGTTTTCCGACCCATCTCTCTCTCTCTCTTTGATCTTCCAGTTATATGTGACAAACGCCTGCTCGTGCTGCTGTCGATTTAATAACATTATTGTGGCTTGACAGGTGGCAGTCCCTTTTTTAAATTTGCGGTATGAATATGCATCCAAGAAGGTTGCCTTTAGTTGTTAGTCTTATAAATACAAGTTGATCAAACTTGTGATCTTTTCCTTGTTTCTGTTCTCAGTTTTTTTCTCCTTTTTGTGGCTCGTTTTTTCGTCTCTGAAGCTTGTGAGAGATGTGGAAGGCTTCTTCAAGAACTTTGATGAAAATAGAAGCGAGAATTATTGTGCAGCGGATCTTTGCTTGGTGAAGTCACATTTTTCTTATTTCGAGTTTTTTTTAATCCTTTTCCGGCAACTTTGACAGTTATAAGTAATTGTTTCTGGGATTCCTGTTATGTTTCGGATTTTCTTGTTTTCTCGACTGCTTACTGATTTAAAGTTGTTGCGGGGGGTAGAGGTGGCCAAAGGTTAAATATAATAATAATAAATTATTAATTTGAATTTTCTTATATTAATTTAAAAACTTAAAATAAAAATAAAATAAAGAATTTGAACTTAAATTTGTAAAAAATTAAGTTGTCTACGTATCCTCTTGGAGTGAGAGAACTCAAAATTCATGTAATTTCATTATATTTTTTAGATAGTTAACTCCATTATAATTTTTATTCAATATCATTATCTCTTGATTTTTCTGTTCCTGTGCCGCTTTTGTAGTTGTCGAACAAGTGTTCAAAATATCGAGACATCTTCTTGTTGTCTTAAATCAATTCGAGTCTAATTATTCATACATATTATTGCTTCAAGGTGCTTGGATGTAAGGAAAATAATCTCACTTATAAAATATTGTCTTCTAAGTTGAAGGCTTGTTCAACCACAATAATGGATACAAATGCTGCCAGCACTTCTTTAGCAATAATCGATAGAATAGAATATATATATATTTTTATGTCGTTGCCATCAGTGAAGTACTTGAAATTTTTTACTTGCAAAACTTTGAGAAGAAAATTTGAAATTTGTTGTTAAATAATTATCCAATTTGGAGTTGTTAGTAGTGTTTTTCTTAGGTTTTTTTATGTCATTGTAGTAACCAGTGATCACCTATGTTAAAGTCTTGAAGGTGGTACCGATTGACTACTAGATTATCATATTGATTACAAATTATATTTACTAACATAATCATTAAATAAATCTATTAAATTAATTTTTACCCCATCTATTATATTTCTAACATTAATTTCATGCTCTACTCCTAAAAATTCATAGTAAATTTGTTGGCCATTATACAAACTTTCTAATTTAAACTTATGATAAAAAACAGTAGCAATAAGATAAAATAATGTAATTTCTTTAAAGTAAATCAACCATTTTTCCTTCATTAAAGTAATAGATTCAAATAAAATAATATCATTATTATTATCACTAGCACCATACTCAGTTAAAGTACCAACAATATTGAAACATTTAATAAGAAATAAATTTGATGTTGGATGATAAACACTAATAAAAATATTTGTTGCATCATTAAAAAGTTTTAAAATTTCTAAATTTTTTCACAAACATCCTAATGACTCAGATAAAGTGTTATATGTTGAACATTTTGGCAAAAAAAAAAAAAAAAACTATATAATAAATCTTTGTAAGCAAAAGATTGATTTAGAAGAAAATAAGTTGAAATTCCAATAATTTAGAGAAAATCAGAAGATCGAGACTTAACTCCCATTCGTCGTGTGGTAGTGGTATTGATACCAACATTTTTGTTCTCTTGGGTTGAGACATTGGTGTTGTCAGATGAGGTTTTCATTTTTTCTAAATATTGAAGAATTAAAAATTAAGAGAATTGAAGAATTGAAAATTAAGAGAATTAGAGAATTGGATAATATTTGAGAGAATTTTGAGAGATTGATAGATAATATTGGTGGGTAAAAAATGAAATATGAGGGGTATTTATAGAGTTTTGGGTTAATTTTGTGATGCTTAAATTGCTTCTAAAACTAGTTGTTTTATTAATGCTATTCAGAGTAATTTAGGAGTTTTACAAAAAAATAAAAAAAATAATAATTTGAAGTTCAGGCCCAACGGTCTGGAATCGTTGGGGCTTACGGTTCGGTTCCGGTTCGGCTGGGGTTGAAAGGAACTGGTTTTGATTCTGGTTCCCACACCGGAACTGAAACTTTTCGTTTCCTTCCGGTTTGGTTCGGTTCAGTTCCAGTTGGAAAGTTCCTCCGATTCACTTGGGGTAGACCCTAGCCGAACCGAAAGGAACCGATTTAGATTCTGGTTCCCAAACCAGAATTAAAAGGAATCAGAATCTTTCGATTCGGTTTTGGTTCCGAACCGAAACCGTAGCCAGGTCTAGTACTCCATATTGATATATTTAATCAATTTAATCGTGATTAAATAATGAAATTGATCTTTCTACTATACTTTCGATGCTTTTGTCAGTAGTAAGAGTTTTACGCTATAGAAAATTCTCTAATATCTATAATTGTAGAAAAGACATGTCCCTTAAGAAGTGACTTATGGGAAAAAACACAATTTGAATGGACATGTCCTCTAAAGATGAAAGAATACAACTCTAGAGTTTATAGGGCATTATGAAGGGGTATAACCTTTGGAAGGATTACACCATAAACTAAAGGGTGCCCACAAACGCACTTATCAATGCCTATAAAAAAGGAGGCCTTCGGGTTCATTTATAATTCATTCAATTAATCACATACTTACGTATTTAAGTTTAGGGTTGAGAGTTTCCACCATTATTCCTAAGTTCAAGTTCTTTAAAAAAAGAGTGTTCATTCTACAAGAAGCAACCAAGTTATTATGGGGGAACATCAGCCACAAGAAATCTGTAGTGCACCGAGATGAGACTAATAAGTTTTTAATGACATAAGCATCTCGACTTAGTTCTAGTTTTTTCATATTCCTCAATAATTTGTAGGTTTTTCTTAATTCTTTATGTTTATGTTTCATTGAATACGTGGTAGTAAAAATTTGATTGAATTATGCATGTTAAAAATGATTAATAATACACCCGCCTAACAATCTTTAGAACTTATTAGAATAAAATGTGTTGTTAATTTTGATTTTTGCATGTTTTACTGTTATTTTCTCTAGAAAATGTATTATGTGCATGAAAATTACGTAAGAGCGTTCGAACGCCCGATGAATGCATAAGGAAAAATATTGTATTCCATATTTTCGTTCGAACGTGGTGACGAACGCCACTCGAATGCAAGTTCTTTAGACAGGTTCGTTCCAACGCGTTATCAAACGCTACACGGACATGAAATCTCTGGAAAGTTTCGTTCGAACGGATGAATGAACGTGACAATAACGCAAGTCAGACCATAAATTTTTTCAGATTTAGAATAGTAACATAGACTCATATTAATCTATTAAGTTACAGATTTCATAAAACATATATTAACTTGATAATTGTCATACAATATACATACATACTTAATATAATATTAACTTAGTAAAAATCATATACATGAATTTTTTTTTATAAACTTAGTAGTATAGATTTGACTTAATATTAAGGGTTCAATTATCACATGTATACATATAGTTGATTATGTGATAAAATTATTATTCTTTAATTTGGTTTATTGATTGTTTGTCGCATACTTGGTTAAGTGTTTAAAGTGTAGTTATGCACAAGTAATTTCATCAAAGTTTGATTGAATTTTATATATACATATATTTAAAAATTATTGTATCTCTTGCTAAGATTTAAAGTGCAACACTAAAAATTGAATGCCTGAGATTTTCTATTGAGAAAGTGATTAAGGAAATTATGTCACCAAGGCGATAAGAGCCTAAGTGGGTAGAGATTTAAGTGGTTACACCTGACTCCCCTCGTCCTCTGGGACTTTTCCTTTGTTACCTATCATAAGAAATTTTATTCACAAATTCAAGGACTTATATTATTTGGTACTACTATCTTTAGTGTAACACATAAATAAGATCATAAATTTGATCTTTGTATAATTTTTCTGGTGTATGATTTACAGTTATAAATGTCTAGTGGAGATCGTTGGAGTTTTTAACGGTTTAATCGAATAACGAAGTGGAACGCGAAAAATTAAATTTTTCTGATTTAATTTATTTTTCTTGGGTAACTAAAATAAACTAATTTATTCTAATTAATCAATACTCAAAAATCAATTTTTTACCCAAAAAGCTTGCAATTGTCGTGAACCCCATTTGAAGCCAAACTTTTGCATTTGATCATTTTAGTCCTAAATTGTCAAATACAAGTTTAGGTGATTTCCAATCACTATCAAAATAATTTGTACATCTCATATACATCAAAATACATCACATAAATGAAAAGCCTCAATTTTGATTTAGGCACAAATCCTAATTTTTCCAATTAATCGAATTAACCAAAATTAATTCAATATCTCTCTTTAATCCATTCTCTACTACACCAATCAAGCCTCACCACTTTGAAATAACTCATGAACATTTCTAGGTCATCATTATGTCGTCTAAAAACTCTAGAATGACAACCAAATCATCAAATGATCAAAAGTGTGCTTAATAACCATTAATAAACTTACTTTAATTTCATACATGCATATATCTTTCATTCAAGCTTCCAAACATCTCAACACAAAACAAAGAGAATAGAAAAAACATATACGCATCATATGTTATAGCCTAGAACAATAGAAATATTTTTCTATTTAAAGAAAAGATGAAATTACTTACTAATCTTCAAGTTTTTCCTTTGTTAAGTTTAGCACTTTGCCTATTTTTTTCTCAACTCTTTTATTTTTGTGTATTTGGAGACTTAACCTAATGAAGGAGATGATAAATAAAATCCTTATATGTTGGGATATGCACAGCGGAAGGATGCAGTGGAAGGGAAAAATGATTTTTAAACATTTTAAATTTTTTCCGAGCGAATTATTCGTTGGGGTTTTGGGCGATGGGCGCAGCGGAAGCGCGGGTTCGGGCGAAATCGTATTTAATTTTTTTTCAAAATATCAAATAAATTATTCAATATCTAATATGAATAATCTATTCATATTTCACCTAAACCTATTTATTCAATATCAAATATTGACATAAACATAGTTGAAAACTTGCGAAACTTTTACGAAAACTAATTTTCCGCAAAATGGCCTAAAACGCGTTTTTGACCGAATCGACTACCCGAGACTTATGAAAACTGCCCAGGTCAGATCCAATAGTGTCGGGGCAGTTCATGGGCTGCCCAAACAGTGAAAAACTCACGGTTTGGACAGATGTCACCCGGTTGGCTCAAAATCCACCCGGTAACGCTGTTTTCGGCCGTTTTCACTTATTTCAAGTCGGAAACACTTTCCGGCAATTGTGCCAACTCCCAAAACACATCCATTACATTCATATGACATCAAAAACATCACATAATTTCCAGTTTATAGAGGTCTGATCCAGAAAACCGAAAACACCAATTTCATGCTTTAAATCCAATTTTCCACAAGATTAATCAAATTAATCCAACACCAATTGAGTCCCACCAAAAATGAATAACTCTAGAATAATTCTAGGCTTTCTAAGAGTGGATAAATAACTCTAGAATGGCAAAAATCATCAAATGATCAATTTGAATGAATATTACAATAATTTCACTCAAACTAACTTCACACATGCTATTACGCTTCCAATCCATCATCAACAACCAAAAGCCCCAAAAAATCAAAATTGAAGGAACCTTAGATCATATCTAATAATTTAAGAAACAAGAAAATAAGTTTCTAAGCTCAAGGAGATGAATGATTACCTTTTAATCTCCAAATACTCAAGCTTTTTTCCTTGAATTTCCTTCAATTTTTCATGAACTTTGCAAACATATTTTGAAAACCATGAAACCTTTTTTTTTTCTTTTGGTCCTTGATGAAGATGATGATAAGAAAAAGAAAAAACAATTTCCTTTTATAAAGAGAAGTGGACGAAATTTAGGGGTTTTAAGTAGGGATGACAGTAGGTAGGGTATGGTGCGAGTTTTCCATTACCAAATCTGCACCCGCATATGTAAATAAATTACCAAACCCGCACCATACCCGTTGCGGGTTTTAATTTTCATTACCAAACCCGCACCGCATATAAAAATAAATTACCAAACCCGCATTGGTACCCAACGGATTTTTTGTGGGTTTTTAAAATATTGAATTACTTTGTGTTCTTAATAATATAATTTTTTTTAATTAAATAATTTATTTTTAATTGCTAGTTGTAGTTTTCACATTTGTTTTTTCATTTGACATATACAACATACAATTTATGTATATACAGTACATAGATAACATAATGTATGAAAAACTCAGTACCATATATTTATTTTTCATATAAACATAATTAAAACAAGTTCTTCCCTTCATAATTATAATGATCTAAGTTAGCCAACTCAATCGACAATAAGCTAAAAAGTAATCATCAACCTTTGGTCATATTTTTTATGCTAAGTGTAATGAAAGTGATGCTTACAAGGCTCAAGTGGTGTAAGTGTAATGAAGAAGAAGAAAAGCTACGGAAGTTGCAGCAAACACTAGCTTATTTTGCTCCTCTCCCGTTTCTGATCATGTGAACTTAATCCAAATTTTTGTATTATAATTTTATTAATAAGTGTGATAAAAAAACAATAATAGTCATGCAAAAAATCTTTAGTTGGGCAGGTTGCGGGCTGCAGCTGAGTGGGAGTGTGGAACTGTGAATTAGTGTTTTAGGTTTAGATTTTGTTAGTTGTTTTTATATGAATGTTTTTTTATATTGTCCTAAAAAAATTAATTAATAAAAATTAATATTGCGGGCGCATTTTTTTCTTAAATACCAAACCCGCACCGCACCCGCAGCGGATTCTGTTTTAAATTACCAAACCCGCACCGCACCCACTAATATATTTACCAAATCCTACCCATTGCGGGCGAGTTTTTGCGGGTTTGCGGGTAAAATTTCCATCCCTAGTTTTAAGGGCATTTTTATCAATTTCCACTTTAATCAAAATATAGTCAAATTAACTTTATAAATATCCAATCAAATTTAGACATTTATAAAGCATAATCAATTCATGCCATGTTTTTAAATCAAAATTCACCAAGTATCATTCAAATAATAATAAATGGATAAAGATTGAAAAATCAATTATTTAATTATTTAACTATTAAATAATTAAACAATTAATTTATACAAATATATATATATATATATATATATATTTTATTTACATTAAATAATAAATACATATATTTATGGCATGTGTCAAAATCTCATTTGTCAAATAATTAATGTGTATCTAATCGTATTATGTATCAAATATAAATACACAATAATTATTATCGGACAAAATCCCATAATGCATGTGTTATCGTTTAACCGATTAAACGATCCGAATTAACT
The DNA here is from genome assembly GCA_019454045.1 of Zanthoxylum bungeanum. NCBI lineage: Eukaryota > Viridiplantae > Streptophyta > Magnoliopsida > Sapindales > Rutaceae > Zanthoxylum > Zanthoxylum bungeanum. The sequence continues at coordinate 330,646 of SKCR01022757.1, forward strand.
CACTTAATCCGGTGAAGTATTATGAATAATGCGTATTATTCATATCGCGTTGCCCAAGTGCTTAACAAGTACACTTCATATTATGGGACTCTCTAAGTTTAGGTTTATCCGTCACGAAATCCAATTTCGGTCCATAATCCACCCACTCATAGATTATGACGACCACGGATAATCTCGCTAAACTATGTAAGTCGAGGTCACTGCATACGTATAATCCCTCCGACACAGGCCATCCGTATTATACATGGGATATAGATAAGAACGTCAAATCAGTTCGGTATAATACAATCGACTTTCAATTTACGATCTCTAAATAACACTCGGAACTGATTTCTGAAGTTATACCACGGCCATGGATTTACTAGATCGTAATCACGTGCTGGATGCCTATGCCCTGTACACTTGACTGACGGATCCTATCTTGATACGCACTGGATATCATGAGCATCAATCCACACCCAACGAACAGACGGATGTCTGATCATGAATAGATCGTTGACGTGACTGTCATCAAATTATGAAGGATAACTCATATATCCACAGTGGTATCTCAAGTCGAAGGACCACTATACTCGCTCAACTCGAGAATGTTCCTATTGATATTGGTGTACCATCTATTAGGAAACCTTCAGTGAGTCTTTCAGTGTCTTATCAATTAAACACCTACATGTCTATATGAGTCTCCCGAGACTCATGGTTCACTGGGATAAACCATCGGACCAAGTCACGATATACGACATGTACTGGTCTCAACAGATTTTACTAACCGACCCGTGTTAGTAAATCTTGACCAGAAACTTTATATAAGGATATACAACTAATAGTGCGCTTCCCAATGTCAATGACAAACTACGTTGTAACTGCGCACTATACTGTAAATCCTAGGGTCTTTGTCTAATATACACGTATCACTGAACCAGATTTAGTTTCGATCTAATCGTAATCAAATATTTAATCACAATTAGATCGAATAAGCATATAAAAGACAAGGGTGCTACCATAAAATTAAGTAATATTATGGAAAATACAATTGCTCGTATTTATGAATCAGACATAAATACGATCCGGATTGGCACTCTTAGCACCAACCTTAACAATTTCTCCCACTTGCTCTAGTGCCAATCCACTGTATCATATACACATCTCAATATGTATCGCATACTCATGGCCCTCAAGAGCTCACCAGCACTCAATGGGTAGGCAACAACAAGTAAGAATGCTTTGACAAATCGAGTCTGTCAAACAAACTCAACCGTTTTCCTAAGCTAGCATCATTCATATTTTGTAGATTCCAAATTCCACATCAATATGACTCAGACGCTATATCAGTATTGTGCTATAGCTACTAAGTTGTCTATGTATTTAGAAATCAAATCCAAATACTTTAAGATAACCGCAAACACTCTATTAATATTGACACTTCTAATCAATGAGGTCACTTTACAACTTCATAAGTCAGAACTTCATAAGTTGCAACTGACTCCACTAGTTTAGTAGAATCAACGGTGACACTCCCACTGCATCTTTTCTGACTTTATATGACATAGACCATCTAATGTCATAATTAGAATCAAAACTAATCTGACCTTATGGTTGCCGACTAAATTCTCCCTAAATAAGAAACTCGTTCTTAATATCTCAAAGATCACAAAGAACATGTTTCAAGATCCATCATATGTCTGTAGCATATCAAAATAACTCGTAACAATTACGATTAAATCGATATCTTTAATCGTACATAATATATTATTCATTATGCCATCATCCTATGATGCATAATATTTACTAGACATTCCAATCAATCTATCTTTCGACAAATGAATCATCCTTTTACGAATGATGAATACTATATACATAAAAGACATGTTAACTGTCATACAGATAGTCTTACTGTGTCATTTATTAGATTGTATCTAATATGTGACTAATGGGAGTACTTTACAAGTCTCTTAATTTTATATCTTATATGAAAATTTATATAAAATATAACAGAGACTACTCTCACTGCTTTCACGGAGAAAATAAGACTTCAGATATATAATACTAGAAAGAAATTTATACGATCCCACTGACCCTACTGAAAAATACGTATTCTATATACTTTGATAAAACCAGACAATCTGAATGATATCAAAATCAGAGAATACGAATTTCCGGAAAGCTTATCTTAGTCTACAGTAGCCTTTATAAACCAGTATATCAAATTGTGATCTTAGCAGAACACAAACTCTAGGGCCATTCTAGAATGAATTCTTCAAACAAAGAAATCACGACGGATCTCTCATTCGAAGAAATCACTCAAACGCCATTTTACATTCTTTAGCCAAAATACTTAGTTTAATATCAGCATTAACCAACTGATCCTTAATTGTTCAATTAGTGTGACTAGAGATAAGTTTTCTCAGAATCTACAATAGACTACTGAGCATAACCTTTCTCACTGTCATACTATAAAGGTCAAACCTTTATCAAGTCATGAGATAAGTTAATAACTCATGGTTCACTGGGATAAACCATCGGACCAAGTCATGATATACGACATGTACTGGTCTCGGCGGATTTTACTAACTGACTCGTGTTAGTAAATCTTGACCAGGAACTTTATATAAGGATATACAACTAATAGTGCGATTCCCAATGTCAATGACAAACTATGTTGTAACTTCGCACTATATTGTAAATTATAGGGTCTTTGTCTAATATACACGTATCACTGAACCAGATTCAGTTTCGATCTAATCGTAATCAGATATTTAATCGCAATTAGATCGAATAAGCATATAAAAGACAACGGTGCTACCATAAAATTAAGTAATATTATGGAAAATATAATTGCTCGTATTTATGAATCTGACATAAATAAGATCCGATTTGCATTTGGAGCACCAACCCTAACATTAATAAATATCAAATATTTATTAATTCCCAAATAAGTTTAAATATATTATTTATTAATATTTAATAACATAATATATTTCGAAACACGATGAATTATTTTACAAAAATATTTTTCGATAAATACTAAGAGTAATGGGCAAACGGTCAAACAGGTTGACCAACAGCTGATTTGGGGCAACTCGGTCACTCGGGCAGTGACCGAACACTGCCCAGTTCGTTGGGTTCACAGTCGGCACACTTTGAGCCCGTTTCGACAAGAATTTTGTCGTTTTCTTGCGTTTTCATCCCAGAACAATTTCCGAAATTAATACACCACCCAATACACATCCAAAATCATCAAAATAACATATTCTTACATGAAAATATTCTGTTTTATAACATAAAATCAGATCTGATCCAGATTTTATTTTGTCAAATTTTCATGCCACAATTCAGTTTATTCATAAAATTAATCCAATTAATTTACACCAAATTAAATCACCACAACATAAAGCCTCAGGAATAATTATAGGCAATATTAGAGTGATAACATCACTCTAGAATGGTAATTTTAATTTTGAGATTAATACTCTAATTAATCTAGCTACACATGCTTATTAAATAAAATAATTAAGGTTTAGTTAAACAATCAATACCAAATTTGATCCATATACATATCCAAGATACATATAATTTTTAAGACATGCAAAATACATATCATATATTTTTCATGCTTAGAACAAAAAACTAAGAAATTAGAAATTGGGAACTTTTATTACCTTAATTTCCAAGCTTCCAAAATCTTTGATTTATTCTCCTTTGGTGTTAATTGAATTTTTTGAAATCTTAATCTCTATTTTATTTATTTTTCTCAACACATGAGATGAGGCTAAACTTCACAAAATGAAACAAGTTTAATTTATATAGCAAACCCTATCATCGCCGAATTCTTGAGAAGAATTTTGGACAAATTTTGCTTTTGTTTTGACCCAATTATTTTGTCACAAGTTTGATCTTATCACAAATATATTTATTTGATTTTTGTTAATCAAAATCCATGTGTTCAAATCGCATGGTTTGGCCAATCACAATTTCCCAAAAAATAAATAATATTCACTGTAATATTCTTAATTAAAATAAATAAATTTACCAATTAATTAATTCATTTTATTATTAACAAAAAATAAAATAAATACATGGAAAAATATTCCAAGAATATTCTTCCATTTTATTATTGTTAATAATTAATTAACTATTAATTAATTAATAATAATAAAACAAGTGATAAAATTAAATAGGTTAATAATGTGTATCTATCTAAATTATGTATCGTATACAAATACACATTATTTAATACGCATGTATATATTATGAATAATCTGAATTATCTATAATTAATTGCCCAAGTGCTCAACGAGTACACTTTCTATTGTGAGACTCTCTAGGTTCAAGTTTATCTGTCATGTTAAATATTTCAATGTCCGTAATTTGTCCATTCACAAATTACGATGACCACCGATAATCAAGTTGAACCATCCAAGTCAAAGTCATTGCATGTATAATCCTTATGTCATAGGTTATCCGAATTGTTCCGGAGATATAGATTAAACGTCAAATCTCTGCTATGAACAATTCATGTGTCGCGATATAATTATGATTCTTCAATAAATATTCAGAACTCATTTCTGAATCATACCTCGGCCAGGGATTTCAAAGAATCACAAATTGGACGAACATGCGGAGGTCTGGTCTTAAAAGATCATTGACCTGATTGTCATCAAAGTATGGATGATATCTCACATATCCACGGTAGTATCACAAGTTAAAGGAGCTAATATGTTATTCGACTCGTAAAGATTTCTATTGACGTTGGTGTGCTATCTATCAAGAATCTTTGAATGAGTCGTTCAGTATTTATCCAATAAATACCTACGTGTCTATATAAGTCTCCTAAGACTCATGGTTTACTGAGACAAACCATTAGAACAATTCTAATATACGACTCATATTGGTCTCACGGTTTACTAATTTACCAGGCATGTAAACCTTGACTAGGAACAATTTTAAGAATAAATTATATTGTGAAATTTCTCAGTAACAATTACGGCGCTTTTGCAATTATGTCACAACTATTCATTCTATGGTCATTTACGCATTTACCATAAATAAAATTATATTGATGAAAATTACTTAATTTTATTCATAATAAAATATAATGTACAATGTATTTACAATAAATACAACAAAATTTGGCGCGACAAGCACTAACTCCAACATATATACTTTTAGGGTTTCGCCAAAAATTGCTTGTAAAAGAAAAAAAGATATTTTCAATTTTTAATCAAAATTAAAGAAGCAAAATGTCATTTTAACACCTTTCCAAAAAGTTTAATTCCAAGTGTAACCAATTACACTTAACCATTTCCTAGCAAAATCATTACTTTAGATATTTATATTTTAATTATTTAATATTTAAATAATCAAATAATTAATAAATAAAAATATCTAGATATATGTATTATATTTACACAAAATAATCAAAATACATATATTTATGATAATGTCAAATATCTTATTTGACAATTAATTAATGTGTATTTAATAAAATCATGTATTAAATACAAATACACATTTATTAGGAAATGATCCAAAAGTCCATTTGCATGTATTTATTCGTTTAACCGTTAAATGATTTATAAATAATCAATATTATTCATAATTGTTGACCTAGTACTCTATGAGTATATTTTATTATGTGAGACTCTCAAAGTTCAGACATATTCGTCATGAAATCTAATTTCATGTTCATAATTTACACACCCGTAAATTATGACGACTACGGATAAACTCGATGAGCTATACAGTTCGAGGTCATTGCATACGTATAATCCCTCTGTCACAGGTATTCGAATTATACCAGAGATACAATATTGTAAGGGCTGTTGGGGAACCCCTAGGGTCGGATCGGTGCCCATATGGATATCAAGTATGAGTGTAATTTTAAATAATTTAATGAAATATTATATTCCATCACAAGTGTATAGGAAAAACTCGGGACTGAATCGGAGTCCGGAAACTCAAAAATGAGCTAAAACAAAAATTTCCATGCGCCCAACGCGTATGCGTTTGCTACAGTGCGCGCGCACACTGTGCTTGCAAACACCAATATTTTTTTTTATTTCCTTTTCATTTCCTTCAGCTCACATTCCAGTGAGCTGAAGGAATTATGGTCTTTTACCCTAATTTCTTCCGGCTCTCCCTAAACACTTCGAAATACCCAAAATTAATTTTTAATTTCAAAACCAACATTAACACATGTTATAGAATAAAAATCAAGTTTTTCAAAATATCAAATATTTTTACAAAAACTTAGATTTATTCTAAATACGCATTTGTGTAAATTTTGAATCCAATACACAAATCATTTTAGAATCTCAATTAAGAAATGTCTCGTGGACAATTCTAGGTCACCCAAATGTAGTCAAGTGATTCTAAAATGGTAGCCATAACTCTATGCTTTAATCTAAAGTTCCAACTCTAAATTATGTTTATATCTAACAAAAATATTTTGACCCAATTACAAGCATATTGTGTTTATACTTCCAAAGCATTGAGCTATGTGATCATGCATCTAATACATAATTCATAACTTAGGATAAGTTCAAACTTACCTAGCAAGCTTGATACAAGATCCAATCTACATCTTCTTTGTTGAAATGGTTGGAGAACCTCCATGGTATGCAAGCTTGACTTCAAGATTCACTCTTGATTTTCAATGCTAGCAAGCTTCACTTCAAGATCCAATCCTGATTTCTCCTAGATGAAATGTTGTAGAGACCTCACGAGTTTCTCTAACTTATACTAATTTCTCTAAGAATTTTCTTGTATTTTTTACTTGTAATTAAAATCTTCCTAAAGCTTGCTATTTATAGCAAAACTTAGGCAAATTTTAATTAATAAAAGTTATAATCAACTTTTAAGTGGGTTTAATCTAATTTGTCAAAATATGTATAATTAGGTGTGACTAATCTCCATTTTTTCCCATTTTAATTTAATCCAATTAAATCAAGCAAATGATTAGGAAATGAATTAGTTAAATGTTTGCCACCTTGATTTAATCCAATTAAATCAAGCTAAAACCATCTATTATTACATACTCATAATTACCATAGTATCCTCAAATGGTAGAGATAATTATAATTTTACAATTAAGCCTTTGGGTAATTATTGAATTAATCCAATTAATCCAATTAGGTCAATGTAAATAATCAATGTTATCCAATAACATTTGATTATATTATATGATAATTATAATATCAAATATTATCTTTTATAAAAAATAATCAGCTACCCAATTCTCAACGAGTACACTTCATATTGGGACTTTATAAGTTCAAACACGTTCTTTATATAACCTAGCTAATATGTACATAATTCGGCCACCTTCGAATTCGCGAATAACACGAATGATCTTTTTGAATTATACAAGTCGAGATCATCACATATGTTTAACAATCCCTCTGTCGTAGGCTATCTGAGTTGTGCTTAGGAAACATAGAATACAACGTCAAATTTCCAAAGCGCACATCTCATGTTCACATGTCCACGATTCTTTACAACTGATGTGATCCACCATAGGTTATCGACTTTGGCCAATGTCTTTAAGAATCATGACTTTATTCACATGGATACATTAACCCCTTATGGTACACATACTGGTCGTCAGATCCTATCTTGCTTTACACTTGGCTACTGGGTGCATCGGTCCACACCCAATAAACATCTAGATGTCAGACCATGAAAGGTTTCTGACATACATGGCATCAAAGTATGGAGATCACACAAAATCAATGTTATTCTATAGTCAAAGGATTACATATGCTACTAGACTCGAGGAGATTCCTATTGACAGTGGTGTGTACATCCAACTATTAGGAATCACTTGTGAGTCATTCAATATTCGCTTCAACGAATACCCACATGTGTATACGAGTTTCCAAAACTCACGGCACATCGGGTTAAACCATTGGAACTCCAATTCCAATATACGACATGTGCTAGTCTTCTAGGTTATAGCAATTCGACCGTATTCCAAAACCAACGACTATGAATTTTTACTTTAATAATAGTTTACACCTAGTATCAAGACTATTCTAAGGTTTATGTCATTCTTAGCATATATATACATCAATCTAATACACATAATGACAATACCATTAATGAGGTATGAAATGAAAATGTAGTTATTTTATTAATAAATAATAAAATATATAATTCGGATTGGCACTCCAAGCACCAACTCCATCAAACTCCACTTGCTTAGTGCCAATCTGGATGGTACTGTAGTCTCATCTCCACCACATGTTTACGAATAACTTAGGAGGTAAGGCCTTTGTAAGCAAGTCTGCTATGTTATCTTGTCCTTGAACCTTCAAGACCAATATGTCTTTTCGTTCAATTATCTCTCTAATTACGCGATATTTCCTTTCCACGTGTTTAGACTTAGAATGCGCCCTCGACTCCTTAGCCTGCGCGATGGCTCCGTTATTATCACAGTATAATAGGATTGAATCCGCAATACTAGGCACAATTCCAAGTTCTGTGATAAAATTTCTAATCCAAACAGCTTCTTTAGTAGCTTCTGAAGCCGTTATAAATTCTGCCTCAGTGGTGGAATCAGCTGTTAAGCCTTACTTTGAACAACGCCAACTAATCGCACCATCGTTAAGGGTAAATATGTATCATGATGTAAATTTTCTACCATCTGGATCTCATTGGAAGTCAGAGTCTGTATAACCCTTAACTTGTAGCTCATCTTCTCCATATATGAGAAACTTATCTTTGGTGCCTTTAAGATATTTTAGGATATGTTTCACGGTTGTCCAATGTTCATTACCTATATCAGATTCATATCGGCTAGTCATACTGACACCGAAACTGATGTAAGGTCTAGTACATAACATATCATATATTATGCTTCCAATACAAAAGCATATGGCAAGTTAGACATCCTAACTCTCTCTTCCTCAGTTTGAGGTGCCATTTTCTTCGAAAGATGTATGCCGTATTGAAAAAGTACATTTGCTGCCTTGAAGTTGGTAAAATTATACCTTTCTAACATCATATGTACGTCGATTGTGACAACCCTATAAACTTCCTAACTCTATATCAGTATAGCCTTATACCTAGTATATAGGAAGCTTCACCCATATCTTTCATGGAGAATTTCTTACAAAGGTAGGCTTTCACACTTTGCATCATCCTTATATCATTTCCTATGATAAGGATGTCATCTACATACAAGACCATGAAAACTAACATGCTCCCACTAGCTTTCTTATAAACACATGATTCTTCCTCATTTTTTATGAATCCAGATAATCTAATTATCTCATCATAATGATGATTCCAGCTTCGGGATGCCTGTTTAAGTCCATAAATAGACTTTTGGAGCTTACAAATCAAGTTTGAAGTCTCACTTGATACGAAACTCTCTGGTTGTTCCATATAGATATCCTCTTCAAGGAATCCATTTAGGAAAGCGATTTTCACATCCATATGCCATATCTCATAGTCGTGATATGCAACAATGGCTAAAAGAATCCTAATGGATTTTAGCATGGCTACTGATGAGTGATATTTATATCACTATTTCCCACTCATTTAACTTAATATTTTGTATAGTTTCTTGAGTTTTATGAACGTTTTGATGTGTTTTATTGTTATCTTGCAGATAAATAAAGTTTGGACAGCACTGGAGGCAATTTGGGGCAAAATCGGACAAAAATGCGTCAACAGGGATATTTTCGTCTTTTGCGCGTCGCGACGCTGGAACACTGCGCGCCGCGACGCCCAGCGTGAGCCGAATCTGCTAACATGCGCCTGGTCAACGGTCAACAATTTTGAGAAGTTTTGACTTTGCTAAAATGCGCCGTGCCACGTGTCACCATCACAGCCGATTGCTAACATGCGCCGTGCCACGTGTCATCATCATATGCTGCCGACACTCAGACTTGACACGTGTCGCCTCGTCATCAGCCACATCATCGGTCAACAAGTCAACCTTGCCACGTGTCATGCCACATCATCGTCCACGTCAGCAGGTCAACCGAGTCAACTTGCCACGTCAGCCTCAGCCAATCAGAACTTGACACGTGTCGCCACGTGTCGCAATCCTATTGTGCCGACAGTGAACAGTCAGCCGCCTTGCCACGTCAGTGCCACGTCAGCGCCACGTCAGCATGACGTCATCACAATAATTGAGAATTAGCCGCCTTGACACGTGTCACATTAACAGTCAGCCGTCTTCCTACGTGTCGCCTTCTCATTGTGCCATGTCGACGAATCCAGCGTCGCGACGCTGAGCTCTTTGGCGTCACGACGCGCGAACAGTGCGCGAACAATGAAAAATTTTACTATAAATAGAGCGCGAATTTTCAGTTTTTAGTACACCATTTCCTCTCCCAAATCCTATGTAATTAGGGAGTTTTTCTCTCTCTAAATTTCTTTTAATTTAGTTTTGTAAATTTTAATTACGTTCTGTAATAATAATAATTTACTTTCTTTATCTTACAGTTTTTACTATTCACTATGCGGAGGTAACTTCCTTATGCTAGGGTGAAAGGTAATTATTTTACTATTGCTATTTAGATTAATCTCCCTTAAAAATAATATATTTACTATTTAAAATTCTGATTAATAAAGGAATATCGCTATATGGGTCGGTTGGTAAATTTATTTTCTGTTGGTTTGAACCTGATTAATAAAGGAATACCGCTATATTGGTCGGTTGGTAAATTTATTTTGGTACCACCTTTATGGCTGGATTATGGACAAATATTACCACCTATATGGCTGGTTTGACTTAATTGACTTAATCAGGATACCGCCAGATTGGTCGGTGGAAAAATATTATCACAAGTTTATATATTATTTTATGGGAGATATCTAAATTAGTAGTAGTAAAAGTAATTCCTTTTGCCTTAGCATTTTATTTCATTTGTAATTTACTTTTCAGCATTTTACTTATCGCAATTACTTTTCAACATTTTCATTTTATGTCTTTTAAGTTTTTACTAGCCCTAGCTATGTGTCATAACTAAGTTAGTAATCTAGGGTTGTGATGAAATCCAATATCACCGGTTTATAAGAGTTAAATTATAATTTGGGTAATATAAAGATTTATTTATTGAGTCTTAATCTTAATGCTTTTTATTAACTGGCCACTAATAAAATTGATAAGGTAAACTTAAAATGAACTAGACATAGGGATTTTAGGTTTAAGACCTCAGACTCAATAACCCACGATCTTCCTTGAGGATAGATAACCCTTTAATAGATTTCCTTACAGGATAGGAATATACCTGTCGGGCGGGGGTAGCCATAATTGGAACTTAATCTTAATGAATCCAGGTAATTTGGTTGACATAGACATATGGATCAATTAGGTTAAATTGGATATTTGTAATTGACCATCGGAAGAGGCTTTTACATAATTTAGTGTTCCAGGTTAATAAATCAATATTTTACCCAATTATAAGATAACCACTTCATCATTAAATAATATTGGAATAAATCACAACCCTAGATAGTTTTAATATTGAATTTTCTCAAAATATATTTTCAACCAATTTTAGTTACTTGCTTTTAAATTTAGAATCGTCGCCATTTCAAATCAATCAAACAACCTGTCAGATATTAGTAATCATTTGACCTCATAAAAATTAATAGATAAGATTTTAAGTCCTCGTGGGATCGATACTTTTTATACTACTTGAACGATACGTACGTTTGCGTTATACGTGTGTGTTTACGCCGGTCAGCTACTGATGAAAAGGTTTCCTCATAATCAATCACATGACGTTGAGTGTAAATTTTCGCTACTAGTCGGGCCTTACAGGTTTCCACCTTTCCATCGAGCCCTCGCTTCATTTTGTAAACCCATTTGCAGCCAATAGGTTTAAATTCTTCAGGAAGTTTAACTAAATCCCAGACATGATTGGCATGTATTGAATCCATTTCGGATTTCATGGCTTCTTGTCATTTTCCCGAATCGATATCCAATATCACTTCTTTATACGTAGTCGGATCTGTTTCCTCCAAGAGGAGAACACCAAGGCTCACATCAGATGTTAAAAATAGTCTCTCAGGATGCCTTGATATTCTATTCGACTTACGTAGAACCTATGTTGTAGATCCTTCATCTAATTGGATCTCTAGTTTCATCTCAAGTTCCTTAATGTTAGGATCAAACTCATCAAGTTTAATCTCTCAACAATTCGCACTTTCTCTCAAAAATTGCTTTTCAAGAAAAGTTACAAAGCGAACAAAAATACATTTCGTTGCTCAGAATCATAGAATTGATATCCCATGAAATTATCAGGATATCCAACGAACCTATATTTATACCATTTGGGTGTTAGTTTATCCCACTACGTAATTCTAACGTATGCAGGACAACCCCAAATCTTTAAATGCCCAAGACTTGGATTTCTACCGAACCATATCTGATAGGGGATCGTAGAAACCACTTTTGATGGAACCCTATTAAGTATGTAGGAAACAGTTTGTAAAGTGTAACCCCAAAGGTAATAAGCAATATATGTATAGCTCTTCATCGCTCGCACCATATCCAATAAAGTACGATTTCTACGCTCAGACACTCCATTGTGTTGAGGTGTTCCTGGTGGGCTATATTGGCGATAATTCCCTTCTCTCTTAAATAATTTCTGAATTCTTCACTCATGTATTCATTGCCTTGATCTGATCTAAGGAATTTGATGAATTTACTAGTTTGTTTTGCTACTTCGTTTCAGAATATGTAACGCCCCGGTCAGTCCGGTCATATCCGGTATAGTGCATTAACATGCATGACATGTTAAAATTCGTAAAATAATATTAAAATAGGTTTCACACCTTAGGAATTTCTACCAGAGATCCCAGATAAATTTTCAATTTTAGCATATTTACTATTCATCTGAGTCAACAGACAACTCTTTTGTATTTCAGCTATAATCTTTTTCATACGAACTCCGATTGTTATGAATTTTATACCGTTGGAAAGCTCAGAGAATTCCCTACAACTTTTGTGTTTAATAGTTTTCAAGATTCGCCCTAACAGCTAGTCAAAATTACAATATAATTTTGAATGAATAGTAACCTGTGATTTTTGCATTAAGTTGGATTATGTGGCAATATCCCCACACTCATTTCCTTCACAAAAATCAGTCCATCCCTTTATAAAAACCACACTATTCACTCTTCCTCACCTTAAGAAAAACGTGAATGGCTTCTTTTATTTTCTCAAACCAATTCAAGCTTTCTTTCACTTTCTTTTCTCAAGCCAAGATGATGATTCAAGCTTGACTTCAACCCATGTAAGCTTTCTTCTCATTTTCTCTTTTCATTTTTCAATTTTGAGCTTGATTAACGAAAGCCCCAAATTCGTGGATAAGGAATCCTAGAATTTTATTTTGGCATTTTAGCTTCAATAGAGCTTGTACCATTCATTTCCTAGCATTTGGTGATGGATTGAACATGGTTTAAGCTTTGTTTTTAAAATGCCCAATTTTTCCCCCTAAGAACAAGGGTCGGACGAATTTGTGCTTGCATTAGAGGGTTTTGTTTTGAGTTTCTCACAGTAATTAATAATTGTTTAAGCATAGAATGAGGCTTTAATATGAGTTTGGCTTGAGTTGTGAAAGAAACTTCAATTATTGTAATTTCTTGTGATGGCTTAGACTTGTATGTATGTGAGGGTGATTTTTTTTATTCCATTGTTGATGATGGTATTAGATTAGGTATTGGATGATGAAATGTTATAATTTATGTTTTTGGGCATGTATTAACTTGAGTTAAGTTATTGGATGGAAACTTTAAAGGGTGTGGTTTTCCCATTATGGCCAAATGTTATATGTAAGTTTGGGGGGAAGTGTGTTTTTTGATTTGTGAAGTTATAAGCATGATGCTCATGTGTATTAAAAAGGTATTGGTTTATGTTTCTGAGTGATATTATATCATGTGAAGTATTCAATTGAGATGAAAATGATTTAAAATCTTAGTACTTGTTCATATATGTGTAGGCTAGTTGAGAGTTTATTTTTCCTTTTGTTTTGTTGATGGTTATTTAAGCTTAAGAGAGTGTTTTGATTTAAGTTGTATTAAAATGTGGTAAAAAGTTTGAAGTTGTAAATTAGTAACTTGACTAATTATTTATGTTAAATATAAGTTATTGGTGGAAAGTTAAAATTTGGTTAAACTTGATGTTTAGTTTATTTAAAAGTGTAGTATGGATATGATTGTTTATATGTTACAGTTTTTTGAATTCATACCTAATGTGTGTTGAGAATTTTCAAAGCATGTAAACTAGTGCTTATAGAAAATGTAATTTCTTTGTTAATTATAGAAATCATGTTTCTATATGTATGTTTTGATGAACATTATGTTTATAAAACTTGTTGTGAATTTAGTGATGCATGAAGCCTATTAGTAAGGCTTGGTCAAATGGCTTGTTGATAAAAATCTATTTTTAAACTGTGATGTGTGGAATATGATACATAGTATGAGTCTTAATTAAATAAAATTAGGCTAAGATTGAAATATCGTGATGAGTATTGATGATGTAAATGTATTTCAGTGTGAAAGTTATAGTTTGGGCCAAGTTAGAGTCTTGGGTAAAAATGATGAGATAATGGGCATGTCAGGCTAAATTGGGCATTTCATAGACAGACAACTTGGGGATTTCAAGTGACTACATCAGCTATGCCGAAAAGTCCTATCAATATGTCTAGAAACATTAGCATCTTAGCTAAGTTAAACAACATGTTCATGCATCCAAAAACCAAATTTAGTTTCTTTAGTTCAGGTATGCTAACCATAATTGGACACAGGTTCAGTTAGCAACTTGCATGAAATCCTTCAGCAGCATTCCAGCACACTGGCAATGGAGCCTCAATCTGTGAGTGAATGCTATCATTTCTTTTTGATTCTCTATTTGATGCTATCTCTTAAACTTGTGCAATCAATTTCTTGTAATTAGTTATAATTTCTCTTATGCCTTCAGACATGTTAATTCAGCTTAAGTAATTTGATATCATCCATGCCTTAATTTTTAACTTCAGTTTTAGTATTTGCTCTATGTATTTAGGTTATGTAGCCATACTAGTTTTCAGTTCATGTGTCAGTCTATGTATCACAGTTTAGATATTTAGTTCTTAGTTTTTAAATTTAGTTATGCCTTGTCTTTCACATATATGTCCCATGTCGCAACATGCATCAGTATTAGTTCTTTATAATTCACAGTGCATTCATAGACTTGCAGTTCAAGAATTCAGCATCTCCGCCAGTTGTGTTTTCAAATTAGACCTATCAGTCTCAAACTAGTCATGAATCATACATGTCCGTTTTCAAAACTCATTTTTTTCATTTTTCCAGATTATGACATGTTATTATGCTTTCAATATTTTAAAATAAGTTCTTTTATGATTTTCTTTGGATTTTGAGGCATGTGGGAAAAATCCACCTCAGTATGTAACTTGACTCAAATATGAAATTGACGGATATAGATATCATGTGCACACGCAGTTCAGAACTAGGGATGACAGATGTCCTTATATCATAGATTCAGAGTTTGAAGGATAGCAAAGATCCACACCTTGGCTCTAGATTATGGCTTGGGGGACGGCGATACGTAACGCCCCAAGACCACTTGATTTCAGGGCTAGGGGGACGGCGATACGTAACTCTCATAGACCCTAGTTTCAGGGATAGGTAGTGGCATGCTTTGGGGGATGGTTATACGTAACGCCCCAATATCATGGATTTGCACTCCAGGCTCTAGTTAGGCGTATGAGGGGACTGCGATATGTAACACCCCCATGCTTCAAGTTTTCGGCAAACACTCAGATTTTCAGAGACAAACTTATAGAAAACATGTTTTAAGAAAGAGTTTTCATAAGGAATTATTTTATGAGAATTGTAGAGATTTTTGATAATGAACCCAGTTTATGTTTTTATGAGTTCAGGCTTTCTACAGATTTTCCAGTTACTTGAGATTTCAAATTTTCATATCAAGATTTCAACATAGATTTTTGAGAAGGAACCAAGTTTATATTTTATGAGTCAGAAGTAGTTATTTTTACAGTACTTTTGATTTTAATATCGATTTTCAGATATGAATTTCATGCTTTCATAATTAATTACATTCTTAAAAGTAATGCATCATTGCCATGTTACATTACAACTTCAACTATGCATCTCATGATTTCCGATAGTCATGTCTAGCTCTTGTAGAATGTTGATTTAGATCATTCAGACTCTGGTCAGCATATAGCATTTTAGCTCATGATAGTTTCAGGTTCTTAGGTTGCGGTTCATGTAGTCAATCCCAGATTTCATGATTCATGCACATGTTAGATTAGAACCAAGCCACCATGGGTTTAGGATGGCTTTTGCCACGGGTATGGGTGGTTTGGGTTATAGCATGCATTAGTTTCATGATCACGGTCCATATGAAGTTTTCAGTTCAAATACATATTCAGATCAGACCATACGTTCCAAGCCAGATAATCAGATCATACATTCCAGGCCAAATAATCAGATCAGTCTATGCATATCAGGTTCATATTTTAGGTCTATCCATTCACGGTTCATGTAGTTAGACTTGTATTCCAGTTCAAGTAGCTAGACGCAGTTCTAACCTATCCAGCTTAGACATTCAGGACATATGTATGTTCAGATTAGATATTCAAGTTAACTCATGCACGCTCAGTTAGGATTATGTCATGTTCAGTAGGCAGCTTTCATTACAGGTAGATCCAGTATAGGTCATGTAGATTTCAGAACCAGGTTTAGTTCACATAGTTTCAAGTCAGAGCACGTTGATTCAGCTCACGTTAGCATATTTGGATGTCAATAGTTAGTTCTCAGTTCAGACAGCTCAATATAGTTCATGCAGATTCGAGTCACCATACAATATTTAAGCCATGACATAAAGCTTATTATTTAGTCTATGACAGATCCAGGTCAGGTTCAGGGCAACAGCTCAGAATAGTAAAGTCAGGTTCAGTCATGTATCCATTTATCAGTTAGATTAAGTTTCAGATCTTCATGTCATGTATCCATATTTGAATTACCACATTGGATTCTCAGCTTATTATTTATGTTGTCGTAATTCAGTACTTTAACATTTTCTTATACTATGTTTCAATTTAATCATGTATTTCACTTCATATTATTTTATTGACCCTCCAGTATTCACTCACCAAGTCTTTTAAAAGACCTGACCCACCCCACTTTCTAGTTGTTCTGCAGGCCACAAGTTCAGGAATTACTTGGGGGAGATGGGACCCAGCGGTAGTCATTACACACCTTGGGCGTCAGTTCAGAGTCGGGCGATGTCGTCAGTGTTTGATGATGTCAAGATAGGCTATAAGGACATGTATATATAGAATATTATGTCAGTTATTTTATGTGTGTACAGTTTTGTGATATGAAATAGATGAGTTTTTAGGTTTATGATATGTGTGTGTAGACATACATATATATGATTGCGTGTTGTGAGTCAATTATTTCAGTACAACTAGCATTGTTTATCAGGGGTTTGGATGATGGCTAAGCCGTCTTCTGCCCATCACATGCTCGAAAATACCGGGATGTGACATAATATTTTGAACTTATCAAATGTTTCCGACTTATGTTTCATCAAATAGACATATCCTTATCTAGACTTGTCATAAGTGAAAGTCACAAAGTATGTGGAACAATCATGATCGACATGATTTAATGGACCACACACATTATTGTGTATTAGCTCTAGTAAATCTCCAGCACGGTATCCAACACCTTGAAGTAGGGTCTTTGTCATCTTTCCTTAGATACATGATTCACAAATCGGATAAGGATCGAATGTAAGATTTTCAATCAAACCATCCTTTACCAATTTGGATAAATGTCTAACACCTATGTGGCTCAATCTCATATGCGATAATTCAGTATTATTTAATTCAGACTTCCTACATGTTTTTTTTCTCTATATTAAAGACATCTCTATATGTTTCCAAAATATAGTGACCGTTTGATAAAGAAAATTCACATTTCAATAAATTAGCTTTATCAAATAAACATAAAGTTTTATCCTCAATGTTTATTTTATATCTCTCTTTGTTTAATACTAGCAGTGATATTATTTGTATGATAATTGAGGGAATATAATACCAGTCATGCAAATCTAATTTACATCAATTTGGGAGATCTAGAACAACTGTTCCTATGGCATTGACATCCAATGTCTTGCCATTTTCAACTCTAAGCTGGATCTCCCCTTTATTCAGCCTTCTTCTAACCCTCATTTCCTACAGGGAATTGAAAATATGAGTAGGACTTCCAGTGTTTAATACTCATCCACTATTTGCATCTAAGGCTAACGAGATATTAGTAATTAGAAAAATACAAAGCGTACCTGAGGGTTCTGCTTTTCCTTTAAGCTCTGGACAATCATTCTTTTAGTGTCCAGACTTCTTGAATTGTAGATATTGATCATGGACTACTTTTGGTTTTGCACATTTGTGCTTTTTGGAGTTCTTCTTTGATGTCTTCTTCTTTCACATCTTGATTTTCTTTGACTTCCCAGAAGTCTTTGAAGAGCTAGCTCCACCATGGAGATACAGTGTGGGGTTGCCTTTCTTCAAATCTTGCTCTGTCGTGCGTAGCATATTATGGAGTTCTTCGTATATGGCTTGCATCGAATGCATATGGAATATAATGAAAAGCCAACATAAGAACCAGACAAAGAAGTCAGAATCAAATTACGGCCGAGTCTTTCATCAAACACAATGCCCTGTCGTTCCAGATATTGAATCTGGTCTATCATGTTCAAAACATATGTACTGATATCTCCTCCCTCATTGAGTTCAGCACGGAACAATTCTTTAGACATTCGATAATGTTTCATCTCTTCGTTTGCCTTGAACAACTCATTGAGTGTTCGCATGATGCTTCAAGCATCTGGTACTTCAATATACTATCTCAGAAAATTTGTAACCATCGATCACAAAATGTAGGATTTCACCTTCAGGTTATCATCTTTCCATCTATCAAAAGTTTCTCATTCTTCTGGAGTGGAGTCAGGATCGATATCAACAGGTAATGGATTGATAATGATATAAGTCAACCTTTCAAATTCCAAGACAATGCGCATGTTCATAGCGGGAAGTGGATCTCATGAAATTTATTTCATCCTCACACTAATGATGATATTGGCCTTTGTAAACTCATTAAGTAGACCTCCAAGGTCAATCACATTCATATGACTCCTAATTTGGTCCTGAACCATTTCTTATCCTCACACTAATGACGATATTGGATTAAGACGTGTTGTAGGTGTATACTTGTCAATGTGCACTAATGAGCTTCGTATGTACACCCTCACACTAATGACGATATTGGGTGACTACGTGAACTCATCACACTACATCTAATATTTTTCCAGAGCGACCTAAGTTCCAAGCACTTATACCCTTATTCAATGACGATATTGGATATAAGTAGTAAGAACCCATTCATCTCCGTATTGACAAGACGGACCAT
Source organism: Zanthoxylum bungeanum (assembly GCA_019454045.1). Taxonomy (NCBI): domain Eukaryota; kingdom Viridiplantae; phylum Streptophyta; class Magnoliopsida; order Sapindales; family Rutaceae; genus Zanthoxylum; species Zanthoxylum bungeanum. Next base: position 350,107 of record SKCR01022757.1, read on the forward strand.
CCAATAATGCTCCAATATTATTAATATTATTACTTAAAAGTAATCACCTAATCACGAGAGATTTATGACAAACAAGTCATTAACTTAATTAGGTCAAAGTTTTAATTTAAAACATGCAATACATATCTAACATGTTTTATTCAAAATTAAATTAAAATTACTATGGCATAGATTCAAAACATGTGTTGTATAGTTAAGCCTTTGCTACTGATACTATTCTATTTGGGGCAGTTGTGGAACCCCTAGGGTCGGATCGGTGTCTTACGCAGGGGAAATGGGTCTAATCCATGGATATCAAGTATAGGTGTAATTTTAAATAATTTAATTAAATACTATATTTCATTACGAGTGTATAAGAAAAAATCAGGACTAAATCGGAGTCTAGAAACTCAAAAATGAGTCAAAACAAAAATTATCGTGCGCGCAGCGCGTACACGCGTGCTACTGTGCGCGCAAACAACAATATTTTTTTTTATTTCCTTTTCATTTCCTTGAGCTCACATTCCAGTGAGCTGAAGAAATTAGAGTCTTTTATCCTAATTTCTTCCGACTCTCCCTAAACATTTAAAAAACACCCAAAATTAATTTTTAATTTCAAAACCAACATTAACACATGTTGTAGAATAAAAATCAAGTTTTTCAAAATATCAAATATTTTTATAAAAATAAAGATTTATTCTAAATACGCAATTGCGTAAATTTTGAATCCAATACACAAACCTATTTAAAATCCCAATTAAGAAATATCTCGTGAACAATTCTAGGTCACCCAAAGGTGGTCAAGTGATTCTAGAATGGTAGCCATAGCTCTAAGCTTTAATCTAGAGTTCTAACTCTAAATTAGGTTTATGTCTAACATAAATATTTTGACCAAATTACAAGCACATTGTGTTTATATTTCCAAAGCATTCTAACACAATTTATTAGCCTTATTTCAATATTAAGCTATGTGATCATGCATCTAATATACAAATGAACATAGCTTAGGAGAAGATCAAACATTACCTAGTAAGCTTGATGCAAGATCCAATCTACCTCTCCTTTATTGAAATTGTTGGAGAACCACCAAGGTGTGCAAGCTTGATTCCAAGATCCAATCTTGTTTCCAATTCTACCAAGCTTCACTTCAAGATCCAATCTTGATTTCTCCTAAATGAAATACTGTAGAGACCTCACAAACTTCTCCAAACACTTCTCTAACTTAGGCTAATCTCTCTAAGAATTTTCTTATATTTTTACTTGTAATTAAAACCTTCATGAAGCCTGCTATTTATAGAAAAATTTAGGCAATTTTTAATTAATAAAAGTTGTAATCAACTTTTAAGTGGTCTTAATCTATTATTCCATATGTGTATAATTAGATGTGACTAATCTTCATTGTCTCATACTTTAATTTAATCCAATTAAATCAAACCAATGATTATGAAATATATTAGTTAAATGTTTGCCACCTTGATTTAATCCAATTAAATCAAGCCAAAACCACATATTATTATATACTTATAATTACTATAATATCCTCAAATGGTAGAGATAATTATGATTTTACAATTAACCCTTGTGTAATTATTGAATTAATCCAATAATCCAATTAGGTCAAAGTAGATAATCAATGTTATCCAATAACACTTGATAATCTTAGTTGATAATTATAATATCGAAAATTATCTTTTATAAAAATAATCGGCTACCCAAGTTCTCAACGAGTACACTTCATATTGGACTATCTAAGTTCAGACATGTTTGTCATATAAACCTAGCTAATATGTATTTAATTCGGCCAGCTCTGAATTCGTGAAGAACACGAACGTCCTTTCTGAACTATACAAGTCGAGTTCATCACATATGTTTAACAATCCTTCTGTCGTAGGCTATCCCGAGTTGTGCTTAGGAACGTAGAATACACCGTCAAATTTCCAAGACGCACATCTCATGTTGACATGTCCATGATTCTTTACAACTGATGTGATCCACCCTAGGTGATCAATTTTGGCCAAAGTCTTTAAGAATCGTGACTTTACTGATATGGATAGCTAAACCCCTTATGGTACACATACAGGCCGATGGATCCTATCTTACTTTGCACTTGGTCATTGAGTGCATCGGTCCACACCCAATGAACATCTAGAGGCCAGACCATGAAAGGTTTCTGATATACATGGAATCAAAGTGTGGAGGATCTCAAACAAAATCAATGTTATCATATAGTCAAAGGATTACATATGCTACTCGACTTGAGAAGATTCCTGTTGACGGTGGTGTATACTTCCAATTATTAAGAATTGCCTGTGAGTCGTTCAATATTCACTTCAACGAATACCCATATGTCTATAAGAGTTTCCAAAACTCATAGTACATTAGGTTAAACCATTAGAACTCCAATTCCAATAAACGACATGTGCTAGTCTTCTAGGTTATAACAATTCGACCGTATTCCAAAATCAACGATTAGGAATATTTACTTTAAGAATAGTTTACACCTAGTGTCAATACTATTCTAAGGTCGATGTCATTCTTAGTATATCTATACATCAATCTAATATGCATAATGACAATACCATTAATGAGGTATGAAATAAAAAATGTAGTTATTTTAATAATAAATAATAAAATATACAATTCAGATTGACACTCCAAGCACCAACTAAATCAGATATAAACGTCAAATCTCTTTTGGTATAATCACATCAACATATTTATTAGCGATTTCTCATAACACTTATAACTTACTTCTATAGCGTACCACGGACCCATGAATTGAATATATTAATAATCTCATATTGAATACCTATCAGTTGTTTATAGAACTAACAGATCCTTTCTTGACATACAGGATATCCTGAAAATCAGTCCACACCTGACAAACAGTAGGAGGTATGACCTAAATAGGTCAATGATGTGACTGCCATCAAAGTGTGTAGGATAAATTACTGACCAAGTAAAGTAAACCTTGACCATAAACTGTTTAAGAATGACATTGTTATGATACAACTCAATGTCAGTTACGACGCTTTTGCAATTGTATGATAACTAATCATTTTAAGGTCAATTACATCTTTACCATATACTAAAAGAAGTTATATTAAATAAAATTTTTATTTTATTTATAATAAAATATTTACATAAGTATTTACAGGGAAATATATAAGAAATTAGCGCTCTGAGCTCCAACCCTAACAGAAATATCACAGTACCGGTCACTCATAGAGAGAAATCGAATAAATTCGGTGGAGCAAACTTCAAACAATGGTAGAGTGAAATGTTTTTCTACCTAACAACACTGCAGCTGGCTAAATATCTCAAAGAAGCTCCTTCGGGTCATGTGGAGAGAGAAACAGAAATAGCCAAGCAACTGCGAGTTGAGGTATAGTCGCAAGACAACTTTTTGTGCAAGAAATACCTCTTGGGAGGACTTGACAATACCCTGTAAGGCATGACTTTGGTAAAGATTCTCTAGGAATCTTTTGAGAAGAAATACAAAATAGAGGATCTCACACAGAAGAAATTTATCGTGGGTAAGTTTATGGACTACAAAATGATAGATTCAATGACGATAATGTCTCATTTGGGTGAACTGCAGTTGATCATTCATGAAATATTGGATGAATGAATGAAACTCTGTGAGACATTTCAAGTTGCCACAATTATTGAGAAGTTGCCTCTATCATAGAAGGACTTCAGGAGTTATTTGAAACACAAGAAGAAATAGATGAGTCTTGAAGACCAATGAGTTCGGTTGCGAATTGAAGTTGACAATGGGAAGTACGAGAAAGCTAGCTACAAGACTATGGAGTATAAGGCCCACATCGTCGAGGGTGGAAATGGTAGCCGAAAGAGAAAAAATAGTGGAGTTGATTCTTCCCAAGCAAACAAGAAGTTCAATGGGAACTGTTACGTCTATGGAAAAAGCAGTCACATGGAAAAAGACTGCAGAAACAATAAGTCTATGGACAAAGGCAAGAAAAAGAAAAATGAGGTTTGTGTCATTAAAGATGAGCTATTAACTGCTGAGATCTTAGAGTTGAACCTCTCACCAGTGGTAACCGACGCCAACTTGGTTGAGGACCTAAAAAAATGGTGGATAGACATTGGGGCTTCTCGCCATATATGTGCATATATCAATATATTTTCCTCATTTCAGAAGGTCGATGGTGGTGATCATCTGACCATGGAAAACTCGTCTACCTCTAGAATGGTTGGGCAAGGCTCAGTGGTTTTGAAGATGACATATATGAATGAGGTTACATTGAAAAATATTTTGCATGTTCCTGATAGTCGGAAGAAATTGGTTTCAGGTTCACTCCTTAGCAAGAATAGCTTTAAGCTTATATTTATTTATGACAAGTTTATACTTACCGACATTATAGAATATTTTGCATGTTTCTATACATAGACATTATAGAAAATGATGTCTATGTGAGGGAATGATACCTCACCGAGAGCCTTTTCAAATTCATTGTAATGACTGTCAATCGAAACATTGCTAATAATAATAAAGCTACATCTTCTGGTTATATTATTGAGTCACACAATATATGGCATGGTATGTTGAGGCATGTTAATTATGATATAATGCATAATTTAATTAACATGAACCTTATACCTAAATTTATAATTGATAATCAATATAAATGCGAAGAAGTTTTAAAGCAAAAATGAATATAACGTCATTTCATTCCATAAAATGAAGTTCTGAACTCTTGGAACTTATCAACACCGATGTGTGTGATATGAATGTTGTGCAAACAAGAGGCGATAAAAAGTATTTTGTCACATTTATAAATGACAACACAAGATTATGTTATGTGTATTTGTTAAGAAGCTAAGATGAAACTATTGAGAGCTTTATACACTATAAGAACAAAGTTGAAAATCAACTTGGCAATAAAATCAAAAGAATCAAGAGTGATAGGGAGCTGTATATATGTCACCATTCGATAAATATTGTTCCAATCATGGAATTATTACGAAACTACTGCTCCTTATTCACCTCAATAAACTGTGATTGTAGAACGTAAAAATCGAATATTGAAGGAAATGATGAATGCCATGTTGACAAGCTCTGGTTTACCCCAAAACTTGTGGGGGAAAGCATTACTTTCCGCTAACTACGTTTTGAACAAGTTACCACACAAAAGATTGGACAAGACACCATATGAATTGTGAAAATTTCATGCACCTTCCTACAAATATCTGAAAAAATGGGGTATCTCGCCAAAATGATGGTTCCTAACCTAAGAGTGTGAGAATATGACAAAAAATAGTTGACTGTATATTCATTGGATATTCTCAAAATAGTAGCCTGTATCGATTTTTAGTACATAAATATCAAATTCCTAATATCAATACAAATATGATAATTGCGTCAATGAGTGGGACATTCTTTGAAGAGATATTTCCTTGTAAAGAAAAATTAAGAACAGAGTCTCTCAAAGAACCATTGATACTGCAACAAGTTAACCAAGAATCAGATCAACATGAAAATGTTGAGGAAAATTAACATAGACGTAGAAAAAGAGCAAGAACGTCTAAGTCATTGGGACCTGATTTTCTGACATACTTGTTAGAAAATAAGCCTCAAAGTTATAAAGAAACAATGTCTTTTTCGGAGGCACCTTTGTGGAAAGAGGCTATCAATAACGAGATTAATTATATCCTTCAAAATCATACTTGTGAATTGGTTGATCTTCCTCCAGGTTGAAAGCCATTGGGCTACAAATGGATTTTCAAACGGAAAATGAAGCCGGATAGATCAATAGATAAGTACAAGGCCAGACTTATCATAAAATATTATAGAAAAAAAAAGGCCTTAGTTACTTTGATACCAATTCCCCAGTGATCCGTGATCCGTATCATTTCATAAGAATGCTTATAGTAATAGTAGCTATATTTGGTCTTGAAATACATCAGACATATGTAAAGACAACATTCTTTAATGGTGAATTGGATAAGGAGATCTACATGGAACAACTGAAAGGTTTCAATGATGATGGACAAGAACACAATGTGTGCAACTTGTAAAATCTTTATACAGATTAAATAAGAACCTAACAATGACATGAGAAATTGACAAAGAAATTTTATCAAGTGGATGCAAAATCAATGAGTGTGATAAGTGTGTATACACTAAATCAACTCAAAAATGATATGTCATTTTGTCTCTATATAGACGATATGCTGATTCTAACGACCGGCAGTTCTTACTACTGCCTACAGTGATACCGTTACGTACGAGGCAAAGGTATGTAAAATAAATTAGGATAGACTTAAATATACTTATGAAATGAATTTGGAGATGATCGGTAAACTTCTCGAAGTCCCGGGACGGGACTGTATCGTGTTTATCTTGAACCGCCCATAGTATTTTGGGCATACCTTTTTCATATAATCTCCAAATTTTATGAATTTTATATCATTGAAGAGCTTAGATCTAAATCTACACCTTTTGTGTTAAACATTTTTCCAAATTCGGACCAGAACCAGGTCAAAAACGCAAGTCAAATTCTGGATGAATAGTGATTTCATGTCTAAATGGAATTTCTCAAATTTTCCCCAAGTTTCTACACTTTTCTTCACTTTGCAAAAATATCTATTTAGCCCACTATATAAATGAGCCATTATTTAGAAATTTCATAAAATTTCATAAAATTAAGAAAAAAAAATAGAAAGAATAGAGGAATACTGTGAGAAGAAAGAGAGGGAATAAGAAGAAAAAGAAGAAGAGGAAATGAAAGAAAGGAAGAAGATAAGAGAAAGAAAGGATAGAAAACCTTGACATCCATGGAAGACTTGGAGACTAAAGGAAAATCAAGAAAATAGAGGTAAGAATCCATGACCCAAATCTTGAATTTTTGATTTTTGGTAGTATGGATGATTTCAAGATGATAATATCATGTTTTGGGTTCAAATTGATGAAATTATGAGTTTAAGGGTTGATGATTTGGTGATTAGATATTTGGGTTAAAGAATGTTGAGTTTTTGGTTTAAATATGTTATGCATTATATGTATAAATTGAAATTGATTCTTGATTAATGGAAGGATAAAACATGTTTAATGAGGTGTTGAATGATATATAGATATTGGTTTGTGGTTTGGAAGTGTTGGAAATGAGTATAGATTGAATAAATGGAGTTTGGAGAAGAAACCGGAAATTATGCAAGTCAGTTTTAAGTCCCCAGTTTCATCCTAACGCGTTAGAAACCACCTTTAGGGACTCGTAACAAGTTATCCTCATGTTCTATATCAAAATTAGGTTTACCACAAGTCTTACGCATATAATTTTCGAGCAAATCTTTAAGTATCAAAGTTATTTGATTACGTTGATTCTAATTAAGTTCCTACCATAGGTTATCCACATGAATCACAGTTCTTTTTTATCAAGGATCCAGTACCAGCCAGAATTGATCACAGTGAGTGGACATATTTCGAAATCCAGATTTTTAGCAAATAGTTTTCAGAAATCTGATTTTAGAGACAGTTTTCAGAAACTAGAGTTTCAAAAGTAGTTTTTAGAAAGATAAAGCTTTCACAGCAAATTTGCATATAAAGATGTTTTTATTGAAAACTGGGGTTTTGAAATCAAGTTTTTATTTCATTTTTTGATTTAGTCCACTCACTTAGATCGTATAGCGATCTAACCCCTCCCCAGTCTTTATTGTTTTGTAGGGATTCTAGAAGGACAAGCTCGGGAGGATGGATACTGATGCAGTCACCAGAGATGGAGTCCACCAGTATTGAGTCTAATAGCATGAGAGTCCAGTCAGTGTCAAAGTAAAAGATTCTTGTATACACTAGTGAAGTACGATTTTTATGAGTATCTGTTAATATGTGTAAATAAAAGTATTTAGAGTACACGACATAAGGAATAAAAGTATTTTAAATTGAGTTATAGTTTCATGCATGACTTTGCATTTGTTTAGAATACAGTCAGAAGGTCAGAGGCTTATGGGGTTAGTACCGTTATCCCTGCCGGTAATATTTCCCAGATCGGGGATGTTACAAAGATGGTATCAGAGCATGGTCTAGGGAGTCAGTGACTGCAGTGGGTAGAGTGCTGGGGTCTTGTATACGTAGTATGTCCGGGATACCCCGTATATGAGGCACTACCTTTCCAGTATTCGATCCTCGAGTACGTCCTCAAAGCTTTACAGACAGGTTAGTAAATATTTCCCAGCTATTTGAATTCCTTTTCCTCACTCTAGTTAAGGATCATTCCGTAGTCATCCTAGACTATTCCCCGAAATTTCGAATAAACTAGGGAACCAAATGATAAGTCTCAAAGAAAGTTGAAAAGAAGGCCAAGAAGAAAAGAAAAGCTAGAAGAAAAGATACATAAATGCTTGAACCAGTTAGAAACAGAGATGAATAGAGATAGAATGAAATAGAAAAGCTTATTGATATCCACCTAAAAGAGTATGAAGAGAAATATAAGGCTAGAAGAGAAGTAAGACAAGATAGATGATATAGAATCAGAGCAGTAAGTAAAACACTAGAACCCATAGTAGTAAAAGAGAATAAGGAAAGCCCCAACAAGTATTAGAGTTGCCTAGTAGACTTAAGATTCCTTTCCTACTCAGGAAATTCTTCCAAGAAATCCAATAGTCTTCAAAATCTTCTTATAGAGGATGAATTTCCCCGAGTAACGAAGAATAGCCAGAGAAACAACATAATTAAGAAACCTAGAATAGTATTGAGAGCCCTAATGAACCTAGATATCAAAAGATGATTTAAACAACTCCAGAAACCTAAACTCCGACCCAGATCCTTAAATGAGAAACATGAATTGCTATTCATATTACCTATAGCAATCCAATAGAGATAAAATCTTAGATTACCTAGTCTTCAAATTCTTCAATGAGACCAGATAAAGAAGTTGCCCTGATAGAGCCTACCTCATAGGCGTAGATAATCATACGAGATCTGACAAGAGTTCACCCAGGAATTTGGAAGGTAGATCAGTCCAAAGTTAGTAGAAATCCATGAGAATATATAGAAATAGACCCGTGAAGATAAGGAGAGTTAGAAATGACAAAAGCAATAGTATGAAGTGTAAAAAAAAAGAGCACCATAGCCGAAACCTACAGCAAGGATGGAGAATAACGATTTGGGAAGCAGAAGTAAGATAAAGGAGTAGATAGAGATAGAGGAATAGAAATAGATAAGAAATGGAGGAATCTATGGAAGTATGAATTGGAGATATGGAGTTAAGTAATAAATGATAATACTGAGACTAGTTGCAAAGATAAGCATAGTAAGATTAGAACAGAACAGAATATGAATAGATCGAAGAAAAGGTTATTCCCTCAAGAAATATGTCATTCTTACTTAGAAGAATTCCTCCGAGTCGATTCAATATCCCTAAAACTATCTCGTATAGGTAGCGAATCCTATGATTAACCAAAGACCGTTATAAGATGAGAAAAGTAAGAAAATCAAGAACGATCAAAGAACTTTCTAATGTCACAAAATGCCAATAGAGAAAGAGAGACTTTAGGTCCTTCGAAACTCAACTTGTAGGCAAACCAAATGAAACGACGATTGGAATAATAGTTAGCTTTCCATAGTCAAGAGATCCAATAGATATGACTTTTACTTACCTAGATTTCCACTTCTTCGAGATACCAATTAAAGAAGTTATCCTGATAGAGTCTATATCATACCATTCCTACATGAGCAATAGACTCCATCAGGACATAAAATACTAGAACAAGGATAAAGAAAATGTCCGAGGCATAGAAAAAAGAACTATTGAGATGAGAACAGCTCCTATTGGTATAGACGACCATGAGGAAAAACTCAATGGGGTTCTATTTTAAGAAATAAAGAGGATTTTGACAAAGAACATCCACCTAGGAGAAAGATCAAAGAAGTTTTGAAAATATTAAGAAGGAAAAACAAAGACAGTTCAAAGATTAAGGAAGTCAGAGTAAGGATTACTAGTCCAGCAAAAGATCACTAAAAGTCAGATATCGTAGAAACCACAGATAAGCTAAGCCAGTAAAGATTCGTAGGAAAGTATAAGAATAAGTATAAGAATAGGCTTATAAGATTGGAGGTATTTAAGAAAGTGATAAGAGTATCAGTATGGACGATAGGACAAAGTGATCAAATCAAGGTTTATAGCAAGAACATAAGGATGAAATTTAAGAAACAAATAGAAAAAATGACTCACAAATAGTCTTAATAGTAAGAAGTATGGTAAGGAAACATAATATGCAGATGGTATGAGGATTATGAGGAGTACCAATGAAGTAATTGAATCAATAATAGTTGTAGGACCCTAGAACTTAGTAAAGGAAAGAACCTGCAAATGAGAACAATTAAAGATCAAACAAATCACGAGATGGATCGATAACTGGGTGATGAATCTAAAGAAGCATGGACTAGGAACTTGAAAAAGGGAAGTTTTAACACTATGTTGAGAAGGATTCGTAGGGATATAGTGAGAAACTTATAAAAGAACCTCATGGTATTAAGAAAAGAAGGATTTTAGGAAGAATAAAGTGTATGAATCAAAAAATAAAGAGTCGAAGGACTAGGATTAGGAATGAACCTTTGTAGTAGAATAAATTCATAAGAAAAGATAGTAAAAGGGATTAAAGAAGTATCCAAAGGAAGAATTTAGTATCTACAGGTAGACCCGGCCGGCGGTTCGGAACCGAACCCGAACCGGCCGGTTTCCGGTTCCACACTTAAGTGGAACCGAACCTAAAATCGAACCAGAATCGAACTGGTTCGGTTATTTTTTTTTAATTATTTAGAAAATTATTAATTAAAAAAAATGAGATTAAATTTATAAATAAAAATTTATTACATTGAAGAGCTTGAGCTTAAATTTTTAAAAATTTAAGTTGCCTACGTATCCTCCAAGGGTGAGAGGAATCAAAGCTCACGTAGTTCCATTACAAGTTTAAGACATATCCCCTTTGTAAATTATAATTTTACAATTATCAATCATCATTATCAGTTGATCCTTCGGCTCCGGTTCCGCTTGCACTTGTTGCAGAAGCATTATCGAACAAATCTTCAAAATCATCGGGGGCATCTTCTTGTTGTCTCAGATCAGCTCGAGTCCAATCATCCACACAAGCTGTTGCTTCTAGAGTGCTTGGATGTAATGAAGATCGCCTAGCTTCCAATATATTACCTCCCAAGCTGAAGGCTTGCTCAACCGCAACGGTGGAAATAGGTGCTGCCAAGATCTCTTTAGCAATAATAGATAAAACATGATATATATTTTGATGCCGGTTCCACCATTCAAGGATTTTAAAATTTTTACTGCATAGACTTTCATTAGAAAACTCAAAATTTGTAGATAAATAATTATCTAATTCATGATTATTAGTTGTCGTATCCCTAGATTTTTTATTTCGTTGCAATAACCAACGATCCCCTGCGCTAAGTCTTGTTTGAATTACCGGTTCGCTACTACTAGATTGACCTAATGTTCCTAAGTTATATCTTACAATATAATCATTAAATAAAATAATTAAATCACTTCTTAATTTCGTCATTATGCTCGTAATATCAATGTCATCTAATATTCCTAAATAACCATAGTAAGCTTGTAAACCACCATTCAAACCTTCTAATTTAAATCTAGGATCAAAAACAGCAGCAATAAGATAAAGTAAAGGAATTTCTCTAAAATAATGCAACCATTTTACCTTCATAACAGTAATGGCTTCGAGCAAAACAATATCATTAGGATCTTCACTGTCAACATGCTTATCGAGAGTGCCAACAATATTCAAACTCTCAAGAAGAAATAAATGTGCTGTAGGATAATAAACACCGCTAAAAACTAAAGTAGCATCATTAAATACTCTTAAAATATCTAAATTTTTTTCACAAATATCCCATTGACTAGGATATAGTGTGATATTTTGAACATGTTGAGAAAAAAAACTACATAATGCATCTTTGTATTGAAATGCTTGACATAAAAGAAAATAAGTAGAATTTCAACGTGTTGGAACATCTCTAGAAAATTTAATCGGTTTAATACCATTTATTTTACAAAACTTGGTCCATTCTCTCCTAACTTGAGAATATGACCAAATACAGTTAAATGCCATTTTAATTGGATCAAGGAAAGGAGATAATAATTTTAGACCGTCTTGCACACATAAGTTTAGGACATGACATGTACAACGAATATGAAAAAATCGACCTCCTAAATTTGGTTGACATATTTCTTTTAAATCATTGATGGATGCAGTATTTGCAGATGCATTATCAAATCCAATTGTTAAAATTTTTTCTCCTAAACCATATTCATCAAAAATTACCTTCATCATTCTATAAATATTGTGTGCAGTATGTTGGTCATCAAAAACTCTAAATGCAATTAGTCGTTTTTGCATGGTAAATGATGCATCAATCTAATGACAAGTCACACCCATGTACGAGTGTGTTTGCCAATGGTCACTCCAAATATCAGAACATATAGAAATACGACCTTTCATCCCTTTAAATATTTCATTTAAAATAATTTTACCATCTTTATATAATTTGAAAATATGACGTTTTGTTGTGTTTCGAGTCATTCTACATGCAGCAGGGTTTAAAGCATTATGCACGTAATTAGTAAAATGAAATTTTTCACCAAAGCTTAAAGAAAGATGTGCCATACAAGTTAATTTCGCAAATTTTTCTCTATTTTTTGCATCAGAATATTTAAATAAATCTACATTACTCGTACCTCTACTAGATGATGCGTACCTGGCCATTTGAGTCTGCGTCGTATCAATGCCAAATTCAACCGGATGATGTTTCTCCATGTGCTTGATCATATTGCCGTATCCACCAGAAAATTTATAGATAACCCCACAATAGTTGCAAATTGCTCGTTGTGAACCATCTTCTAGGCGTTCCAAAGTAAAATGAATTTTGAAAATATCGGAGGACCGAGCCTTAACTTCTCTTCTCCGTGATTGTGCACTGACACTATGGCCGCTCTCTTGGGTTGGCATATTTGACATTATGTTCTCGGATGAGCTTGCCATTTTTTTTTTGAGAAATTAGGAAGAAAATAAGAAAATTGAATAATTGCGATGCGAATGATAACAAATTAACAACTAAATAAATTGTATTGAAGTAAGATTGAGAATAAGAGAATTATAGAAAATGAGAGAGTTGAGAATTTGGTGTGATGAAATTATGAAAAATGAATCCTATTTATAGAATTTTAGAATTTTTTTGATACCAAAAATGCCCCTAAATATAACCGTTTTATTACCGTTATTAGGGGTACATTAGTAATTTTTATTTTATATAATAAAAATAAATTTTTTTAATAAATTTTTTTTTGGCAGGGAGCCAAACGGCTCCCTGCATCCCCCAACGGCTACTAGCCGTTGGGGGAATTAGGCCCCAACGGCTAGTAGCCGTTGGGGGTCGTAGGGTTCCTGTTGGAACCCTACGGTTCCAACAGGAACCCGACGGTTCCAACCGGAACCGTTCGGTTCCGGTTGGAACCGTCCGAACCGATGGAACCGTACGGTTCCACCGGTTCGGACCGGTTCGAGTTGGGGTGGAACCCCAACCGAACCGGTCCAATTCCGGTTCGATTCCGGAACCGGAACCGAACTGGTTGGAACCGGAACCGGAACCTTCCGATTCCAACCGGTTCGGTTCCGGTTCGGTTCCGGTTCTGAACCGGAACCGTGGCCGGGTCTATCTACATGAAATTAAGCGATAGAAAAGATAAGAAGATAATATAAGGATTACGACAGAGGGTACTTCTAGAGAGGGACTTGTATAAGATGTAAAGTGAGTAGATAAGAATGACCGGGAGTAAAGTTAGAAAAGGTAGAGGTTTTGGTCGTAAAACCCAGTGTAGGAAAAGACATCAGACAGTTATACACGAAAGCTCTAGGTAAGGGCATATATCATCAAAACACCAAGACTACAAAATTAAATCCCACCCTCCCAACCCTCGACCGATACCGATAAAAAATGGAGCGGAAGTGCAACCTTGAAATACTCCAGGAACAAGTACAAGAGTAATGATATAAGAAAAGAAAAGATAGTCCAAGTACTAGATGTAAAGAGAAACAATTAGGTAAAGTAATAAGAGAATAAGTAGTAACTAAGTATATGATAAGAATGTAAATGACAAGTGTTAAGGATAATCAATGACATATGAGAACATGTATCTTTCAAGTAGAGAAAGAAGATATGACTTATAATAGATACAGATAGAGAATAAAGTACAAAAAAATAAAACAAAATCAACAAGATAGTCGATACTAGTAAGGAAGATGAGTTGAGATAAAAGAATAAAAAGGGAAAAATCAAAAAGATGAGGTTTAAAGATGAAATTCGTGAATGAACAAGTGAGACTTTTGGAGAGAGAAATGAAGTTGTTAAATTAGGGTAGTACCAAAGTAAGATAGTAGTCAAACGATGACAGAGATTTCAAGAAGTTAAGATTTGAGGATATGATCAGTATGTGAAGAAGAAATCCAGGTAAAAGCTAGAAATATAGATCAAGAAAATTCTTAGTCGAAAACAGAATAAAATGTAGGATGGAAAGAATGCTGAGGAAAATTTAAGGAATGGAACTGTAAAGATACAACAGTGGCAGAAAAGATACATATCGATAAAAAATGATATAGTAAGTAATAACAAGAAAGGTTCTAGTTAAATAATTATATGAGGAAGTTAGCCCTAGTCTAAGATAATTAAGCCATTACGGGCTTGGGATAATTTTAGTAGCGGATACGAGTGGTTTGGTAAATTGGTAGTATAGTACCAACATGAAAAAATAGGTTGATGAAAAGCGGCCATTGAATAAGAAAAGCTTAAATACTACTGAGGGTTGAAAATAAATATAGGGAGTTGATAGTCGAGTGATGATAAATATCAAGTATAGATATGAGGTATTAGAATCTTTGGTGAAAGCCAAGGTGTTAGTTATTAAGAATTGGCACAAGTTAGGGAAATATAGGGAATAAGTGAAGGCCTAGAAGAAAGAAATCTTAAAAATAAGGAATATAAGATATATCAAAAGAAAAGATAAAGTTTAGTAGCATCTTTGGATATTCACGAAGTTAAGAAGATCACAAGTAGACGCTAGAGACGATTCAAGGACGAATCCTATTTAAGAGGGGAGAATTTGTAACGTCCGGTAGTTCTTACTACTGCCTATAGTGATACCGTTACGTATGAGGCAAAGAAATGTAAAATAAATTAGGATGGGACTTAAATATACTTATGAAATGAATTTGGAGATGATCGATAAACTTCTCGAAGTCCCGGGACGGGACTGTATCGTGTTTATCTTGAACCGCCCATAGTATTTTGGGCATAACTTTTTCATATAATCTCCAAATTTTATGATTTGTATATCGTTGAAAATCTTAGATCGAAACCTACAACTTTCACGTTAAACATTTTTCCAAATTCGGACCAGAATCAGGTTAAAAAATGCAAATTAAATTCTGGATGAATAGTGATTTCATGTCTAAATGGAAATTTCTCAAATTTTCCCCAAGTTTATACACTTTTCTTCACTTTGCAAAATATCTATTTAGCCCACTATATAAATGAGCCACTATTTAGCAATTTCATAAAATTTCATAAAATTAAGAAAAAAAAAATAGAAAGAATAGAGGAATACCGTGAGAAGAAATAGAGGGAATAAGAAGAAAAAGAAGAAGAAGAAAGGAAAGAAAGGAAGAAGAGAAGAGAAGGAAAGGATAGAAAATCTTGCCATCCATGGAAGACTTGGAGACTAAAGGAAAATCAAGAAAATGGAGGTAAGAATCCATGACCCAAATCTTGAATTTTTGATTTTTGGTAGTATGGATGATTTAATGATGATAATATCATGTTTGGGGTTCAAATTGATGAAATTATGAGTTTAAGGGTTGATGATTTGGTGATTAGATATTTGGGTTAAAGAATGTTGAGTTTTTGGTTTAAATATGTTATGAATTATATGTATAAATTGAAATTGATTCTTGATTAATGGAAGGATAAAGCATGTTTAATGAGGTGTTGAATGATATATAGATATTGGTTTGTGGTTTGGAAGTGTTGGAAATGAGTAGAGATTGAATAAATGGAGTTTGGAGAAGAAACCAGAAACCTGGAAATCGGCAGCGCGTCGCGACGCAGAGGATCTGTGCATCGCGACGCAAGAGTGAAGACCAGGGTGGGAAGCAGGCGTCGCGTATCGCGACACAGAAGGACTGCGCGTCGCGACGCGAGACAGAAATTATGCAAGTCAGTTTTAAGTCCCCAGTTTCATCCTAACGCGTTAGAAACCACCATTAGGGACTCGTAACAAGTTATCCTCATGTTCTATATCAAAATTAGGTCTACCACAAGTCTTACGCATATAATTTTCGAGCAAATCTTTAAGTATCAAAGTTATTTGATTACGTTGATTCTAATTAAGTTCATACCATAGGTAATCCACAGGAATCACAGTTCTTTTTTGTCAAGGATCCAGTACCACCCAGAATTGATCACAGTGAGTGGACATCTTATCTTTTATCTGATTTTTATTTCGCATTTTCATACCAGACTTACATTTTATACTTTAGGGCGTTAGAATTTATTTATTACAGTTATTTCATGAAATTTATGTTTTAGGTTATATTATGAGTATAAATGTTCTCAAAACATGATTTTTATGTTTTCGGGGCATGAGGTAAAACCTCACCCTAGTATGTAACTTGAGATACAGTTGGAATTGACCGATACAGAGAGCATGTGCATATGTTGAGGATTGAGGGGACGCTCTCAGATCCTCTAGACGGGCTAGGGGGACGGTGATACGTAATGCCCCTGGACCCCAGTTTGAGCTTGGGTGGTAGCATAGATTCACACCCCAGCTCCAATTTGTGGCTTGGGGGACGGCGATACGTAACTCCCCAAGACCACTAGTTTCCGAGACAATATTGGCATGCTTTAGGGGACGGCGATACGTAACACCCCAAAGTCATGGATTTGCATTAATGGATCCAGTTCGGCGTATGAGGGGATGACGATACGTAACGCCCTCATACGTCTAGGTTTTCAGACAGAGATACAGATTTCAGAAAAGCTTTCAGATTTCAGATTTCATACAGTTTTCAGAGCTTCAGTACACAGATTTCGAAATCCAGATTTTTAGCAAATAGTTTTCAGAAATCTGATTTTAGAGACAGTTTTCAAAAACTAGAGTTTCAAAAGTAGTTTTTAGAAAGATAAAGCTTTCAGAGTAAATTTGCATATAAAGATGTTTTTATTGAAAACTGGGGTTTTGAAATCAAGTTTTTATTTCAGTTTTTGATTTAGTTCACTCACTTAGATCGTATAGCGATCTAACCCCTCCCCAGTCTTTATTGTTTTGTAGGGATTCTAGGAGGACAAGCTCGAGAGGATGTATACTGATGCAGTCACCAGAGATGGAGTACACCAGGATTGAGTCTTATAGCATGAGAGTCCAATCAGTGTCAAAGTAAAAGATTCTTGTATACACTAGTGAAGTATGATTTTTATGAGTATCTGTTAATATGTAAATAAAAGTATTTAGAGTACACGACATGAGGAATAAAAGTATTTTAAATTGAGTTATAGTTTCATGCATGACTTTGCATTTGTTTAGAATACAGTCAGAAGGTCAGAGGCTTATGGGGTTAGTACCGCTATCCCCTGCCGGTAACATTTCCCAGATCGAGGATGTTACACTGATAATTGGTAGCAATCATGAGATAATTCATTCTACAACGAGAGTATTGACCAACAAATTTAACATGAAAGATTTAGGAGTAGTTGATGTGATCATATGAATTAGTATTTCCATAACATCAGAGGGATAAATATTATATGGGGCTCAATATGTTGAGAAGAGACTTGAGAAATATAACAAATGAGATCTAAACGTAGCTAGAATTCATGTAGACCTAACTATTCATTTGTCAAATAATATTGGTTCAAGCGTATCGCAATTAGAGTATATGAGAAACATAAAAAGTCTGATATATCTTACAAATTGCACACGACCTCATATCGCTCAAGCTGTAAACAGACTTAGTAGAAATACAAGTAATCCATGACATAACCACTCGAAAGCCATAGGAAGAGTTTTGAGGTATCTGAGAGAAACTTAAAAATATGGTATGCATTATAAAAGATATTTTGTTGTTCTAGAAGGATACAGCGATGCTAACTGAAAATTTAATAAAGTGGATTCCAAATCCACAAGTGGATTTATTTTCAAACTTGGTGGTGCAGTTGTGTTATGGAAATATGTGAGGGAAACATGTATTGTCAGTCTAATATGGAGTCTGCATTCATAATAATAGATAAAACAGCGGAAGAAGCGGAGTGACTTCAAATTTTCTTAGAGGATATTCCAAGTTAAGCACATATCAATCGGATGTCCCACTACCGAACAAATCCCATAAACGTGTGCTGTTTGCATATTACCTATAGCCATTTGACGAATAAGAGTTGTTAGACTCGCAATTTGTTGTTCAAGGGATGAGCCATTTATCTTATTATTATTTTTAGAGGGAATATCGAGCCTAGTGCCAAATTATTACGAATTGGAAACCATATTTGCAATCAAGGTCCTCATGGCCTCTGGAGTTTTATCCACCAAGATTCTTCAAAATTTGGTGTGCTGTCATAGGCAACCAAAAATAAAACCTAAACTTGTAAAAATAAATATAGTAGTGCGAGTAAGGATTGTTCTCATAATGAGTGTCTAGTCTAATTTATGGCACATGAATAAAAGGAATTAGAGGGCATTTGGAATTTAACTTACACAAGTTTAATAAACACAACTAAAGAAATATTCAAATCAAAGTATTAAAGTCAATCAAGAAGAGAGAAATAATTGGTTTATGTCAACATCCACCATTGGATTTTACAACTGATCATTAATGAAAAAATATATCAGCTCACACATTTAATATTCATGGTTGTAACTATTTTTCTATCTCTCATAAGTCATCGTTAATTAGAAAACAAGTGATCTAATTAACCCAAACTACTAAACAACATGAGACAAACACTAAGGTTTAATTTAGTGGCAGCCTTAAGAATTGGAGAAATCGATGAAGTTAAACAACACAAACACAAGCGGTTGTATTTAATTTAGTAGTGTGTTCTTCCAAAAGTTTAATAGTTTATAATGCAGCAAATCATTAAACCTTAGTTGCTTCTTAAGTTAGGTGAATCAATCAATTACAGATTTGATATCTAACATAGATTTGATATCTAACATAGCAACATATTGCAACGAAAAATAAATTAGTAGGCTTCTTAGCAATCAAACGACATAATCATGAAATAAAGCATAGAAGAACATTCGATACTCAAAGCATAAATTAAACAAAGAAAATAAATTAGATCTCACATTTGTATTGATCTCAATGTTTCAGCTTCCTTTGACCAAACACAAAATTCTAGCCACACATGGCAAACATAAAAACTCAAAGACGAATTCTTATCTTTATTTTTCTCTTTGTGTGTTATGTCTAATGAGGGTTTAAGCCTCCTTTTATATATAAATAATGTTCTGTAACACCCCGTCCCGCAAGAGAAAGGACGCCACCGACAAGCGACGGGTTGCCCTATCGCCTTCAACCTCGGGAAACACACATAAACAGACTCCATAATCAAACATTCACAACATACGATACATATTCACTCCTTCAGAACATGCACTTCATATCAAAATCATTCTCTCAAATCATATCAAATTCTTATCTCATATCAAGTACACATAAACATACACTCGACATCATGGCCTGACACACGACACAAATACAAGCACGAGGGCCTAGACACTGACACATGTGGACCGTGGTGTTAATGATTACTAATGCGCTTCCATCCATTCCAAGGCTTATCCTTAGAAGCAAGAACCTGAGATCTGTAAAACAGACACTAGAGAGTGGGGAATGTTAGATATTTAAAAGATCTGATGAGTGAACACGGAAAATAACGTAAAAATAATATATCATGTACATATAGCGGAAAAAATTACATCAAACCTGACCTGAAAAGTATAACAGAAATGAGAACCTATAACAGGAATATTACACAAATACACACTGAAACATATATCGTTAGCCTTTTATGAGATTGTAACTTATACAGAAAAAAGGATCACTACATATATCAAAATACATAATCCAAAACATGACCTGAAAACACGCCAGGACTCAAAGTACGTCAAGAGAAAACAAACTTATCGGAAAATAACGTCAACAGACATATTACTTCTTAGAACACTAACAATGTTGATAAAACTGACATCAGAAGACATAATTAAAATAACATCAAAATGGAAATGACAACAGAACTGAAATACGTCAAATGATCAAAGAGAACGTAAATAGAATCACAAATTGATTATCGAAACATAAGTCATGTGAATTGAAATCATAATTGAAAATTATATTCTGAAATCACATCGTCAAAAACATACAGGCATCCATTACCGGGTCAGGTTTAAAGACCGGGCAATGTTCGAACATGACCATGTCAATAAAGGGTAGTAGACTGTCATTTTTCGATGGTCAGATCCCCATAATAGGTGTCTTGGCAGAGCCGAAATGAAACATAACATCAGACATCATGGAGGGTCAAAAACTAAAAACATGACTTATGTTATCAGGCTACGTGATGAAAACAGATTTTCAGGCGCCTCGACGGAAATAATATTCTATGGTCATAAAACATCGAAAATATTTTTCAAGCGCTGAGACTTAAAATATATTATTTTCATACATTTTCAAAATTGGTATTCAGTAATCGTTTTTGTCAAAATTATTCTAAAATCATATTCATAAATATCAATAAAACATAAAATATGGTATCGTCAAAACCCACATATCAGAAGTATAGACTTACAGAACTGATATAGAACTGGCAAAAAACTATAACCAAAGACAGAAAACTAACGTCAGGACTCATATTAACTTCAACGAAAAACTAACATAAACAAATGAAGTCTTATAAACTGTAGATACGGGAAATATAAATCATAAACCGAAAGCATATTTAGAAAATATAAAACATTACCATAGACCAGAGACATAAACAAAAAATATAAACTAGATATATCCAGAATACGTAAACTGATAACATAACATTATACATAACAAAGGACAAAAACGGAAAAAAAAAGATACGTCAAAACATAAATTGATAACATAACGAAAAATCATATACGAAGTAAATATTAAGTTCAGAAACTATTTACGGTTTGCAAATACGAGAATTGAAAACTTAAACATAAACACGTGACAGAATACATAAATTACATTTCATATACATATACAGAAAACATCATATGACAAAAAATAATAACATGAGGAAAGGAAAAGGGTCCACTCACGGAACCGATGATCAAAAGTTGTTCCGCCAGAAAGTAATCTAAAATGTGTTCTTTCACGGAATCCATCACACTTCAGTTGTGACAAAACTATGATCTTGAGTCCAAGTATAGTTAGTATACTCAAACTAACAGTCTAATATGCTCGTGATGCATGAAATACTCATAACACGCCTACGTAACCGATACAGTTACCTGAGACATCTCAGATTGCAATCAACAGAACTTGCGACCAAAATCCCAAATTTGGCCAAAACACATGGCAACTCCAATTGCCTTTAATTAAAATCTACCTCAAAAAAATTATATTTCTCATTCCTAAGAAAACCACAATATGCAAGTTACGGGCTCTGATTGCCCAAACACAAAACCACAATAATAACGTTGGGCCATCCCAAACCCGTGGCCACGACCAACCCACACCCTTGTTGGCCAATCCAGCCAAACCTAAAGGTGTACTGTGTCATTAGACACTCATCTAAACACAATTAACTATCTAAACATGCAACCCCCCGAAAAATCAACATGGGTCCAAAATGAGTTTTCAAGGAAACCAAAACACATGCATACTAACCCTAATAATGTACATATCTTGCTAATATCAATCTAGGAAGCTTACTTAATCTTCATAAAGTTGGAAACCATGATAATGTTGGGGCAGTTGAGGAACCCCTCGGGGCGGATCGATGCCCTGGGCAGCGGAAATGGGTCTAACCCATGGAAATCAAGTATGTGTGTAATGTTTTATTACTTAATGAAATACTATATTCCATTACGAGTGTATAGGAAAAAACCGGGACTGAATCGGAGGCCGAAAGCTCCAGAACGAAGAAAAATAAAATTATCGAGTGCAGCGCAGCGCATACGCGCGCGCACTGTAGCGCCAGTCAAAACTTTTTTTTAAAAAAAAATTCATTTCTTTTTTACATTTAGCTCACTTTCCAATGAGCTGAATGGATTAGGGTATTTTACCCTAATCTATTCTGGTTCTTCTAAACATTTCAAAAACTTCTAAAATTAATTTTTAACATCAAAACCAACATCAACACATGTTATAGAATAAAAATCAAGTTTTTGAAAATATCAAATATTTTTACAAAAACGTAAATTTATTCTAAAAATGCATTTGCGTAAATTTTGAATCCAATACACAAACCAAATTAGAATCCCAATAAGAAATATATCTTGAATAATTCTAGGTCACCCAAAGGTGGTCAAGTGATTCTAGAATGGTAGCCATAATTCTAAGCTTTAATCTAGAGTTCCAAACTCTTATTAATTGTTCCATGTCCAACATGAACATCTTTGACCTAATACATAAGCATGTTGTGTTTATACTTCTAAAGTATTCTAATACAATTGATTAGCCTTATTTCAACATTAAGCTATGTGATCATGCATCTAATACAAAAATGATCATAGATTAGGAGAAGATCAAACATTACCTAGTAAGCTTGTTGCAAGATCCAATCTACTTCTCATTTGTTGAAATTTTTGGAGAAATTTTTGGTGTGCAAGCTTGACTCCAATATCCAATCTTGTTTCCAATGCTACCAAGCTTCACTTCACGATCCAATCTTGATTTCTTCTATATGAAATGTTGTAGAGACCTCACAAGCTTCTCTAAACACTTCTCTAACTTAGGCAAATCTCTCTAAGAATTTGCTTGTATTTTTACTTATAATTAAAACCTTCATGAAGCCTGATATTTATAGTAAAATTTAGGCAATTTTTAATTAATAAACGTTGTAATCAACTTTTAAGTGGGTTTAATCTAATTTTTCCAAATATGTATAATTAGATGTGACAAATCTTCATTGTCTCCCACTTTAATTTAATCCAATTAAATCAAACCAAGGATTAGGAAATAGATTAGTTAAATATTACACACCTTGATTTAATCTAATTAAATCAAGCCAAAACCACCTATTATTACATACTTATAATTACCATAATATCCTCAAATGGTAGAGATAATTATGATTTTACAATTAAGCCCTTGTGTAATTATTGAATTAATCCAATTAATCCAATTAGGTCAAAGTAAATAATCAATGTTATCCAATAACACTTGATTATCTTAGTTGATAATTATAATATCGAATATTATATTTTCTCAAAATTAATCGGCTACCTAAGTGCTGAACGAGTACACTTCATATTGGGACTCTCTAAGTTTAGACACGTTCGTCATATAAGCCTAGCTAATATGTACGTAATGCTGCCACCTCCGAATTCGCGAAGAACATGAACGACCTTTCTGAACTATACAAGTCGAGGTCATCATATATGTTTAATAATTCCTCCATCGTAGGTTATCCGAGTTGTGCTGAGGAAACATAGAAAACATCGTCAAGTCTCCAAGGTGCACATCTCATGTCGACATGTCCACGATTCTTTACAACTGATGTGATCCACCCTAGGAGATCGGCTTTGGCCAAAATCTTTAAGAATCATGACTTTATTCACATGGATACCTAAACATCTTATTGTACACATACGGGCCGATAGATCATATCTTTCTTCGCACTTGATTACTGAGTATATCGGTCCACACCCAACGAACATCTAGAGGTCATACTATGAAATGTTTCTGATATACATGGCATCAAAGTGTGGAGGTTCTCACACAAAATAAATGTTATCCTATAGTCAAAGGATTATATGTGCTACTAGACTCGAAGAGATTCCTATTGACGGTGGTATGTACGTCAAACTATTAGGAATAGCTTGTGAGTCATTCAGTATTCGCTTCAATGAATACCCACATGTCTATACGAGTTTCCAAAACTCAAGGTACATCGGGTTAAACCAATGGAACTCCAATTCTAATATATGACATGTGCTAGTCTTCTAGATTATAGGAATTCGATCGTATTCCAAAACCAACTACTATGAATATTTACTTTAAGAATAGTTTACACCTAGTGTAAAAACTATTCTAAGGTCGATGTTATTCTTAGAATATCTATACATCAATCTAATAGGTATAATGACAATACCATTAATAAGGTATGAAAATGGTAGTTATTTTATTAACAAATAATAAAATGTACAATTCAGATTGGCACTCCAAGCACCAATTCCATCAGATAATCAACTTGATTTAGCTTGATTTTGGAAGATAATGGAGAGTTTTTGAGAAAAATATTGTGAGGGAGATAGATGAGAGAAAAATGAGAGAAAAATCTAAATTGTTCTTGATATAATGGGCCGAAATCTAGAACTTTTTGTCTAAAAATCTATGTCGCGTTCGAACATAACATGAACACGAGAAGTCTAAAGACTTGCGTTCGAATGACCTGTCGAATGCGACTCAAATGAGAACTCCCTGGAAACTTATGTTCGAACAAAATGGTGAACGCACCACAAACGTAAGCAAAAACTTGCATTTAAACGCCCCAAAGAACGCATCACAAACACTGGATTTGGTTGCATTGGAACGCTCCACAAATGAAAAAAATAAAAGATGTAGCTACAAACAAAAATGAATACACAATGCTTCAGAATGCCCATAAATTTAAACCATGGCCTCGGTCAATATGCATACATACTACGCGAGCGATAAACATTGCATACAAATCTTATATGAACATAGTAAACCTATAGAATAAGTTTGAACATGCCGACATTGATAATCACATGGGGTGTTACATGTTCTAACCTAATCCTAGTGATATAGGCTTTTCAAAACCCAAAAAGGAATGGAAAAAGGCTTAAAAATAGAAATCTGCGCTCAAATCCCTCAATTTACGTTTGAACGCCTTTCAAACGGGACTCAATTGTGAATCTTCTACCCCAGTTCGTTCGAAACTCTGTCATATACCTTAGGGCGTTAGAATGCTCCGATGAACTTCACTTGCACGCCCATCTGTTATGCGCAGACTGGTTCAGAGATGTAACGTCAAATACTTGTAACTTTCTCGTCCCTTGGCCAAATCATGCGTTCCTTATATGCACGTGATCGTCTTTTAGTCTATTTTCCAATAGCACTGACCTAATATCAATTGAAGCTCAAATGAGAAAGTTATGCCCAGATTATCGAGCATCATCGAAACCGTCCAATAATTGCTCAATTAACATTGTTTTCCTTTAAAGCCATCAATTGCATCCTAAATCAAAATTATGAAAATAATGAGTTTATTTAGGCAATATATAAGTATAAAATACTAAATATTAAGGGAAAAAAATATAACACTTTGTATTCTCATAAGTTCACAATAGCTACTAAAAGTACAAATGAGTTTAAACCTCAAATTATCGATAAATGTTAATAAATATGTGATTTCCTTCAGTGGAAAGAAAAAATTCAAGCAAAATTATCTCATTTAGCCAAATGTGAAGTATTTAGACTTGTAATCAAGACACATAGAGATGTCAAACTTGTTGGATATAAATGTGTACTTATAAAAAAAACTTAATAAATATAATGAGATAATTATATATAAAGCTCGTGTGAAGTTTCATGTAGATACCTATTATTGATTATAAGGGTAAATATTCTTATGTGATGATATTATGTTTCAAGTTTTAACAAGTTTAGCAGTCTCTAAAAGACTTGATATGTATCTCATTAAATGTTTAGGTCACTTGACACTAACACATACATGAAAATTCCTAAAGGATTCAAAATGTCATAAGCATACATGATCATTGTATAGATTGAAATAGTTTAGGAGCATGTGGTATAATGTCATTGATGAATAATTAAGAAAGAATGATATTTTAACGATCATATTTGCTCATGTATTTTTATAAAGAAGTTATAATAGAGTTTTACTATTGTCATAGTCTATGTTGATGACATGAATTTGATTGGAACACCTGAAGAATTCCAAAACAGTGGTGACTATATGAAAAGAGATTTTAAAATATTGAGAAAATTGGGTATTATCTCAGGCTACAGACCGAGTACATACCTAAAGATATCTTTATTTGATAGTTAAATTAAACTGAGAATTTTTGAAATATTTCAAAATGGATAAAGCTAGCCCAATGATTTCGGGTCTCTTGATCCTAATAATGATCTATTCTATCCAAAAAAAATGATGAAAAGATACTTAGTCTAGAAGTATCATATTTTAATGCAATTAGTGCTCAATGCTATAGGATGTATATTACATTCTCAGTAAAATTTATCGGTAATATTTAGTTCTGTACTAATTCAAAGACATTGGAACGACGTTAAATATATTTTATGTTATCTTTAAGGGACAAAAAATAAATGATTATTTTATTCAAAAGAGCTAACACAAAATTTAGGTCTTGTTGGTTATGCTAATGCATGATATCTCTCTGACCATCATAAAATACATTTGTAGACAAGTGATATATGAAAATAATATTGCATGTATTGCACAAATTAGAGGATGATACATCATGAAAAACATAACCAAGCATATCTAACCAAATTTTTACATTCATTATCTCCAGCGAAGTAAGCAAATTAATGTCATGTAAATAGCTTCACTGATAACTTTGTTGATTTATTTACCTAATGCTTTGAAAACATCAACTTTGGAAAACTTATATATAGCATTGGTATGTGTCAACTTAGTAGATTATCAAATTGATAACACCTTTGAGGGGGAGCATTTCATCAGGAGAGCATATTCATCAATATGCGTCGACTTAGTTGATTATCAAATTGATAATACTTTTGAGGGGGATCATTTCATCATGAAAGAATATTTATCAGTATACATCGAATTAATAGATTATCAAGTTGATAATAATTTTGAGGGGGAACATTTCTCCAGGAGAGTATATTCATCGAAGTGAAGAACGATAGTTAAGAATTTTGCTGATTTATTTACTTAATGCTTTGTCAACATCAACTTTTGAGAACTTATATGTAGCATTGGTGATAGAAACCTGCATGGAACAAAGCCAAGCAAACCCCTCCACGTGTTCTAAGCCCCAAGAATCGCGAATCGTGATTTTATAATAACAAAATCCTTCCAAGATCAAGTCCAACCCTTAAGGAACCTTGTCTTTAAGAAAATTCATTTATTTCTTTGTAGAATTATGTACAGCGATACAGCGCCACAACGTTTGTCACACATTGATAAGCTTTTGTTCCGTAGAACCAAGGAAGAATCCACTCCCTCGAGATGACACAAGTCATTTTGTTTTGTAAAAAGATATATTCTTAGTTAATTCCCAATTACAATGACTAATGGCCCTTTAAATAGGCGGCTAACCCTAATTCTACCCAAATATTATAAAACCTTAGTAAACTGAACCCAATGACACATAAAATACTTTAAAATTTCGTACATGAGCTTTCTAATTTAATTAAAGTTCATCCTAACACTTAAATATCACATAACCTTAAAAATATGAAACATAAAAGTTATTGGGATAAATTACTTCTGTATTTTGACCAAGAAGGCTTCTGAATTGGACTTTGATGTGAACTATAAAGTTGTAGATCAATGCGTCCTCTTTCCAATGCAACTTGAATCACTAAAAGCGAACATCGGATGAGACAATTATGTCCAAAATACTAAGACTGCGTAAATCCCGCCACTGCTGATGCACTATTCGGAAATTAAGCCCGAAATCAATCAAGACATACCATGCACGTCCAAAACCCATTCCACTATTGCCTTAGACATAATAAAGCATTCATATAAAGTCTCATGCATGGATCAAACTCCAGAACCCAAAAAATCTTCTAAATCCACCAAAAAAGCCTAAATACACCAATCTGACCAAGCCATGCAATCAGCCACAACTTCAAGTTAACTTGGCCCAACAAACATAATTCATTCTGGATCACATCATTCTCCCTCTCTTGAAAAAGATTCATCCTCGAATCCGTGCCCGGATCATAGATAATAATGATAAAATGAATTGGATGATTATTCTGGAACAAACAAAAATCACATGAAGGAGAAATGTCAATGTTAGGACAATAATGTTTGCCTACTATTCCCTCTTGCCCACACTCTTCCTCAATTAGAACATATTTATCGAAAGGAAGAACTATAGTCTTTTATAAGTGCATTATAGTCTTTTTTTTCTTCGACCAAATTTTATCTCATTGAGTTTTACTGGTAAGGTTTTAATGAGGTAATCCATATGTTACACTTATTGTGTGAAATTAAAGTTATTGATCCCAAAGGAAATATTATAAATGTGTAGTTTACTCTCATTTTAGTAGTCTTTCTATTTTACTATGACTCTTTGTATTTACCATAAACTCTCTTTATAAATAGATAAAATCTCTTATAAGTTTAATAATTCATTCGAATAATAAAATTTGCAACTTTAGAAAGTAATTATTTTCTCCTCTTTCATAAAAAAAAAATAATAATACTAATATTTCTTTTATTTTTTTATCATAGGAAAGTATTGGGGTAGTATGAAATTAAGCGTTTGTCTAATTCCCTTTATGGGCCCCATTGAACCAACCGGTCGGCAACTCGTATCACGTAGCAATCGCGGTAAAACAAGAAACGCTTCAAATCAATCAACGGTCATGATCAAATCGCCAGACCCACCGACACTAATTAAGAAACCCAAAATGCCTGCTAATGGTTAGTAATAATTATTTAATATAAAAACAATAATTTTAGTGAAAATAATCTGACAGTTGAGCTGGGAGTTCTTTAAATAGTGCTCATCCTCGCCTTTTCCAAAAATTAAAATAAAATTCAGCAACTGGTTTCGCACGTGTTGACTCGACGACTCACACGTGTCATTTCAGACACTTCCCTTTAGACTCTCTAAAACAGTAAATCCTCGCATTCACTTCCCTCTCTGCGAGCTGAGAGCCGGAGGTGGGAGATCTATCACGCAGCTGAGATCAGTAAATACATTTAATTCACTTAAGCTTTTAAATTAACTTAATTTGTTAGCTTTCTGTATATTTTTCTTACAAAATATAACTGTCGTTGTGATAAGGTTCTTTAATTTGTCTAGTGAGGCTTTGATGATTTTGAATTGACGTCGTAAGTTTCTAAGAGGAAGTGATTGTGTTTATTTATTTATTTTTTTGTTTAGTTAGTAATCTGTTACCATGAGCATGTTTATGTTGCTAAGAAAATGAAAGAAAATGATAGAAAGTAAGTGAGCTTGTATGTTTGAGATTTGAGACTGAGTAATGTAGAATATTTTTTTAGCCGGATTTAATCTTTGTTTGGTTACTGAGAAACTGTAGGAAATTAAGTATATAGAAAAGTTTTGGATTGGTTGTTTGTGATTTTTATGAAATTTTGTTTGTTTTCTGAAAAAAATATAGCAATTCAACGGGAACTTATATTTGATTGTCACACATGCTTGTACCTTAATTAGGCTCTAAGTCAACTCATCCGTTGCTTCACCAAATTATGCTTTGTTTGTTGCTATAGAGTGTAGAGTAAAACATAAAGAACTCCGAATCCAGTTTTTTCCTTGTTATTATTAAATTTTTTGAATTTCTTTTTTCTTGATTCATGTAGCATTGAAGCTTGAAGAGCTATAGAAGAGTGTGCTAAAGTTCAGTGTACTGGGACTTCTTTGGAGTTCTGCAGATTTAGTTTGCTGCTTATCCTTTGAACAATGTGAAATTAGGTTTATGGTGTTCACTGTTTTGATATCCGAGAGAAACTTATGGAGGACAGCTTAAATACTGGAGATTTGCACGTAAATGTTGCTAGACAGTCATCTTTCAGGCAGGGTGGCAGCTTTATGTCTTCATTGTCTGGAAGATCAACACCAAAGAATTCTCCATCATTTCGGAGATTGAATGCTAGCCGAACTCCGCGAAGAGAAGCTAGAAGCATTTCTTTACAGTGGTTTCGAAGCAATCGCTTAGTGTATTGGTTGCTATTGATTACTCTTTGGACTTATCTTGGGTTTTATGTCCAGTCCAAGTGGGCTCATGGTGACAATGATGAGAAATTTTTGGGATTTGGAGGTAAACGCAAAAGTGAGATTGACTCTGAACAGAATAAACGACGCGATTTGATTGCTAATCATAGTAATTTGGACGAAAATAAAGGAACCATTAAAACTCAGGAGGTTGGTTCTAAAAAGATAGATATGGTTTTAGCCCAGAAAAGAAATAATGATCCTGCTCGTCAAAGTGTAGCTAAAAGGAAGAGGAGTAAACGTAGTTCGCGTGGTAAAGGGCGGGGTAAACAGAAGGCAACATTGGTTGTTGAGAGCAATGACATGGAGGAACAGCTGCCTGAAATTCCCAAGACAAATGCTTCTTATGGTATGCTTGTCGGTCCATTTCAGTTGACTGAGGATAGAATTCTAGAATGGAGTCCAGAAAAGCGATCAGGGACTTGTGACAGGAAGGGGGACTTTGCACGATTTGTTTGGTCCAGGAAATTCATTTTGATATTCCATGAACTTTCAATGACTGGGGCTCCTCTTTCAATGATGGAGTTGGCAACAGAGCTTTTGAGCTGTGGAGCCACGGTTTCAGCAGTAGTTCTAAGTAAGAAGGGTGGGTTA
Organism: Zanthoxylum bungeanum; assembly: GCA_019454045.1. NCBI lineage: Eukaryota > Viridiplantae > Streptophyta > Magnoliopsida > Sapindales > Rutaceae > Zanthoxylum > Zanthoxylum bungeanum. The sequence continues at coordinate 380,907 of SKCR01022757.1, forward strand.
ATGCCAGAGCTTGCTAGGAGAAAGGTCAAAGTGCTTGAGGACAAAGGAGAACCGAGCTTCAAAACTTCAATGAAGGCAGATCTTGTGATTGCAGGATCTGCAGTCTGTGCATCATGGATTGGTAAGTGTCTTTAGGAAATGATTCATTGCTTTTATTAATTCCATTTGAATGAAATTTCAATAGCTTAGAAGATGTTGAAGTTCTTTAAGAAATTGCAGCATTCGGTTATCATATGCATCTCTAGATTATTATGTCTTTCAGCATGAGAACACTTGAAATTATTTTTATTGTCTAAAAGTTAGTTATTGTGTACATTCAGAAGAGTATCTGAAAATCTTAAAATTGAAATGTGTTCATTCTATCAACTTCAAGAATTTGACTTTTGAGGTAAAATAGGCTGGGCAGGCTTTAGAGCAGCACAGGTCGGACACGACCGCTGGAGCCACCAGCGCTGGGCTGGCTTTTGTTGTCTTCTCAAGCTATATTGTTCAATGTCTGTCTGGTATATATGTATGACGTATGTGTATATTTAAACTATTTTTCTTAATAAGAATTAAATTAAATTAAAAACCCCAGGTTGTCCTTTGAATCAGAATGTTGCATTCCCCAACATAGCAGGAAGCCATGCTGAAGCCTGTGATGAATATTGACCGTGTTGTACCTAAGCTCATAACAGTAGCCTGATATGGCTCAAAATTATAGGGTTGGCCTGATTGACACCTTGTCATCAGTCATATTTTGAAAACCTTGAATATGAATCTGTGTTTTACCTTGCTGTTTCTTTGTTATAAAACGCTACCTGGTTGAGCTAAGTGTGGACTTGGATTCTTTGAGACTTCACAGTTTCATCTATCCTATCTTAAAACATCAAATTTTATTTTTGGTTTCAGATCAATATATTACTCGCTTTCCAGCTGGTGGAAGTCAAATTGTCTGGTGGATCATGGAAAATCGACGAGAGTACTTTGATCGGGCAAAGATTGTCCTTGATCGAGTGAAGATGGTGGTTTTTCTTTCGGAATTACAGACCAACCAATGGCTAACCTGGTGTGAGGAAGAAAAACTCAAGCTAAGATCTCAACCTGCAGTTGTTCCACTATCTGTTAATGATGAGTTGGCTTTTGTAGCTGGCTTTTCTTGTTCACTAAATACTCCTACTTCTAGCCCGGAGAAAATGCTTGAGAAAAAAAATATGTTACGATATTCAGTTAGGAAAGAGATGGGATTGACTGATAATGATATGCTTGTGATGTCTCTTAGTAGTATAAACCCTGGAAAGGGCCAGCTGTTGCTTGTTGAGTCGGCCCAGTTGATGATTGAACAAGAACTTTTCAGAGATGATTCTAAAATAAAAAAATTAAGGAATGTAGGCAGGAAAAAATCTTCCTTGACCTCCAAACATCATTTAAGAGGCCGAGGTCTGCTTCAAATGTCAGATGAAGTTGTTATAGCTTCGAATGAATTATCTGTCTCTAGTGGGTCTTTTACCCCGTTGAATAAACCTAAAGGGAAAACTTTATTGTCTTCTAGTCTCTTAACCTCAATTGCCAATACAGATTCTGTGAGCTTTGGTAGCAGTCATATAAAGAGAAAAGTGCTGTCTAATGCTGAAGGAAAACAGCAACGGACTCTTAAAATTCTGATTGGGTCTGTTGGATCTAAGAGCAATAAAGTGCCTTATGTCGAGGAGATTCTACAGTTCTTATCCCAGCATTCAAACTTGTCAAAGTCCGTGCTGTGGACTCCAGCGACTACACGGGTTGCATCACTTTACTCTGCAGCAGATGTTTATGTTATAAACTCCCAGGTAAATTGTTTTCTTTTTCAGCCATCTTTCAATCATGGACATGTATGTGTGCGCTATCCACGTGCGTGCCCGCATTCTTGAAAAATGTGTGAGTGCATGCGTATATTTGTTGATTAATTGTAATGATGTTTCTTCAACTTTTTCATGTTTTGATGCAAACTGTGAACGGCATAATTGGTTTTTTGTACTATGACTGCAAATGTAAACGCACAAGTTAATGAGCCTACTTCTTGAATGTATGCTTAGGAGGAGAAATATAACATACTTGAGGCTTTATTGAATAAATTGAACTTTTAGAATTCTTGACAGTAGAATTGTATTTTTTTTTTTAATTCTTTTATAATCTACAATAGTGTCAAACTTATTGCTCAGCTTGTCAGCTCTAGGACATTCTTGTTTATCAGGATCACTACTTGATTGAACATTGACATGCAGGGACTGGGAGAAACATTTGGGAGAGTGACAATTGAAGCAATGGCATTCGGTGTTCCGGTAAGCATCCATCTTGATATGCATCTAGGTTTATTGAGCTCTATCTTGTGGCAGAAGTTGATGGTATCCTGAGTCATTTCTTCACTGATAGATTTCAGAAATGAAAAGCACACAGTGATTTCTGTTAAATGATCCATTAGTTTTTGCAGCTTAGCCCTGGAAAGAACAGCAAAAATTTAGCAATTTCCTGAGTGGCTGTTGCTGCAACATGTCACATTTCATATATCTTTTACGTGCATGTTTTGACCAATGGCATTGCAGTTTGAACTCATAATCTATATTGCTTCCTGAAATGTTGCTTGCTTGCATCAAAGTCAAACATTCAAAAGAAGTTGTATTCAATATTTGTTTACACTTTCTCGTAGGTCATGTAAGATGCATTCAGTTACTGAAGTTGCAAGATTCATCTTATATATGCATTGCATGAGCATAAATTTTGAATGTGACTTATATTCCCCCTCAAATATGTTGCAGTTGCATATATTAATTCCAGCAACTAGCTGAATTTGGTCTAGTTGCAGGTTGTTGAAATGTGACTGTAAAGCATAATTCATGGATTAAACATCTAAGAAGCTTAAGATACTAAGTAGCTTTTGACAGATTAATCTTTCTCAAATGTCATTTTTTCTAGACTTTCTCATTTCCACTTACTGCAATAACTTCTTATAGGCTTTTCTTTATTCTATAATAGCATTTCCCTGATTTTTCAATTGTATTTCCTGTGCATGGTCGTTGTGATATGAAAGCTTCGCCAAATTAATGGTTTTTGATTGACATTGCATCTGAAGAAAAATAACTGCAACTTGGTATATAGAAAATAATTCAATAATTTTGGTGTCTTGTCCAAATGTTTGAGACTGCATATTTCCTTTTCAAACACGACATCGTAGAGTAGTTACTGAACTCTAGGGACATGGTCACCTGGAAATAATAGTCCAATGAAAAACTAGGTCTTCCCACCCTGCATAGAAACTAAAGTGATATATATATATATATATCCCCTTTCAAGGGCGAGGGGAACTCAATTCCTAGACCTCTTGTACCTTTGAGATAAATCAAAGATATGGGATCTAGAAATGTTGATGTGAAAGTTAAGACATGTAAGGGCGATAAGCCACATGGGCATAGTTGTTTTCGTTATCGAAGACATGAATTCAAGAACTGTTAGCATAGTACCTAGTTATCCTATGTACTCATTTTTATTTTGTCAGAGAAACTTAAAAAAATGGTGCTTTATAGGAAAGACCCCTCTTCAGATTGTCTCTCTATTAGATTTGCATTACATTTAATATTTTCCTGAGAGACGGTTTGTGTATTAAGATAAATTTTCTTTGGAAGGGGCATAGGTTAAGAAACTGTGGCAAAATTTTCTTTGGAAGGGGCATAGGTTAAGAAACTGTGGCAAACAGATCGTGAAATTTAGTTTTCCATCTCTTTCATGAAACAGGTGCTTGGAACAGATGCTGGAGGTACAAAAGAAATTGTCGAGCACAATGTAACTGGGCTTCTTCACCCGCCAGGCCATCCAGGAACTCGAGATCTTGCCCAAAATCTTAGATACTTGCTAAAAAATCCATCAGTGAGAGAACGGATGGGGACGGAAGGAAGAAAAAAGGTAGAAAGACTGTACTTGAAGCGGCACATGTACAAGAAATTGTCACAGGTGATCTACAAATGCATGAAACCCAAGTAAGGCCTGCAACTGAATACCCATTCTTTAATTGTTTTCAGAAATTGAAAGGGTGATGCAAATATTGTCAAAATGAGTTACTCTACCAAATTGTTTCCATGCAATATTATTGTCGTATGCTATTCTTGAGGAAAGCCGATATTCCTGAAAAAATGAAATGCCTTTTGTAGCTTTCCGAGTTCATTTTCATAAAGAGGCAGAGTCTTTCTTGTGTATATTTGAATTCCTATGTGTTTAAACCTCATAAAACTGAACATTATCGGTGAGTTTGGGACTAAAATCTTCATATTTACTTGAAATTATTCTGAAATATTGTTTTACTAAGCATTGTTAACCCAGACGAGTGAGTCAATTACGATGCTCTCAGTTCACATTTGATGTGACATTATCATTTATTGGACAAATCCAAAGATTCCAAGCTTACCAGGTTACCAAATGATTTAGGAATTGAAGCTTGCAATTTGTTATATCCTAATGAGAGAGCTTGTGGATTCATTAGTCCTCCAATCAAAGCCTAAGTTGTCTGTGATCACAGCCTTCAAATAAAAGCATAAGATGAAAAATCAACGGAAGAGACCCATTCAAATAATTTCCGATCTCCAATTGCTAGGATCATAAGTTATATGAGCTTTTAGAGATAGAAGGGCTTGTTGGTCTGTGATAATATTTATCTGTTGATGCTGCAAAAACTAATAACAGAAGAACCAAACAGTGGATGAAGAAATAAACTCGATTTGTCTCCATTTTCTGAGTGTGCATGCAAAGTATGTCAGTATAGGGAAGGAAACCACAAGTCTTTAAAGAAGCATATCTAATGTGGCTTACGTGTTCACATTCTCCGATTTACGTTCCAATTTGATCATACTAGAAGAAGATAAATATTTCACTACAATAATATTCCTCGGTATACATGTTCTGTTTAAGCCCGGAAAGAGATGGTTTGGTTGCGGAATTTCTAGCTATTCCAAAAAAAATATTACTTGGTATAATGGAGTGACGGAGGAAGCTTTAGTGTTGCTTTGTACACAACACTAAAGCTTGCTTTGTAATAATAAAATTTTCAAAATGAATAATTCTTTCATATAATAGATGTATCAAATATAGGTGACATGATATCGCCGTCTAATAAGTATATGATATGTGTATAAGATTGCATGTTTGCTCAACATTCTCCTAGTTTATTTAGTTAAGTCTACTTTAAAAAAACAAACAAACAAAAAGTATAAGTCTTTTTCTTGAATATTACAATCACCCTATACAACTCATAAATTAAACTATCTTCTGGGGATTTACTTAAGTCAACTTATTATTGCTTCTGAAAGAGAAGTGAACTACTAATAAAAAAAGAAGAAGAAATAATAATTATTACATAAGGTAAGCGTTTACTTGCCCCTATCACATGGGTGGCAAATGTTGGAAAAATAAAACAAACCTACAAAATTCTAAATACAAGTTTATAAAAGGGAAAATGAAACATTAACTCTCCAGGTTTGTTTAAATGTGCAAATAAATAGGGTTGAGTATCGGTTCCGGTTCTATCCGAAATCGGTTGGAACCGGACCGATTTTTCTAATTTGGAATCGGAATCGGTTGGAACCAATCTAATTCTGATTCCAAAATGGAAGAACCAATTTTAAACGGTCCAGTTCCGCTTCTGTCATGGACGGAACTGTTGGCAAATATGTGTCATCAAACAGTAATATAACTTGCAATCAAACAGATCAAAAAAAACAACAAAAGAAGATCTAGATGCATGAAACCCTAAAAACACAAAACCATTAAAACAAACCAGAAAGTGTAGATCACAGAATAGTCCAAGTCGAGATGATCTCTGTCCTTAAGAACTTATTGGCTCCGTCACGGGTGCTTTACGGATTCGTTTTGCCAACGTTCTCCCAGGATTACTCGGAATCTTCTTGTTCAAGGAGCACTCCTTAACAAGTGTGTGAACTAGGAATAATGGTGGATCTCTCTCAAAACCAAAAGTCAAAAACAAAGTGTCTGTAGGATAATGATTTATATGTGTTATTTTATTACTCCCTAAATTAGGAGTACATGACCCCTTTATAAAGGCATGGAGGGGTGCTATAGGACACCCTTTGGGGTGGGGTTGCAACCCTCTATGGATTGTAACCACTATAGCACCCCTTTTCCAAACACAAAGACATATATACCCTTATGATTTAATTGAAGAATTTACAACAATCCCCCACAATTCTTCAAATATTCATTCAGACACGTGAGAGAGATACCGTGAGCTAAAGCTGCATCGAAATAGGTAGCTTTCGCCTTGAACCTTTCCTAGTGAATGACAATCGGATTTACTTGGCAAACCAGTGACCCATAGTCTTGAACTGTTCTGCCGTTGATGTAAACCAAGACAATTGCCAACACACAGCTTTAATTCGACCATTTACCCGTTCTACGGTTGTGTTCATTTTGGCCCTGAACAACGGTCCTGGATTCATCAAGCACTTTAGGGAAACCCGCCTTTAAAGGTTCCCATGGAAGCGGCCTCACTTCTTACTTGAAATAGGTGATCTACTATGAAGAGGTAATCTGTCTTTACCCTCATTAGGACTCATCTCCTAATATAGTGATCATTAAAAGCCTTAGCTTATCCTAACCAATGACAGACAGCACTCAGCGTCATTATCGGAATGGGACAGAGTACGTAACTCTTCAGTGCTTGTTTTGAATTGCACAAAGTTTCTGTTGTCCCTTTTGAACCTAGATCTTGGGATCTCCAGTCAACTAGGTTGGGTTTCCACAGTGACAATTCTTAGATTATAGGCTTCAAGCCCATTCCCCTCGATGACTTCTCAACTTGCTCTCGAGGTAAACCTTTAGTTAGTGGATCCGCTAGGTTTTCCTTTGACCTGACATAATCGATCGTTATTATGCCACTTGAGAGCAGTTGACGTATGGTATTATGTCTCCGACGTATGTGTCGAGACTTACCATTATACATTGTATTTTGGGCTCTCCCAATAGCCGATTGGCTGTCACAATGTATGCTTATCGCTGGCACCGGTTTGGGCCAACTAGGAACATCCTCCAGGAAGTTTCTAAGCCATTCTGCTTCTTCCGCTGTTTTGTCTAACGCTATGAACTCTGATTCCATAGTTGACCGGGCAATACATGTTTGCCTCGAGGATTTCCATGACACGGCTGCATTACCAAGTGTGAAAACAAATCCACTCGTGGATTTGGAATCCACCGTATCAGATATCCAGTTAGCATCGTTGTAACCCTCTAATACAGCAGGATATCTCTCGTAATGTAGGCCATATTTTGAAGTTTCTCTCAGATACCTCAAAACTCTTACTATGGCTTTCCAGTGGTTGTGTCCTGGATTACTCGTATATCTGCTAAGCCGATTCACAGCTTGAGCGATATCGGGTCGTGTGCAATTCGTGAGATACATCAGACTTCCGATGATTCTCGAATACTCTAGTTGTGATATGCTTGAACCAGTATTCTTTGATAAATGAAGAGTTAGGTCTACAGGGGTTCTAGCTATGCTTAGATCCCCTTTGATATATTTATCGAGTATCTTCTCAATATAATGAGTCTGTGATAATATATATCTGTCTGATGTCCTAGAAATTTTTATTCCTAGGATCACATCAGCTATCCCCATATCTTTCATATCAAATCTGCTGGATAACACGTTTTTGGTAAACTTAATCATCTCATGATTACTACCAATTATCAGCATATCGTCTACATAGAGACACACAATGACATATCCTTTTTGAGTTGATTTGGTGTACACACACTTATCACACTCATTGGTTTTAAACCCATTTGACAACATTTCTTTGTCAAATTTCTCATGCCATTGTTTCGGTGCTTGTTTTAATCCGTACAAGATTTTACAAGTTTGCTGATGAGTGGTATTTATATCACTATTTCCCACTCATTTAACTTAATATTTTGTATAGTTTCTTGAGTTTTATGAACGTTTTGATGTGTTTTATTGTTATTTTGCAGATAAATAAAGTTTGGACAGCACTGGAGGCAATTTGGGGCAAAACCGGACAAAAATGCGTCAACAGGGATATTTCCGTCTTTTTCGCGTCGCGACGCTGGAACACAGCGCGCCGCGACGCCCAGCGTGTGCCGGTTCTGCTAAAATGCGCCATGGTCAACGGGTCAACAATTTGAAAAGTTTGACTTTGCTAAAATGCGCCGTGCCACGTGTCACCATCACATCCGATCTGCTAACGTACGCCGTGCCACGTGTCAACATCATATGCTGCCGACACTCTGACATGACACGTGTCGCCTCGTCATCAGCCATGTCATCGGTCAACGAGTCAACCATGCCACGTGTCATGCCACGTCATCAGACACGTCAGCAAGTCAACCGAGTCAACATGCCACGTCAGCCTCAGCCAATCAGAATTTGACACGTGTCGCCACGTGTCGCCATCCCATTGTGCCGACAGTTGTACAGTCAGCCGCCACGCCACGTCATCGCCACGTCGCCTCCGCGTCAGCATGACGTCATCACAATAATTGAGAATTAGCCGCCTTGACACGTGTCAGTTGTACAGTCAGCCGCCTTGCCACGTGTCGCCGTCTCATTGTGCCACGTCGACAAATGAGCGTCGCGACGCGCAACGCCTTAGCGTCGCGACGCGCGCACAGTTACCAAACAGTGAATTTATTTTACTATAAATAGAGGCCGAATTTTCAGTTTTCATTACACCTTTCTCTCACTCCTTCTATGTAATTAGGGAGTTTCTCTCTCTAGAATTTTCGTTTTTATTTTTTAGTTTTTACTTTTGTAATAATTTTAATTACTTTTTGTAATAATAGTAATCTACTTTCTTATTTTACAGTTTTTACTATTCACTATGCGGAGGTAACTTCCCTATGCTAGGGTGAAAGGTAATTATTTTACTATTGCTATTTAGATTAATCTCCCTTAAAAATAATATATTTACTATTTAAAATTCTGATTAATAAAGGAATACCGCTATATTGGTCGGTTGGTAAATTTATTTTAATCTGGTTTAAACCTGACTAATAAAGGAATACCGCTATATTGGTCGGTTGGTAAATTTATTTTCTGTTGGTTTGAACCTGATTAATAAAGGAATACCGCTATATTGGTCGGTTGGTAAATTTATTTTGGTACCGCCTTTATGGCTGGATTATGGACAAATATTACCACCTATATGGCTGGTTGGACTTAATTTGACTTAATCAGGATACCGCCAGATTGGTCGGTTGGTAAAATATATTATCACAAGTTTATATATTATTTTATGGGAGATATCTAAATTAGTAGTAGTAAAAGTAATTCCTTTTGCCTTAGCATTTTATTTCATTTGTAATTTACTTTTCAGCATTTTAATTCACTGCAATTACTTTTCAACATTTTCATTTTATGTCTTTTAAGTTTTTAATAGCCCTAGCTATGTGTCATAACTAAGTTAGTAATCTAGGGTTGTGATGAAATCCAATATCACCGGTTTATAAGGGTTAAATTATAATTTGGGTAATATAAAGATTTATTTATTGAGTCTTAATCTTAATGCTTTTTATTAACTGGCCACTAATAAAATTGATAAGGTAAACTTAAAATGAACTAGACATAGGGATTTTAGGTTTAAGACCTCAGACTCAATAACCCACGATCTTCCTTGAGGATAGATAACCCTTTAATAGATTTCCTTACAGGATAGGAATATACCTGTTGGGCGGGGGTAGCCATAATTGGAACTTAATATTAATAAATCCAGTTAATTTGATTAACATAGACATATGGTTTAATTAAGTTAAATTGGATATTTGTAATTGACCATCGGAAGAGGCTTTTACATAATTTAGTGTTCCAGGTTAATAAATCAATATTTTACCCAATTATAAGATAACAACTTCATCTTTAAATAATATTGGAATAAATCACAACCCTAGATAGTTTTAATATTGAATTTTCTCAAAATATCTTTTCAACCAATTTTAGTTACTTGCTTTTAAATTTAAAATCGTCGCCATTTCAAATCAATCAAACAACCTGTCAGATTTTAGTAATCATTTGACCTCATAAAAATTAATAGATAAGATTTTAAGTCCTCGTGGGATCGATACTTTTTATACTACTTGAACGATACGTGCGCTTGCGTTATACGTGTGTGTTTACGCCGGTCATTTGCACACCTTCTGTTTTTGTCCAGGAACACTAAACCCTTCTGGTTGTTCCATGTAGATTTCTTCATCCAATTCACCATTCAAGAATGCCGTCTTTACATCCATTTGATGTATTTCAAGACCAAATATAGCTGCTATGGCTATGAGCATTCTTATCGATGTGATGCGAGTCACAGGTGAATAGGTGTCAAAGTAATCAAGGCCTTCCTTTTGTCTATAACCTTTTATGACAAGTCTCGCCTTATACTTATCTATTGATCCATCCGTTTTCATCTTCCTTTTGAATATCCATTTGTAGCCCAGCGGCTTACAACCTGGCGGAAGATCAACCAACTCCCAAGTATGGTTCTGTAGGATTGAATCAATCTCACTGTTAATAGCCTCTTTCCAAAGAGGTGCCTCCGGAGAAGTCACTGCTTCTTTATAACTTTGAGGCTCATTTTCTAACAAGTATGTTTGAAAATCGGGACCAAACGACTTAGACGTTCTAGCCCTTTTGCTTCGTCTAGGCTCGGTTGTCTCAGCATTTACACGTTGATCTGATTCTTGGTCAACTTGATTACTGTCCTTGACAGTATCAATTGTTCTTTTGAGAGACCCAGTCATTTGTCTTTCCTTACAAGGAAATGTCTCTTCAAAAAATATCGCATTCCTTGACTCAATTATCATATTTGGATTGATGTCAGGAATCTCCGACTTGTGCACCAAGAATCGATACGCACTACTGTTGTGAGCATATCCAATGAATATACAGTCAACAGTTTTAGGTCCTATTCTAACCTCCTTAGGTTTAGGAACCATTACTTTGGCAAGACACCCCCACACTTTGAGGTATTTGTAGGAAGGTACGAAACCTTTCCACAATTCATATGGTGTCTTGTCTAGTCTTCTGTGAGGAAGCTTGTTCAGAACGTAGTTTGCGGAAAGCAAGGCTTCCCCCCACAAGTTCTGGGGTAAACCCGAACTTGTTAACATGGCGTTCATCATTTCCTTCAACGTTCGGTTTTTGCGTTCCGCAATTCCGTTCTGTTGAGGAGAATAAGGAGCAGTGGTTTCGTGAATAATTCCGTGCACAGAACAATATTCACCGAACGGTGAAACGTATTCACCACCTCTATCACTCCTGATTCTTTTGATTTTCTTGCCAAGTTGTTTTTCAACTTCGCTCTTATAGTGTACAAAGCTTTCAATAGCTTCTGCTTTGCTTCTCAACAAGTACACATAACAGAATCTTGTGCTGTCATCGATAAAAGTGACAAAGTACTTTTTACCGCCTCTTGTTTGCACAATATTCATGTCACATACATCAGTATGTACAAGTTCTAGCGGTTCAGAACTGCGTTCGATAGAATGAAATGATGTTCTATGTATTTTTGCTTCAACACATGCTTCACACTTATGTTGGCTATCAATTGCAAATTTAGGTATGAGGTCCATGTTAATTAATTTACGCATGGTATCATAATTAACATGTCCTAACCTCCCATGCCATACATTTTGTGACACAATAATATAAGCAGACGAACTAGCTTTATTAATAGCACGATTAACAGTCATTACATTTAGCTTGAAAAGGCCCTCAGTTAGGTATCCTTTTCCTACATACATATCATTCTTAGTCATTACAAACTTGTCAGAAACAAACACAAGCTTAAACCCAGCCTTACTCAGAAGAGAGCCTGAGACTAAGTTCTTCCGAATATCTGGAACGTGCAGTACATTCTTCAATGTTAGCTCCTTTCCGGATGTCATCTTTAGAACAACTGTGCCTTGTCCAACCACCTGAGAGGTAGACGAGTTTCCCATTGTCAGATGATCGCCGCCATCGACCTTCTGGTACATGGAAAACATCTTACTTTCTGCACAGATATGGCGAGTAGCCCCAGTGTCTACCCACCATTCTCTCGGATTCCCAACTATGTTAGCTTCGGTTACCACTGCTGATAGTTCCATCTCTGAGATATCATCAGTCAGCTGCTCACACTCAGTAACATGGGCCTCATATTTCTTTTTCTTGCCCTTGTCCTGAGACCTCTTGTTTCTGCAGTCCTTTGACATATGACCGCTCTTTCCACAGTTGTAGCATTTTCCCTTGAACTTCTTGTTCCCAGAGTCAGCTCCACTGTTCTTTCTCTTTTTGCTACCCTTTGCACCTTCAATGATATTGGCCTTAGACTCCAGAGTCTTGTAGCTGGCCTTCTCGGACATCCTGTTGTCCTCTTCGATTCTCAATCGAACACTGAGGTCTTCAAGGCTCATCTGCTTCTTTTTGTGTTTCAGATAGCTCCTGAAGTCCTTCCATGATGGAGGCAGTTTTTCAATTATGGCCGCAACTTGAAACATCTCACAGAGTTTCATTCCTTCATCCAGTATTTCATGAATGATCAATTGCAGTTCACCCAACTGAGACATCACTGTCCTTGAATCTACCATCTTGTAGTCCAGGAACCTACCCACGACAAACTTCTTTTGTCCGGCATCTTCAGTTTTATACTTCTTCTCGAGAGATTCCCAGAGAATCTTCGCAGAAGTCATGCCTTGGTACACATTGTACAGGGTATTGTCAAGACCACCCAAAAGGTAGTTCTTGCATAAGAAGTCTCCAGACATCCAAGTCTGTTCTCGCTCTTCCTTGGCCTTCTCGGATTCACCCTCCACAGGACCCGGAGGATCTTTGAGGAATTTTGCCAACTGGAGAGTTGTCAGGTAGAACAGCATCTTACTCTGCCATTGTTTGAAATTTGCCCCACCAAATTTCTCCGGTTTTTCTCCATGAGAGACCGGTACCGTGATATTTCCGCTAGCCATATGTAACTGGAAAATCAACAAGGTCAATTAGTCTACGAAAGACAAATTGCACAACGATCAACGAATGATCTTGTTCAAAGTGATAAACGATAAATGTAGATATATATAATTCAATCAAGATTGGATGGAATTACTTGTGTATTATTACACTTTAAATTCTCAACCAATTATGCAACAATCAAACAATTTCAACTTTATCACTATGTGAATGCTTGTGATAATTGAACAACCTAATAATAACTTAAATCTATACTTCCAAGATTAATGTGTTAACAGTATATGACTTACCAAGTTAATATTATTTAAGTTTGCAGTTTATAAGAATTACAGGACTATATCGTTAGTGTCGCGTTCGTATCTACGTTCGAACGAGACTGTCCAGTGTGTGTGCGTTCGTGTTGCGTTTGATAACGCGTTCGAACGATGTGTTTCCAGAGAGTTCACGTTCGAGTAGCGTTTGAAACGCGTTCGAACGGAATGATTCCAGAGAGTTCACGTTCGTATAGCGTTCGTGAACGCGTTCGAACGGAATGATTCCAGAGAGTTTGCGTTCGAGTTGCGTTTAGTACGCGTTCGAACGTTCTAAGGCAGAAGGCTTTCGTTCGAGTTGCGTTTGAAGACGCGTTCGAACGTTCTTACGAGAATTCAAATTTTTTAGCCTTCGCGTGCGTTGGGCGTTCGAACGCCCTACGGGTTTTTCATGCACAGTTCGTATTTTCCAGAAAATATTAAAACCCTAACATGCAAATTACTATTTAATAACACGATACAATAAGTTCTTAAGATTGTTGGCAAATATGTGTCATCAAACAGTAATATAACTTGCAATCAAACAGATAAAAAAAAAACAACAAAAGAAGATCTAGATGCATGAAACCCTAAAAACACAAAACCATTAAAACAAACCAGAAAGTGTAGATCACAGAATAGTCCAAGTCGAGATGATCTCTGTCCTTAAGAACTTATTGGCTCCGTCACGGGTGCTTTACGGATTCGTTTTGCCAACGTTCTCCCAGGATTACTCGGAATCTTCTTGTTCAAGGAGCACTCCTTAACAAGTGTGTGAACTAGGAATAATGGTGGATCTCTCTCAAAACCAAAAGTCAAAAACAAAGTGTCTGTAGGATAATGATTTATATGTGTTATTTTATTACTCCCTAAATTAGGAGTACATGACCCCTTTATAAAGGCATGGAGGGGTGCTATAGGACACCCTTTGGGGTGGGGTTGCAACCCTCTATGGATTGTAACCACTCTAGCACCCCTTTGCCAAACACAAAGACATATATACCCTTATGATTTAATTAAAGAATTTACAACAGGAACTGGAACTGGACCATTGAACAGGGTTTTGAAATCGAATTTAGAACTGGTTTCTAGAACCGAATTTAGAACAGATTATGGAACCGAATTTAGAACCAAAATATTACCCAATTTAATACCTGAATTACTGCTTTGTTGCTGCTGCCTAGTGCTTGCTGAGTTTCTGTTACTGTTCCTATTTTCTGCCTGCTGCCTGCTTGCTGAGTTATTGTTGCTGTTTTCTATTTTCTGCCATCATATGGTGGTGTTGTTGCTGTTTCTGTTTACTTTGCTTGTTGTTGCTGTTAAATATAGAATATTATATAATATTTATTTGTTGTTATTTTACTTGCTCTTACTTTACTTGTTTTGCTGTTAAAGTGTGACAATATTATATAAATAGGGTAAATTAGAACCGGACTGGAACTTAATTGGAACCGATTAATAGGGTACTCTATTTAATTAGATAGGTTCCGCTTCAATTTAATTAGGAACCGATTTTTTCCAGATATGTTTTGGTTTCATATGGAACCGAAACCGATTTTGCTCACCGCTACAAATAAATCCCCTAATCTTTTAGAAAGAGACATAAAAAAGTTATAAACTCTTGTTTTTAAACTGTCATACCCTTAGACCAAACTAACATAAAGTTCAACTTCTAAATAACAATCACTTCAAAAAACACTATTCAATTGCCGACGAAATATTCCGTTAATAATCAATGAAAAAGTATCATAAAATGAATTTATCAATGGAATAATTATGTCGATAAAAATATTGTTGGTACGAAAATTATTACCGTCAATAATTATCGATAGAAATTCCTTCATCAAATCATCGTCATTTTCTTTAGTGATATGATGATCTACTTCTGGCTATTTACCGATGGAATTTACATTAGTATTTACTGATGATAATTTAATCAGTATTTTAATTATTATATTTAATAACTATTCGTCGTTAAGCCAGCGATAGTAATTTTCCATCAGTATTTTAATTAAAAATTTTAATAATTTTTTAATAATTATTTTAATTACTATAAACCATATATAAGTGCAGTAAAAGCTTAATGCACTTAATGAAATAATTAGATATAAAGTGAGACTAGTTACACAAGTTTCTCGTATAGACCTGATATTGATTATGAGGATACGTATTCTCTAGTGATGGATAACATTACGTTTCGATTCTTAATCAGTTTTGCAGTCTCTGAAAGACTAGACATGCGACCGCAGTGACAACATACATGTATGTGTCACTTGACACTGATATTTATATGAAAATCCCCAAAAGATTGAAAATTAAAAGATCATAAACTGTGTTCAATCAGTTAAGATGATCTTTTAATGAATTAAAACAATCCGGAAACATGTGGTATATCATTTGAGTGAATATTACATAAATAATCATATATGCTCATGCATATTTATTAGAAAGTTTGAATATGAATTTTCTATTATATCAATATATGTCGAGGATATGAACTTAATTGGAATTCTTGAAGAGATTTTAAAAATTAGTGAATATTTTAAAAGAGAATTTGAGATGAAAGACTTGGGAAAAATAAAATATTATCTCGACTTATAGATTGAGCATAAAACTAATAGAGTGTTTATCCGTAAGTCTGACTATATTGAAAAGATTATAAAACATTTCAAAGTAGATAATAATCATCCCTTAAATACTCTTATGGTTGACTGATCTCTAGATCCTAAAAATGATTAATTCTGTCTTAAAGAAGATGATGAAGTAATACTTAGTCCATAAGTACCATATCTTAATGCAATTAGTGTCTTGTTATATTTAGCTCAATACATCAAGCCAATATTACATTTTCAGTAAATTTATTAGCAAGATTTAGCTTTATGTCAACTCGATGACATTGAAATGTTGTCAAACATATTTTACATTATCTTCAAGAGACAAAAAATTTGGGATTATTCAATTAAAATGAGCTAACACAAAATTCAGGTCTCGTTAGTTATGCTAATGTAGAATACCTTTCTGATCCTCATAAAACACATTCATATACATGGTATGTTTTTACCTACAATAACATAGTAATTTCATGACGATCTATAAAAAAGCCTTTTCTCACTACATCTTCCAATCACGTTGAAATACTTGCACTATATAAAGAAAGCAGATAATATATGGGTAAAGTCACTTGTTAATCACATTTAGAGCACATGCAACTTAAAATTTGGTACAAATATTCCAACAATGATATATGTAGATAATGCTACTTATATTGCACAAATTAGAGGAGGGTACATCAAGGGAGACGAAACCAAGCACATCTCACTAGGAAAAATTATATTATGTTTCGGGTGTATATGTCATCTCTCTCATAACAGCTGGGTCCCACAACTGCGTGGGACCCAGCTGCTGTGAGAGAGATGTCATATACACCCGAAACATGATATATCACCTCTCTCACTAGAGTTCTTCTACACTCGTGATCTCTAGTAGAGCAAGCAAATTAATGTCAAGTAAAAATATTCCACTGATAACTTTGTCAATTTTTTTTTTACCAAAACTTTATCAACATCAACTTTTGAGAAGCTTATGCATAACATTAGCATGCGTCGACTAAGTAAATTATCTTGATGATATCTTTTGAGGAAAACAATTCATTAATGGGGCATATTTATTGAAGTAAATAATTATAATTAGATAAAAGTACATTGTACTTTTTTTCCTTCAACGAGGTTTTGTTCCGCTGGATTTTATTGACAAGTTTTTAATGAGGCAATGTTATGTCAAACAAACGGTGTAAAATTAAAGTGATAAAGCACAATGGGCATTGTTGTACATTATGTTGTCTCTCATTTTAATATTAACATATATACAATACTTATAACGTATCTCACATTACTTAGGGATAATAATATTACTTTAATCTCTCCTTATAAATATAAAACAATTGTTATAAGTTTACTCATTCAGAAATCATAAAAACCTGCAACTTCTTTACAATGTATTCTATTCTTTACTATTTTTTCTATTATTTTATAACATTACTCATATAAAAGTTTTACATTAATTAATTTATTTTTTATTATGTATAATTAATTAATTAATTTTTTATTATGTATCATTAATTAATTAATTTTTTATTATGTATCATTAATTAATTAATTTTTTATTATGTATGATAATTATTATTTTTTTTCATTTATAATATGTGTTTTCGAAAAAAAAAAATATTTTATAACAATTATTTTTTCATTTTTGTAATATTATTTTTTCAATTTTTTCCTTTTATAATAGGAATTTGATTTCCTGAAACTTTTATATTGTTCGGTTATCTGAAGATGATTTGGAATCAAATTTCGGTTAGACCTGAATTCCACAAAGGAAGGAATTCAAATTCTTATTTATTTTTTAACTTTATAATTAATAATAATAATATAATATTATTTATTTTTTATATTTAAAATTATTTAGGATGAATATTGTGAATTTAACATTAACTATTTATATTTAATAATAATTTTAACATAAACTATTTATAATTATTGTAATTAATTATGTTAATTAAAATCACTTTGACTAAATAAATTATAATTAAAATTAAAATTTTTATTTATTAATTAAAAATTTATTTATTAATTTTTAATTTAATTATTTTAAAATAAATTTACTAATGAATATTGAATTTTAGTAGAAAGGGTACACTTATATACAAAAATTATGCAATTTCATTTTTCACAAACTAAATAGTAAAATTTCATTTTTCATTTATTTTTTTTCCCTTCCTTTCAGAATCAAATTTAACAAAAGAGATTTTTAAAGAAACATCCAGGGGTGCACTTCTTGTAAGAACCTGGGACAGCCGGTGGTTTTACCTGCGCCGCGGCCCATAATGGGTGGTTTGGTGGCGGGGTTTCTATCGTTTCAAAAAAAAAAAAAAAAAAAAAAATATTTTTGCAGCACACACATCTGGCAACTTACAAGACAACTACTCTACCTTTCGAGAAGTTAGAAATAAAAGCATACTTTTATTTTCTACTGTTAAATGATACATTACATCTGCATTGAAAATATAATTATTAAATAATTAAAGAAAGATATAAATTTACAATTAAATGATTTGTTGCCGAGAATGTATGTATGCGGCTAATTCGAGTGATTAAAATTTGCTCAAACTCAAAGATTTTTGAATTTGAAAGTACAGACAAGACGGTGGTAAGGTGGCGGTGATGGTGATGGTGATGGTGGGCAAGTTGGCAGCAGGTAAGAGGGCGTGTGAGGGTCATGTAATTATGGTAATTGCGATCTTTCACGCGTCTACGAGAATTAGAGAGAAGA